>CM070037.1:88054358-88088323 GCA_036250615.1 Ptychadena robeensis
ATGTAGATAACATGTTCTTTATAGCCTGGTAATCCCCCAAAAGAGGTGCCATGGCGCTTCACTTTATAATCTAACCACTATACAAGAGTCTTTGTAGAAGACGCAATGACCTTAATAAATTCGTATTGTTTTCTTTACTCAGGAGTTTGTAAAGATTCGCCAATCTTCATTAACCCTGCGGCTTTGGAGAGTGAACTGAATACATAATGCGTCATCCGGGGAATAGGAAAAACTTGGCCAGGATTTTTCCAACTCCGTAGCTTTAAAGCAGTGGACAACCAGATTATATTTATACCAATAAGTAAAATACTTCATACACTTATACTTAATATTCCAGCACTTTAATCAAATCATATAAAGGAGAAATAGAGAAAATGTTTATTAAACCACATGGATTTCCTTCATATTTTCTTACTTGTGCAAGCATACTTGCTGACCTTATCTAATTTCGATGAAGTACATGGATGACGTCAACAATCCCATGTAACCATTTTGTTAACGGATGCATGAAATTCTTTTCGTCCCCCTCCTGCAGGTTAGTTGCTCAGTTTTGGGGATCATGTTCGCTCTTTTGACAATTATCTATCTATCTATCTATCTATCTATCTATTCTATCTTCTATCTTATCTACTCTTCTCTCTCTACAACCCTCCCAGATCACACACACACACACACACACATATATTTATACTGATTACACGATAAAAATTGAGAAATTACATCCCTGGAACCTCACAAGCAATTATGAACCATCAGCCTTTAAACTGATCCTGCTCGCCAGCTGTACCGCGCCGTACGGCGATCATAACGGGTACACAGTACTTCTCTTTCTTTTTCCCACCCTTCCTCCTTCCCTCTACACATCTATGACCCGGCGATGTGGGCGGGAACCACCGACAACCCCTCCTTAACATAAATGTCCAGGTCGCCCCAGCCTTTCGGGCGTCACCAATACACAAGTAGGGGCGGTGCCAGAAACCCATTGGAGAATGCGAATGGTCGTTAAATCGTCCAATCGCATTTCTTCCGGACCATCAAGTAGTTTTTGGGGGGGGATGATCCCGTCATCAGGTTGTTTTGTTAATCGAACTGGGTGCGTCTCAACCGCTAGGGGGGGGTAATTTGCCTGGACTGCATCCTATATTTTTGTCTAGAAATGTTTCATTTTTTTACTAGATAAACACAATAATAAACGTGCACATCCTAAGCACGTGCTACATCACTCCTTCAAACCATTTTGAGGACAGTTGTGCTACATACACTGCATATCTCACACACAGGATTTTCCACGAGCACATTTGTACATTTGGTATGCAATGAAATAAGAGGAAGCTAGCGTTACTAGAAGTTACAAACTACGCCTGAAACCAAGTTAACTTATTATAAAACCGCGCTGCTGGGGTGGCTGCTACTCACTGGCCAACCTTTACTCCCTTTCTCGTAACTTTCTCCACTTCCCTCCCCACCTTGTGAGAACTACTATTATGTGTGACTCATATTTCAAAACCACCACCAATCCCTGTAAAAGACTGAAAGGTTGACTTTTTTGTTCAACAGTACCCCACTGCTCATTTCAAAACCTTCTGAAAAATTATCTAGGAAAGTAGAAAAACCACAAAGACATACATACGATACCATTTTCTAAGTATCATTGGCACTCAACATGAAAAAACACTACTTTTCGAATAAAAGTAATACTAAATATAAAATAATTAGCTAATCTAGGCGGTTCATTTAGCACGATCGATCTTTGATTTAAGCTCTTGATCTTTTCATCACACATCGGATTGTAATCGAATCAAAGTAGTACCAACATGGAAGGGTCGATTGTAAAATCGACAATTTTTAGTTTAGATTAAAAAAATAGAGGAACACGTCTAGAAACAATATATTAAATATGATGTTTTCCTCGAGATACATCACTCGACTACAAACATATGCTATGTTTTTAGTTCAAATCGTTGTACAATTGACAAAAAAATTTTTTCAAACAGTCCAAATACCTGTTTCGGTCTATTTTTTGATCGTTTACTACAATTTTCCGCGATGTAAACTTTGATCGTTTTAAGAAGTCGATTGAACTCTGAAAATCAAACCGGTATGCCTAGCTTTAATAGCCCCCCCATACACCGCTAGAAACTGCATACAATTTCATTACATCAAAACACCCAACCACTATGTAGTAATAGTTGGCCTCCCTGAATAGAATACATAGTGATTCGGAAGGTTTAGAAAGCTCCTCATATACATGGTTTCTTTGGTAAAAAAGTTGATTGCTACAGAAATGTTGGTCACCATGTGTAAGATGTATTGGGGCCTTTAGGTAGTGGTCCTCGGCACTGTTCTATATCATTAATCACAGTTTCAGTCATCATTCTAACAAACAAAATGGATGAAAGAGCTGATGCAGCGACAGAAAATCCAGGACTTTCCTCTAATGCCAGTGCTTTATATTTACGGTATCAGCTGATGAAGGAACCATGTCAAGCTACGACCCTTAAAAATCACAATCAATAAAAAACCGATGTCCCTTTAGGTGAACCCCAGTGGTCGCAAAGAAGCTGGACACAGCATAAGAGATCTCAAGGTTATGGTACTGTGGGGAATTGAAAAACAACAGAAAGAGAGGGCTGGAATGGAAATGTAAATTCATAAAAAAAATTCAAAACTCCTGAATTACTAGTTTAAATAGGACAAACACCTTCAATTGCCAAACTAATAACAAACTTTTAACTGATTTCAGAAACCCTCACATAACCCCCCCCCCCCCCTCTTTCTCAAACCTGATGGACTCTTCAATCACTGAAACAATGTGGACTGGACTAACTTTATGTCATCTAGCTATTCATGCCTAATCTCTTATAATTTAAAAACTATTGCTATTTAGGTTGCCATATTTCTCCGCTTCCAGGTCGTTATGGACATTTTAATTGCTGAAGGAGGTGAATATCACAGCTGAACCTCTTATCTCCTTACCCCAATAACTCTTCCTAACTCTGACGCTCCATAACTCACCCTTCACTCTCACTCCATCAATCATGTGGTGGTCAAGCAAAACTGTTTCTTTCTTTTTTTCAAATATTTAGACCATTTATTTTGTTTATAAATGTAAGTTTCAAAGACCAGAATTGTATTATCCTGAAGAAGGGATCTGCCATAATCCCGAAAGCTGCTTTCTTAAGACCTTCATTAGCAATACGGGCACTGAACCACACACTGCAAGCTGGGGATAATGGGTCCCCACTGAACAGGAATCGATGTGCCCATGTGATGCACATTGATTTCCGTTCAATTGATCCCCGATGCCTAGCTTAAGGAAAAGCAGCAGCATCTTCTGCCTAACTCCCTTTCTCTGCTTTAATTGGCCATTACAGTACAGTGTTGGTTTCCTAGCCAGTAGTTCTGTGGTTAGTGTATGTCGCCTTCCTTTCCTTCAATGGATGGATACAATACATTAGCATAGTACATACAGAGGAGTCGGAGAGTCGGAGTCGGAAGAATTTGAAACTGAGGAGTCGGAGTCTGGGAATTTATCGACCGACTCCACAGCCCTGAGTATAATAAATGGTTAAATAATGTGGAATAGGATAAAATAAAACAAATTGAAACAAAATGAGACAAAACAACAGACAAGATAAGGGTGGATCTCTCAGGGCCATGTGCTTTCCAGGAGGACCTCACTTCCTGGTTGGGGATGAGATCGCTTCCTGCTTACAGATACTGGGGGGCTCAATAGGAACAATGGGACGTGTTTCGAGCAGGGCTCTTTTTCAACCATAGGGCACATGGCCCTGAGAGATCCACCCTTGTAAACCTCTCTCAATGTGAGTATCTTGTCTGTTTTGTCTCATTTTGTTTCAATTTGTTTTATCTTATCCTATTCCACATTATTTAACCATTCGTTGTACTAGGTTGTGCGCCTCTGTCCTTGTTCTTATTTGTCTGTTACTGGGGGCCACACTCCTCCATTTTGAGAGCTGCACACCTACACACAACTTAAACACCCATCCCTCATACTGACTCCATTTTAGGCTGTGATCCCTGCTCACGTCCCATACACCCACTGAGGTCCTTTCTGGCCACTGTTATTACTATAGCTGTGTAATCACTGCTGAAGGTTGTGCGCAACTATCTATCATCTTTCTAAAGGACTTGACTTCACTATGCATTGAACACAGAGATTAGAACGCAGTGCTGAAGCCGTCCATTGACAGCCATGGGGCTATGACCAGGCCGTCTCCACAACCACAGCCCATCAGAGCCCAGATACATTGATCTGAGCCTCCATCATGTTAATGTCGAGCTCTGGGTCAACATCAACAGAGGCTTGATGGATGACGCATCCACTGATGATCAATGGACGCGGCATAATGACATATGACCAACGTGCCCCACCACGCTAGCTATACTTCCAATAATTTTTAAAGGCACCACACTTTTGGATGCGCTATGAAGCGCAGCTGATACCCCATAACGGAAAGGAAAGGGGGGCTTGCAAATCAAGCTGCAAATCAAAAAAAACAATGATCAAACCCTTATTTGTTTTTTAACAACCATAAAAGTTACAACACACAAAGATGAGGCTCCGGAGTTGTCAAAATATACCGGTCTCTAAAATGTAGATCCTTGTGGTAAAGCTGATCATCAAGCTACACACAATGTGTAACCACAACAGCCGTGTGTATTGGTAGAATCTTTTAGATGTCCTTAAAGCAGTGGTGGGCAACGGAGTTGATATGGAGGGCCACAAGTGTATCAGTTAAGGGCCGCACATAACATTTTCTATTTAAACTGACTTGTATAAGCATTTTATCATTTTGAAATAAGAAAACTTGTTTTAAAGCATTAGGGAACACTGTATTATGGTAATACACGTTTGGTCATATATATCAAAGGTTGTGTGCCTCATCAGATATCACCAAAGCCTTTTATGATATCTATGGGGCACATAACCTCAATCCAAGGGGTTGTGCCCCATAGATATCATCAAAGGTTATGTGCCACAATATATATATTAAACAATCATTCCTAATTCATTGGTGAAAAGATGGGAGCATAGGCACTTGTCTGTCAGCAGCTCCAGCTTAACAGGCTGATTGGCAAACGTGAAAGCCAATCAGTGACCCAGACAGTGCCTGAGCAAGTCCCTCACCTCTCCTCCTCTCTCTGATCTAAGCAGATCCTAGACGAAGACACGTCAGCGTGTACTATGGAGTTACTATGCCCTATTTGATAACAGCTGTTTCAGGGGCCACACATGGAGGACCCAGATGGGCCACTGATGCAGGTTGTGCAACTGGGCCTATTTCTTCTAGAACTATGATGCATATCAGTATAAAACACCTGTACTGTATACAGGAGCTTTCTGCCATAAAGACCTTGAACTTGTGGAGTGTCCCTGGTCTTGAATCTGCCCTGTCAGCTAGTCTTTCACTTTGTGTACACACATATTAGTCATAGCAAGAGAAAGAAAGTAATAAGCATCCCACCAAGCAAAGCTCCTGTCTCTAACTTAGCCATTGATGATAACCTGGTAGATGACAGAAGAAATCTGAACTAGTATTGCACATTTTACAGGGTTAAAGCTTTTGACCAAGAGGAGCCAAGAACAAGTTTTTCCAGATTCAACAGCACTTGAAAATGAGAGCTCCTCAAGATGTTACGCTTGCATCACTAGAATGTTCAACCATCCATGCTGCAATAAGGGTCAGCTGTGGCACAAGACCCATTTCACCCATCACCAATGCTTCATGGGCAGCCTGGGGCTGAGCTTCTCACTATGCACAGAGGATGACATAATATATTCTGAGAGGGGAGTTAATAATTAATACACTTGGGCTAAAATATATAGCCACAGTCAAACTGACTTTTCAATTTATCTAGATTTCCAATCTGGAAAATGTGTTTTCAGCAAATGGATGGGCTAGATAAGTGTGTGGTGATGGGAAAGCTTTCCCAATGATGCCACCTGTCTGTAGCCAACAGATCTAATGATGAAGTGAGCAGTATAGCCGATGTCTACAAAACAAAAATGCTTCATTCTCATCAACACCACAAGCTGCCTTCTCACAAGTCATTGGTCTCCAGCCACTGCCCAGAGAATACATTGAAATCTGACAGAAGAGGAAAAGCATTGATTTTTAAAGTAATGACTGGTGAATGGTAGACGAGAGCACTCTTATTTCAAGCGGATGTATACTTCTAGTCCAAAGAATTTGGTATATTTTAGATTTTTTTAAACACACTTTTTCACTCCCAGAAACAGGGGGAAAAAAGAACCTGTGTCTTATGGTCCAAATGCGTGACCCCTACACCTTGGCTTCCTGCCAGCTCTCCCAGCAATGAGATTAGCCAAGGAGCTGTCGGATGAAAGATGCGGGCACGGCCAGTGTCTGGATCTCCCATCTGAACTGTATTGCTTATGCCAACAGAGCCCAGCTGGTATAAGCAATGAAGAGAGATATAGATGAACTGCCATCTAACCCCCTCTCCGTGTCTGTGGATGCTGCAATCACTCTGCAGCTTCCACGGACACAGGAACAGCCAGAGAGGGAGAGGAGAGACTGTGCAGCCGTTTTCCCCGCGGCCCTCCTCCCAGTCTGTGAGGAAGATGACGTTGTGCTGTGATAGTACTGCTGACATAGTGACACTTGTGACATCTATTGGCTGAATTTCATATTGCATTCATTTAATCCATTGAATTAACTCAATTGATGTAAAAACTTATTTAATATATTTTTCTGGTTTTCTGCTCTAAAAACTGGGTGCGTCTTATGGTCCTGTGCATCTTATAGTCTGAAAAAAAAGGTATATATGTAAAGTAAAGTTGGACTCGACTGAGCTGGTATGATGGTGGTGTAGCACTCCACAATCCTTGTAAAATATACTTAGCTGCTGTTCCCTGAAATCACCTTTATCTGCTGGCTTCTGGGGGTTAACGTTGCCTCCCTAGTGGTTGAGGTGAACCCAAGTGTTTGGTGATCATCTAAAGGGCTGCCGCATTTCCGGGATTTTCGGGACTTACCCAGCTGTCACTGCGCCCTCCTCCTTATTATCGGCGCCTCTAATAGCATTCATGCAAACATGAACTTTTGGTGGTAGGCCCAACTGCTACAAAAAGCACCAACTTTCTGCTAATATATTATGTTGTAACAGCATTTAAAGCAACGCACCACCAAAATAAAAACAGAACCGAGTGCACAGACACAAAGCCTTCCTAGGTCAATTTTGACATCACTCAGGTACCATAAACACAGAGTATAAATTTTTTAAATCTTTACAGTATGAGCAGTGCTACATGTTATTAATAATTAACATTCTCTCATCTGCCTGCAGCATTGGATAGAGGATTGCTAATGATAAAGCCCTAAATACATGTCACTGAATTGGAACGTTGGGTGTTCTCCTGTCCCAGACTTTTGTGGGGCTCAGAAAAGGCAACTACAGCACACAGGATCTTGAAATATAACTTGATAACGGAACCCACTGACCCAGAACAAATACAGAAAAAAGAAAATCACAACAACATTGGCCAAAATTAGAGGATTAAATCCTGATGCTAATTAAATCATTTTGTATAGCTACATTGTATAGCTTTGTATAGCTACATGTTGCATGACCAATCTTAGATCAACTTGCACAATTTAAATAACTAGTGTCAATCTAATATCCGTCAATTGGACTACCACACAGTGGAATCAATGACTGATTCCTTTCCAAAGGCCTGTGTGCATGCTCAATGATACTATACAGAATTGTGGTCTTATTGCAGATCTCCTGAAACGGAGCACTTCTGAACAGAACTCTGGATTCAGTGGGAGCTCCTTGTTACTCATGGACAGCATGGTACTGGACTTACCATACTGGTACCTGTATGCATCACTCCATTATGCCTGGGGCAAGGCAGCACGATGATGGATGGAGCTGCTGCAATTCCCACCCTTGGGCTTTGGCTCACGCTTTCCCATTTGCTGTGGGTAAAATAAGGTACCACTACTCGAGTACTACCAGGTACTCAAGAATAAGCCGACCTGCAAATATACGGTGCATGGAAATAACAAAAATAGTTGAAATGATTGCTTATTATTCTAGTATTGTAAGTGTTCAATGTAAAGTCTGATAACAGGGTCTCATTTATAGCAGACCAAGAAGACACAAATACATATGATGTGGTCTCCAGCACCAACACAGTAGTTTTTTTACATTATCTGTTGATAATCCCAGCTGTCTCACAACCCTTCAGGGCACTACCATCTTTTAATTGGCAAAAGCTAAATCAAATTTCTATTATGCCCTAAAAGTTTCTTTGAGCTTTCTTACAGAACGTGTTCCGACCAGGCTGCAACAAATGAGAGAAAAGAGACCGGTGACCGTGTGACCTGAAGAAAAGAGCAGAACTTGGAATGTGGGCGGAGACTGCAGACAGGTCCAGCCCACCTGAATCACCCCATTGTGTGCCAACAGTACAGCTGACTCACGGATCACATGAGGAAAGAAAACTACATGCACCGGATTCCTCTTACGTTCCATACAAGCTCTCATCATTTCTTACTTGTAGGCAATAGTAGAGTGTTGTACCGTGTTAGCCATCGATAAATACAGCAAGTTTGGAGTTCAAGTGATACCGTTTATTGGCTAACTGAAGTCATTAGAGAAGCAAGCTTTCGGGATATGGCAGATCCCTTCTTCAGGCTAATACAATTCTGGTCTTTGAAACTTACATTTATACACAAAATAACATGGTCATAAATATTTGAACAAAAGAAACAGTTTTGCCTTGACATGACCATGTTATTTTGTGTATAAATGTAAGTTTCAAAGACCAGAATTGTATTAGCCTGAAGAAGGGATCTGCGATATCCCGAAAGCTTGCTTCTCTAATGACTTCAGTTAGCCAATATCACTTGAACTCCAAACTTGCTGTATTACTTTTGGCAGAAACTCTCTGCATCTCCGTATGTGTATGCCAGCACTCTACATTTCTACTTCAGTTGGAATTACAACCACTACGCACAATACAGCGCATTAGCAGGTTTGCTATGGGAACCCAAGTATGCATAGCACGCAACCTGCAGCAAAGGCAACTTAACCTACCGCCTCCGCTATCTTTTATTATGCTTTCTATTATCAGCACCAGAAAAATACATAGCTGGGTATAACTCCTAAAAATCCTGCAACACATAAACAACCCCCACCCCATTGACACTGCCCCACAGTAGGCTCCAAGAGCAAGGGGACTTAGAAGGGCAGGGGTCCGCAGTGACATCTACTTTCCCAGGTCCCCTTGCTCCTGGCAGCCAGCCAGCCAGATGCGATGATGGTGGAGCATCAGCGGATTCAGCTTCGGATTGGTGGAGGAGGGAGGGAAGAGGGAGAGCAAACACAAGGCGCAAATCTGCCATACTGCATTGTGATACCAAGGGGAAATCTGACAGCAGAAAACAGATAGATGAGCTCATATCACTCTGGTGCTTCTCCTTTCACTGTCCAGTCACAGAAGCATGGATAAGACCCCTAGGTGTTTCTGATGTCCGGTGGAGAAAAATCCTGTCTCCCAAACACATTGATTAATTACCGTATATGTCCTATAATGTGTCTACCTGCCAGATAGGGACACGGCATCAAGGAATGCAGGCCTCCAAACACAAAAAGGACACAAAGCAGAAAGTTTGTGCTGAGCAACCACCTCATGGAAGAAATGGAGGAACTAAATATAATGAAAACGGACAATGATTAGAAATCTGAGAAAAGAAAAAAAAACCTTTAGGACTTAGACGTAGATACTCTTCATTAGCCCCACGGCCAATGAAGAATATCCTGGTCACAATGTTTAATAGTGAATGGTTCAAATCCGTAATATAATCAGAGAGGAAAAAGGGTTAAAGCACAGCAGCCAAAAAAACCCAAGACTTAATAGTTGTATGGAGAATCATGTGGTTAATCAGCTGCCTGAGTCACAAGGGAGGGACAGCACGTGTGAACAAAGAACCAAAAGGGATTGACGAAAATCCTCCGCAGCCGGGAAACTCCACTGTCCATGCCTCTTGTACCGCAGGTTTTGTTGGTTGAAAACAGCCAGGTCACCAACACAACAATAGCCGCTGTGATTTATTAATACACCAACAATGGGGAATGTCTCCACACGAAGGTGGCACACAACATCTGAAAAAAGGCACATGCAACCACTACTGTATATGGTTTAATAGGAAATATTACTTTTGATTAGTTATCAGTTCATGGGAGATCCTGACATCTAAGGGGGGGGGGGGGGTTCCACTGCGTTCTGTGATCCATCAAGACCCCTACGTTAAGCACATCGCTTGACGGGCGTCCAGACGGATCAGTTCAGACATCCGCCAATGCAGGGGTTAACGTACTGGACTACGTCAATCCCTGCATCAGCGGAAAGCCGTGAGAACACAGCATCTGCCGAGAAGATAAAGTGTATATGCTTCATCTGGACCTCCCGCCAAGCTCTGTGCTTAGCATAGGGGGTCCCGACAGATGTGGAAACATAGGCTAACATATGTTTTTTCTTGTCCCTACACTAATTTCTTTAATTGAAATCTGTGACTTGAATCAGGAACAGCATAACAGCCATACAAACTGCATTGTTCGAAGAAATTCTGCAAGAAAAGACATACCGGATTTTTGGACTACAAGATGCTCCGATGTATAGGACGCATCCTATACTTAAGAGCCTACGTGCTCCACTGCATCTTAGGGCTTGTGTCCACTGCGTCTTTCCCCCGCTGATGAATGAATTCTGATGTGTCCACTCTGTGTAGTCTTAGAGGCAAGCCCACTGTGTTAATTTGAAGCTGCAGGCTGCCAGAGCCACCTCCATTGAGACGTTTCGAGCGCTCATTTTCTGCGTCTTTTCCCTGCCGCATTAGAGAGAGCACACTCTTATCCGTGGGCACACTGCCGCAAGCAGCGGAGAATCTGCCTGGTAAATGTACCGGACCACGCCTTGTACATCCAGAGGAGGGAATCTGCAGTGGACACATGCGCTTAACCTCCCCGACATTACGGGCTTTTCACAACATTTTTTATGGCACGAAAAGCTACTGCTCAGGCAATTGGTTCCCCACTCTCCCCCGGCTCTCTACACACCACCAGTGTCAATAAGACTGCGGTGGTGTGTGTGGGGAAAAGCGGCGCTTCCTCCATTAACATGGGGCCGGAAGAACACGAAGCACAAATGCTGCAGGCTCATGGAGAACTGGCAATTGTGCCCAATCCCAGCACGGACGCAGTTTGACCCAAGATCAAACTGCGCCCATACTGGCTTTGGGCGTAACGCCCAGAAGGTTCAAGAAGCTGTCTGATGGGAGAGCAGTCAGCTCTTTCATCGGTCTCTGCGCTTAATTGTTTAGATCAGAGGGGCTCCACAGATATAAACAATGCAGCACAGTCTGTCAGTGGGCTCCTCTGACAGTCCCATCTGACATCTACTCCGCCTTGCTAGTCTTCCAGCCGAGCAGCAGGGGGCTGGAGAAGTGTAACTTTTAGTCTGAAAATTTTTGTTTGATGGACTTAAAATGATCATTTTCCATTTATCATGATTTACAATCGATTGAACGGGAAAATGAAAGCATGTATATCCAGCTTGTGTAGACAGGAGCGCACACACTTTCCATATATAATGGATTAAATATTCAAAGATCACTTGTGTTTGCTTGCTGCAAGAAAGTGAGTTGGTGATGTGCACACCGCGGTCACTAAAAGCAGGTCTCCATAGAATCCCGTTAGGTAAGGTAACCACCACATATAAACAAGAATAAATGTAGCATGTGACAAGAAACAAAATGGTAATATCATTTTATGTATTTACATGAAGATTAAACTGCCCTTTAAGATTGCAATAATATGCTGTACATATTTTAAATCCTTTTACATTTCCAAAACTAGGGTAACCATGTCCTAAGACATATGCAGCTACCACAAAGCACTAGTAAGCTGCACATATTAGAATTTGGTTCTTAGGTATCAATTACTATATACACGAAGTGTTACCAACATCAGATCAGGCAGGGTTAATGCTTTTTGTTGCCTGACCCAGCTGGGTGAAGTCATCCTACAGAGGTCACTGGAGAGTGAAGCATGTTGCGATTGGTGGATCTCCAGTTATTTTGCCATTTATGGGAAGGATTCACCAACAACAACTTTCCTCCCAGATTCCTCTCAGATAAATAAATAAAATAATTGAGGTGTCCCATAAGGGAGACCTTCTCTTTACATGGCTGAGGGCTACCAGACCCATCACATGCCTATAAAGTGGACCCTTGTGTTACAACCAGAATTATGGCCTAGGCCAAAACCTGTTTCCGCTTGCATGGTGGCATTCATGAGACCAGATGTATACGTTCAGCTTGTGATACAAAATGGACCATCTCACCATACAAAAAGGCTACAAGGCCTCATGTTCTTATGGAAGGTTGACTCATTTCAAACAAACAAATACCACCTGCCATTTTATCTTCACTTCCTGAAAAGCCAAAAGGTGTAAATATAAATGGTTGTTTCTGCTTAGCTAGGCTTATGTTAATTTTTGGTGAGAACATCAGGAAGATTGTTGTTTCTGGTAAATAACATATTTTACACAAAGTTTGTTATTATGGAAAGGTGAGGTAAGGGGGGCTTTGGGAGGTTTAGAACACATTATGAGCATGTTCATTACTTCTTGACTTACAACCAACCCTTGGAAACCAATTAAGTTTGTTCAAGTTTAAAGACCCACTGTAATATGACAGATGGTGTGGAAAACAGCTGAATAAATGACAGCCACAAGATCCTGAATATGCACATTTATGTACCCAATAAACTGTGTACCAGTGTGTAACTTCTATTGCCCAGGATAAAAAAGATTATTTACATATACAGCGTAATCAAGCTACAGAACTTGTGACCCAACCATGTAACCTAATACACCTAACACAGGATTTGCATGATGGGCCATTTAGTTACTCAGGGTATACCAGATAGTAAAATCTAGGTATCACCTTACTATATTCTAGGACAGATCAGGAAATTACCTTACAATTGTAGAAAAGCTTCATGTTTTCCAGTGTACACTGCCAGCTATATCTCTTAGAAAGGGAAAACAGTACTGAAGCATGTAGAATAACAGAGTTTATTGCGCAATCATTCGATCAGTTTACACCAACACCTTGCCAAAGTCATTCTGAATCCAGCAACAAGTGTAACCTTTCAGAGGGCTGTACATTCTGACCCAGCAACTGTGCAAAACATTTCCCATTAATGTTCTCTTCTGCTCCATACCAAATGCTAACCTTTCCTCAGCTCCATGTAGCCACCAGTAGAAAAGACAGTCCGAGACCTAAAGACGGATGTCCGCCCAGCGTTTGTTTACCAAGACTTGTTCCCCCTCTTATTTGACTCAGCCAATCACCAGCAACCACATGTTCCTCCATGCTGGACAGGAACACATAGATTTTTTGTTACCAGTAGCAGAGCACAGTAGAGCAGGGTGCTGGATATGGGCCTAGGGGTTACTGCTCCCTCACAGCTTCTAGTGGCTTCAAGGGATCATTAACACTATACGTCCTGTGCTCTGTACTAACAATGCAAACATGCGTTGCACAGCACTCTATTATTATAATAATTTATTTATAAAGCGCCAACATATTACACAGCACTGTACAATACATTAGAGTGGGGTACAAACACACAATAACACACAGGTACAACATAGGAGTAGAGGACCACCACACTACATGCATTATCTGATGTATTGCATTACAAGGGTAAGGGAAATGCTAGTATGTAAAAAATGCATACAGCAGTGCATTATACAAGAGATGTGATTGATAGAACAGAAACCTGCATGCTATGCAAAGTACATTTTCATTGGTCAAGGCCCGCATCCGATACATGACTGTCGGAACTTGTATGTAAACTGTGTTTGCGTGTCACAGTGCGTGACGTGCCTGATTGTAATCCCCTTCAAGCAGGGTCCTCAACTCCTCCTGTGTTATGTGTGTTATCTTGTATTGCATTAAAACTAATGTACAGCACTGCGTATTATGTTGGAGCTATATAAATAAAAGTTAGTAATGTGTTTCCCGAGTCTTTGCTGTGCTGATTGTTGAGGAAAAACTTAGTGGAGTTTAAGCCTGTGCCCAATAATGAAACAACCAAGTGATGAAGTGTGGCGGCGAATGGAATCAAAATTAAAACTAATGTAGCCATCACCTCCAAGGACTGGTAAGCTTCAAACTATTACTATCTGTTCTTGAGTATAGGTACTTTTATGTGTGCTGAACTGACTAGCAGTGACCCCTGAGAATACCCTCGGCGGCCTAAAGCTTAGATCTCTTTGCAGCTAAAACAGTCACATGCTTTAAATTCTGACTGCACCAATCACTGATCAGACCAAAAAATCTCGTGCTTAGGCACAGGACTCATAGGAATGAGAGAAAAGCTGCCTTTCATTCTCTAGCTGCACTGGCAAAATGAACAAGAAAACCGCTCCATTCTCCCGTCTAATCGGGTTTTCTTTGTTTGGGATGCAATCATGGCCATGGCATAGGAAATCCCAGGAGGAGGCAACTGCAGAATCGCTCTTCTTAAAAGTGCTGACAATTTGCAGCTATAATATTTGACCATTGAGGTTGGTTGAATCCTGATGCCCTACCACAATGGTGGCGAACCTGTGGCACACATGCCACCCAAGCTGTCAGTCAGCACAGAGGCAGATAAGAGGGAGAGGAGAGAACTGCAAAACCCAGTAGCTTATTGGCTCCCTGGGCTGTTCATTCTCTTTTCCCTCTTTTGAATGCACACAGTACCCTAACCCTCCCATAGACTGGTGTTTTCTTTGTCGGAGGGCAATCATACAAAATCAGCAGGAGATCAAATACTTATTTACCTCACTGTATGAAGTGTGTATTGGGTAAATGACTATGTCGGCAATTACTTTTATGCAGTAAATACTTTAACCTCCTGAGCGCACTGCCGCAGTACACTGCCTGTCATTTCCGGTATCTCTCCGGAGCTCTTCACACAGCTGGTGTCATTACTGACACCAGCTGCGTGAGAGGGAAAGCCGGCGAGGTCTATGGCACCGCCCCCCCCCCCCGCATCACCGTGACGCGATCGGGGCAGTGCAGAAAAGCCGGAAATGCTGCAGCGATGAAGACAATCGCTGCAGCTTTCCGGGGAGGCATAGGGTCTCCCCGCTGCCGGCTTCCCCTGCGGTTGAGAGGACCCTGTTCGGCGAACGAACAGGGTTCGTCTCAACCGCTAGGGAGGTTAAACATAATTCAGATAATAATTTCCGCCTAACTAGTTTCAGACACTTTATATTTTTATTATTACTGAATTGGGACTTGTTTAAAAAGCATCCCCCATATACAATGCCATAACACCTCCCTAGGTAAAAACAATAAGGAAACATTTGTTAAGATTCAGCTTAATTAAAATAGTAGAAATATAAAAGTGAGTAAAAAGAGAAATATGTGCCATCAATTTATCAATTATAAAATCCTCGTTGCCTGTTTGAAGAGCATATCTTACACTCTATACACTACATTCACACTTTACATGCTGTGTTGTTGTGCACGGAACACAGCTTTCGATATGAAACCATCTACTACTCACATTTGTGTCAATATGAATTGGCGAATTTGCAGAGTGATTGATTAGTGGAAACACCACTGGGTCTCCATTAGCCCAGGAGATAGGAAAACAACTAACCAAAAGGCACATACCTCCATCAGGATACCCATCTCAGGGACAACCTAAAAGGAGGTATTTGAAACTCACTCCACATTCCAGATTATTGCTAAAATTAGCATCTAAACCTACCCCCCCCCCCACTATAAGCAGAAATACTTCTTTTCCCAATCCCTTCACATAAACTGTCCTCCAAGTAGGTACATAGGACTCTACAGCCCAGACATCATTGACAAAATGTGTGCAATCACGAATAACTACCTCCGGCCAGGCGTTCATAAAGATGAGGTGCTACTCTACGGTCCTTACTTACGTATGTTACTTTTCCCAAGGCTGTGGAAGAACAAAAAGGCAGCGATACATCAAAACAAATACACAATATACTGTCGCTTCCCAATCAAAAGGAGGACTGCATACGTTTAGATTTCCACTGGTTTTATCCCTTTATTTTCTCCAAGCCATTTTTAAAAAGTTATATAATTCATAACGGTTAAATATCGTTTCTATGGAGCAGACACGCAACACCTCTCCCAGTCCTCATTTACATAATGTAGGTGTAAAAGAAAACTGGAATCCATGGTGTGATGTTACCATGCACACCAATAACAGAATAGATACTGGTTTACTAGAAATATGGCTCAGAATACTAAAAACCGATGTAACAAAATTATTTAAATTGTAAATTTAAAAAGATGAAATGAAACCAGAAAAAAAAGTTCGGTTGATAAAAAAAAAAAAAACCTCTATGGCAGACATGGGGAAGCCCGGGGCCAGATCCGGCTCATTTAGCCTTTTAATCAGGCCTGTTATATCTTGATGAAAAAATGCTCTGGACTGCTTGTTCCCTGCAATGAGGAGACTAAACATCCACCTTATCCCTACTCATTGCAGTGAACAAGCAGAGGGGAGCCAGAGCATCTTGTCCGCAAGGTCTCTGTATTTCAGTACAAATATGGCAGAAATATCGCAGGTTTTTTTTTAATTTTTTTATATTATTTTTTACCTTCCTGGCGGTACAATTTCTTACTTGATGCATGCAGGAAATAAAATTCATACAATGTCCCTACTGCATGCCCCCAGCATCATTAATGATGCCGGGCACGTGAGGAATTAGGACACATATGCCAGGTGTCCATTATAGGCTCTCGATCCGTTTTGGCCCACAAATCATAAAGTGCTCTATGGGATAATACACACATACAGCACTGCCTTGTTATCACAGTTATCCCACAGTCATAATGGTCACATGCAAAGCCCAACAGGTCACACAACTTGCAAATATTAGATGGCAAATGTGTCCATAGCGGACAAAGCAACCCTAGATCAAAGGATTGAACATGTTAAGTCTGGACATTAGACTGTGAAGCACAACATCACAAAAAATAATCAACATGTAATATGGCAAACTTACACAATTCCAGACAACTGTTACTAGCACTAAAGCGAGGAATACACGGTTCGATTTTAGCGTTTGATCGACCTAAAACTAATTTTAATCAATTTGAATTAAATTATATACTGCACACATGGTTCGATTGGCGAAAATTGTTAGATACCGGTCAAACCATCGATCGGAAAATTACTGGACACAAATTTCCATTGATTGTATAATGATCGAACTAAAATCGTAGCATTGTGTGTCGACCGGGTTGATTGTATTCAATGAACATTTTCACATATGACTCTTTGCTGTGTTTTGTGATCTAATCTAAAATCAACGATTTTGGTTGTATTCCAATCGAACCTTCCATGTGGATCTACTTTGATTACGATGGGTGTCAAGATCTAAAATCGAATCGGAAATCAATCGTACTAAAATCAAACCATGTATGCCTAGCTTTGGTTTCAATGTTACATAAAACAGCTAAAGCCAACTATACACCTTTAGATAACTCCATACAATTTCCTTTACATCTACCAACAACTATGTAGTGCCGGGTCTTCCCTGATAGAATAAATAGTGATTGGAAGGATTAGAAAGCTCCTCATATTACATGGTTTTGGTAGAAGAAAAGTTGATTGTACAGAAATTGTATGGAAAGATTGTAAGGTGTATGGGGTGTATGGCATTCAGAAATCTTAAGCTAGCCATAAACACATCAACTTTTGCTCAGATCATATTCAAAATGATCCACTTGTTCAATTTAAATAACAAACGTTAATAGATCGTTCTGGATCGATGGTACTATAACACAGTCTCATTGATGGAAAACAGATTCCTGAAACGCAAACCCTTTCCAGTTATGAAATAAAGGTGTGTGCGCATGCTGCAAAACTAGATCAGATACAAATCGATCAAAGAGCTGAAAAAACACATCAGATACTACCATTCAGTCTTACAATCCACTGAACTTTTCACTCTCCAGTTTACAATAGATTTCCATCTAATTTGGGTGAAGGAAGGAGAATGAATGGAACACATTCTCAAATGACTCAGTAAAATTACCAACTTTACTGCTGATCAAACAGAGTAATCAACTGGACGAAAAATCCTCCCGTTTATGGGGACCTTTATCCTACAAGTCAGCTCTTTTGGACATTAGCCCAGAAGATGCCTGGGATGCATCGTCTGCCATCCCTGAACATAAACAAAGTTACGGCCCTTTCCCACCAGTCTTGCGTCAAGTACCCACAACATATTGGTTAACGCTAATGATCACGCAGAGGGTACACGAAACACAGCGGTACTACAATGCAGTAACAAAAAGTGTGTTTCAGGCCGTTATGGATTACCACAATGTTATTACATAATGCAACCGTACCATGCGGTAAAGCTGGAGCACTGCATTGTGTCAATGGCAGGCATGAAAGAAACCCTTTAACCTTAAAATGGGTCGAGGGACACACTGTAAAGATTAACAAAATTTTTGGTGTTTTCAGATGTGTGATAAACATAATCCAAAAAAGGACAAATGTCCCCGCTTAAAACCATTTTTTTCAGTCAATGTCTGGCATGCTTTAAACTCACCATACAGTTGAGCTCCAAAGATATGCATTTTATAGAAATCTCGGATACTTTTTAGCAAAGGAACCTGTGGAAGTAAACAATTTGAGGAAGCTGTTGGCCAACAACTCACACACACCGTATGAACAGCTGGTTCTCAAAATATACTGTGAATTTTGGCATAAAAGCTGACGAAAACGAGACAATTTAAAAGCCTATTGATCACCTATTGACTCCAGAGTGCCACTTTGCTCTCTGATTAGATTTGTTGACCATATTGGGTTTTCTCTGCTTACATGAGACCACAGCTTGTTAATATACTTCATACCCAATCAAGCTCACTAGAATCAATACCAGTCAAGATGAGGAACAGAAACACTTAGATTTGCTTTGCAACAAACAGGAAGTTAAAAAGAAAAAAAAACATATGCCAAGTCTCATAAAATATTACAGAATGGATAAGGGAGATCCAAGCAGGCTGCGCACTTAAAAGACCATTCCCTTTTAAATAATTTAACCTACATACAAAACAAAATTATTTAGTTTCATGCTTACATGCCCTTCTACTAGCTGCAAAGCTTTACACGTCTCTAGTAAAACAAATAGTATGAAGAAGAAAACTTTTTTTTGGGGGGGGGGGGGGGGGGGGGGGGGGGGGGGGGGGGAAGAGTAGATACAAAACTGGTCACCTTACCCAAAGAGAAACAGTTATTGGAAAGTGAAAGAAGAAGCAGCACATTGGTAGGCATAGCAATCATATCCTCCTTGTCCAACTTGCTTGGCTCCCTGTGCTGCTATACAGCGACTGCAAGAATATGATCAAATTACAGTTGATAATAAGAAATTGAATACCGTATTTTTCGGACCATAAGACGCACTTTTTCACCCCCAAAATTGGAGGCAAAAAGTGCCTGCGTCGAATGGTCCGGAGCTGGAGGAGCTGTTAGATGTGTCCGGCTCTCCCATCTGTACTGTATAATTGCCTATGCCAGTAGAGCTCAGAGCCCTCCTGCTATAGGCAATGAAGAGAGAGATATAGATAAACTGGCATCTATATCTCTCTCCTGTCCGTGGAAACTGCAATTAATTTGCAGCACCCATGGACACAGTAACAGCATCATCAGCAGAGGAGATAATCTGCAAATGTCTGCCCCCCTCCTCCAGATCAATGTGGAGAATGACGTGTGCTGAGAGTACTGCTGCTAGTGACACCTGCTGGCTGAATTGAATATTGCATTCATTGCATTTACCCAATTGATGTGAAAACGTGAAATCTTTTTTTTCTGGATTTTCCTGCACTAAAAACTGGGTGCGTCTTATGGTCCGGAGCATCTTATAGTCCGAAAAATACGGTACATTACAAAATCTGTATTATTTTGAACTTAAAAAAAAAAAAAAAGAAAAAGAATTTCGGTATATAAAAAAACAACTTTTCTGCTTGACTGATTCTTCATCTCTTTATAGCAAAGACTGGGTTTGATTTACCATATATTTCAGACTATAAGTTGAACTTTCCTCCTGAGAAATCGGATGGGGGGGAAAGTGCCTGCGTCTTATGGTATGAATGTGCGGCCCCCATTGTGCCTTGGATCCCAACCAGCTCTCCCAGCAAGAAGATTAGCCGGGGAGCTGTCAGATGAGAGATGCCCCCCATTCAGAAACATGAGGCCTTTGGCATCCCTTTGTAAGCCAGAATTGTGCAAAGAAGGCCCTTCCTCTATATCCCATTGCTACAGAAAGACTAAGTGCAACAAGTTTAGAAAGGGAGTTCCAAAAAGAGGAAGGATGGAAGAGGAAGTCACATGAAAGGTAATTTAAAAAAAGAAAATTTACAGCTAAATCACAACCAAATTATCCAAGTTATAATCTGCACAATCACCCTTGAAGTGGGTTGTCTATAGGAGTGGAACAAACAGCACGGTTAGCTTCTGACCTCACTTCTGAAGGCCGCACCTTTGTTAGACTAACCCCCCACAACACCTTTATCACAAGATGCCATAGACTGGTTGGAGAGTATAAAACCCAGGCAATGGATTGACATGGACAATGGACCTCACTCATATGCTTGGTTGTCAATTTAACAATAGAAAAAACTGATACTATATTCAGCCCACTTAAAAAAACAAAAAGGAGGTTGGAAAGTGAAAGAAGAAAAACTGAAACTATACCAAACCCATTAAAAAAAATAAAGTTTTGTCCGTCTCCAGAGCAGCACAAACATGTTGTTTTTCCATTTATGAATTATAGGTAGGCAGAAGAATGATAGTGCTTTGCCATAGAACCATTGCTAAACTTACAGGAAAAGACTTGCATGTTTCCCTTTTCTGCCTGCATACACCATTACACCATGCGTAGAATGCAGAAAGGTCACATGTGCCCCTGTACCCACAAGAGTTGGCAAACAGCAGATTTGAGTGATGAGGAAAAATCTACCTGTCCTGTTTATTGCCTACTACTGGCAACATACATGTGTGATATAAATATAAAAGAGAAAGTAATATAAGCATTCATATTCCCCTTGCTGGATTTAGGAAACTGTAAAGCAGCTTCATAAAGACTTTAAAACATGCAAATATATCCTGTGGTTTTGATGTGGTTGAATATTTTTGATTTTACATGTGAATTAATCTGGCTGAATTTTGATGCATCTTATCAGGCAACGATACAAACCTAAAAAATAAATACATTAAGAAAAAAAAGCTAAACCAAAAAGGCATGAACTGAATGCATGCTGGTCAGATTTAGTTTTTGGGGGGGAAATGATAGAGATATACTATATAAAAAGTGCAACCAAAACACTGTGCTACCAAAAAAAAAAAAAAAAACACATGTTGTGCATTACAAGGACAGCAGTTCTAAAAAGGAGGGGGGGGGGGGGGGGGGGGGGGGGGGGAGACAACACAGTAATTGTCTTTGATGAAACACAAATTGCCTTTGCTTTGATGGGTTGTCCAGTAATCATTAACAAAAAAACATCCCATTACCTCGGTAAAGAAAAGAAACTATTCTGCATTGTTAAAAATTAAATATAGAAAATGAAACTAATATATATATGGGCGAGGCCCAGGGTAAACATATGAAAAAAGATGTGACCAGTAAGATAGCAGCTGTATCAGCTTTTGGATAGACTACAATTCTACAGCTGCAAAATAAAAATATTCATGCAGCAGTTTTTAGGCTCGAACCCTAAAGGAGAATTTGACAGAAAAAAATGGTTTACAGTAATATGTAATTCAGAGGATACAACAGGATAACAAGACAAAACTAAGAAAATATGTCAAGCATGAATAAATTTGATCACTAAGCGTCATCAGAAGGTATTGAAAGATCATGAGATACAGTAGAAAGTATGAAACTATAAAGTACCCAGAGAATAGTGCTAGCATAATAGTCAGTGAGCGCAAGAACACAGCAGACATGCCCTGGGCGTGAAAAATGATAACTAGAATGGATTATGAAGGCAAATTGTGCAGCATCACAGGACAACAGAAGAGTACTAAACTACAGATGGGCATAGTCTGGGATCTCTAGACAAAGTATTACATTATGCCAAAGAAGGTCACAAGGAGACACTAGGGGGGTCTTTCTAGGAATAGACAACATCAAGGCTACAGAACATATTATGAACCTCATTAAATGACATTTATTTCAGAAATGGGGTATAGATTAGTCTATATAATAGGTAGGATGTGATGTGATGAAAAATAGTAATGTACAACAAAGAGGATGGATATAGAGAAGGGTCTATCGAGGGACTAGCTAGATCAGGGATGGGCAAAGGTTTTGACTCATGGGCCACAATGGGCTTTGGAATTTGACAGAGGGGCAGGACAAAGAGCCTGTAAGGCCTCCCAGCTTGAGTGGGAGATTTAAAGAAATTACATTGTTACTTTTACTGTACTGCTTTTAGAAAAACTAAAAATTATCCTTTGGATAGTAAACAAACATTCTGTTGTAGACTTGGGCAAATGTCAGCCTGTAGAAGGAGACCATAATCATCCTTTACACATTACCTACACTTATTACAGGGAACGAGTAGAGGTAGCCAGAACATAATGACACCAAAAGGACAAAGGACTGGACTAAAAGACTAAATGGGCCCTTGGGCCATAGTCTGAGCTGGACGTATGGATTGAGGTACATGGTGTTTAAGATACAGAGGGGTATAGGTAAGCACAGGTACAAGTCAAATTAATTCAGCTAGATCATGTATAGTCTATGCCAGGGATGCCCATCGCGAACAGGAGTTGATCAAGGAAGCCCTTTATCCCCCCCATCTTTTTTAACCCACAGTAAGGGTATGGTAACAAATTTTGAGAATTGTATTGTGCCATATATGTTCATGCTGTTATGCAAGGTAAACAGTATCTATTTAAAATAAATATATTTACAATTTGTTGGTAGATCATTTAAAAGTAGCTTGAAAGCCAAACATTGTGGGCAAAGCTGGTGAGGCCTGGGATAGGGCAAGTACATATATATGATTTGCTTTAACTGCAATGACAGATGTCAGCAAAGTCAATGAGTGGGACACCCAGTGTGTGGCTAGATGCAGAAATTTTTTTATATATTTC
This sequence comes from Ptychadena robeensis, assembly GCA_036250615.1. Lineage (NCBI taxonomy): Eukaryota > Metazoa > Chordata > Amphibia > Anura > Ptychadenidae > Ptychadena > Ptychadena robeensis. The sequence continues at coordinate 88,077,576 of CM070037.1, forward strand.
ACACCAGTGCCAAGGAAATAGTTATACAATGTAATATACTGAGAAAGGAAGATTATCTACCAGTTAGGTGAGGATAGGCCTACATAATGCATCAAATATAGGCGGTCTATATCTATGAAAAGGAGAATACTAGTATTTATAAGGCCAGACCAGTATGTAGAGATGGACAGATGGAGAGAGGACCTTTTATACATGACAAGGATAGACAGATGAAGCGCCATGATACATCACATGTAGAGGCGAGAGACAGATGACGCTATAGGCTGTATAACACATACACAGAGGACACAAGCACACAGTAAGGTATTAAATATACACAGGAGTATATTGAGATACAGTAACAGAGCATTACAAGGAGCAGGACCAATGGATGAAGAGTAGAAATATGTGTCACAGTTTGTACTGTATGAAACCTTGGGCAGCCCTAATATACATAATATGTTGGTACAATAAATATACAAGTAAATAATAACAATGTGTATAATTATATATATATATATATATATATATATATATATATAATGGGGTAGAGGGAGATATATATTGGATACATAGACATGGAGCACTCTGGGATAAAAGATGGGGTACTCCCAGGGACAGGACAGATGGATCTATGTGCTGGAATATGAGGGACGGAGAGATGTATCTATGTGCTGGAATATGAGGGACGGACAGATGGACCTATAACCTGGAATATGAGGGACGGAAAGTGGACCTTAACCTGGAATATGAGGGACGGAAGATGGATCATTAACCTGGAATATGAGGGGAGGGACAGATTGGATCGATAACCTGGAATATGAGGGAGGACAGATGGATCTAAACCGGGAATATGAGGGACGGGAAGATGATCTTAGAACTGGAATATGCGGGACGGAAAGATGGAATCTATAAACCTGGGAATAGAGGGGACCGACATGAGGATCTATACCTGGAATATGAGGGACGGAACCGAGGATCTATAACCTGATATGAGGGACGGACAGACAGATGGATCTATAACCTGGGAATATGAGGGGGGACGGAAGATGGATCTATGTGCTGGAATATGAGAGGTACGGACAGAGGGACTTAGACCACCTGGAATATGAGGGACGGACAGATGGACTGAAACCTGGAATATGAGGGACGGAACAGATGACTAGAACCTGGAATATGAGGGCGGGACAGATGGATCTTAACCTGGAATATGAGGGAGGACAGATGGATCATAACCTGGAATAGAGGGAAGGCACAGATGGATCTTATAACTGTGGAATCTGAGGGACGGACAGAAAAATGGATCATAACCTGGAATATGAGGGACAGACAGCAGAGGATCTATCAACCTGGAATATGAGGGACGGAAAGATGGACTATAACCTGGGAATATGAGGGAACGGACAGTAGGATCATAGCATGGATATGAGGGAAGGACAGATGGATCTATAACCTGAATAGTGAGGGACAGAGAGATGGATTTATAACGGAATATGAGGACGGAATAAGGATATCTGTGCCTGGAATATGAGGGACGGACAGATAGATAGATCTATGTGCTGGGAATATGAGGGAGGACAGATAGATCTATGTGCTGGGATTTTTTTTTATTTTTTTTTTAGGGACGGACAGATGGATCTCTTGTGCTGGAATTGAGGACGGATAGATAGATCTATGTGCTGGCACTATGCGGACGGAAAGATAGATTCTATGTGCTGGAATAATGAGGACGGACAGCTAGATCTTTGTGCTGGAATATGAGGGACGGACAGATAGATCTATGTCTGGAATATGAGGGAACGGACAGTGGATCTCGTGCATGGAATATGAGGGACGGACAAGATGGATCTATGTGTCTGGAATATGAGGGTCGGAGAGGATGCGATCTATAACCTGGAATTGAGGGACGGACAGATGGATCTATAACTGGACTATGGGACGGACAGATGGATCTATAATGGAAATATGAGGGGACGACAGATGGATCTATAACCTGGAATATGAGGGACGGAAAGTGGATCTATAACCTGGAATAGAGGGGACGGACAGATAGGATTCTATAGCCTGGAATATGAGGGAAGGACAGATGGATCTATAACTGGACTATGAGGGGACAAGCTGAGAGGATTTCAACGGGGAAATGAGGGACGGACAGATGGTTGGATCTCTGTGTGGAATATGAGGGAACGGACAGCAGCAAGATAGAATCTATGTGCTGGAAATGGGGGACGGACAGATAGGTTCTATGTGCGGGAAATGAGGGACGGACAGATAGAATCTCTGTGCTGGAATATGAGGGACGGACAGATAGAATCTTTGTGCTGGAATATGAGGGACGGGCAGATAAATCTATGTGCTGGGAATTTGAGGGACGGACAGAGATAGATCTATGTGCTGGAATATGAGGGACGGACAGATGGATATCGTGCGGAATATGGGGACGGCCAGATAGATTATGGCGAATATGAGACGGCAGATGGATCTCTGTGGATGGGCATATTGAGGGGACGGACAGATGGATCATATGTGCTGGAATATGAGGGTCGGGGAGATGGATCTATTTGCTGGAATATGAGGGCGGACAGCTGGATCCGGCTGGAATATGAGTGAGGACGGACAGATAGATCTATGTGCGGAATATAGGGACGGACAGTAGATATATGTGCTGAATATGAGATGGACAGATGGATCTCTGTGTGGAATATGAGGGACGGACAGATGGATCTCTGTGCGGGAATATGAGGGACTGGACAGATAGATTATGTGCTGGAATATGAGGGTCGGGAGAGATGGATCTATTTGCTGGAATATGAGGGACGGACAGATGGATCTCTGTGCGGAATATGAGGGATCTGATGAGAGATTATTTGCTGGAATATGAGGGACGGACAGATGGATCTCTGTGCTGGAATATGAGGGTCGGACATATGACGCTGTGTGCTGGAATATAGAGTGGACAATGGGATAGAGTGGGAGGTGTATGAGGGACAGGCCGCACAGATGAGGTGAGGAGGGTACAAGCAGAGCTGATGTGTGATGGAGGCCGGGGATGGACATATCTGATGCATAGGGATGGGACCAGGATGACAGGCCCGGATGAAGTACACAGTACAGCAGGCCGGTGACAGGGCGAGCTATACTGAGGTGACTGGAGGTCTCTCCTCGCGCAGCGACCCTTACACCCCCTCCTCCGTCTCTTACCGGCGCTAGCTGGAAGTCTAGTATGTGTGTGTGTACCCCGGGCCGGTCTAGCTGTCCACCGGGCCCTCTGCTGCTCTCCGCTTCCTTCCCTGCCAACCCTTCTCTGCCCAGCGGAAGTGACAAGCAGTCATGAGGCAGCAGACGTCACCCCCTCCTCCCGCACGCCTATTGGAGCGCTCAGCTGGGAGGAGAGAAGGCTAAATCATGTGACGTGCTGTGTCACCTCTTGGCCGCCATGTTACCTGGGGCCAGGTGTGGAAAGCAGTGAATAGGGGCTTTCCAGGGACTAGAGGCCTTAGGGCTAATATCACTATGTCTGCTAATGGCAAGTGATAGCCTTGTGCTGTATATATGGGAGTGGTTACGGCAGCTGTCACGTGATATACATTGTGACTCACCGAAACCTTTGTACTCTAGTGAGAAGGGAGCGGTCACCCCCCAGGGGTAATAACACTTCTCTCAGATTACATTTAAACAGGAAACGGGGGAATCTTCTGTGACTACTAAGAGGATTTCCTGAGCATTGAGATTCTTGTTGTCACGCAACAGTCCGTGATTACAGAAGTGAAAGAAAATGTCAGCATCTGTGCTAGGTGCTCAGACAAACTTCATGATATCTTTACAATGATCAAAATGTGTACTTGCTCTAGGCCTGGTATTCCATCCCTGAGATCTATGAAAGGTTGAAGTATTGCTGCACCTTATCTTTTCCACTTCTAATTTAAGGCACGTTTACCAAGTGTTGCCAATTCTTCCCTGGTTCTTCCTGCTGAGTCTACTAACAACGAACCACATGGATGCCACCATGAGAAAGTGTCATGGAGGATCCAGGAGATCAAACTTCTTGGAGTTTGAGTTTCTCAACAAATTTTTAAGTCCCTTTATAAACTTTGTGTAACAGGGTGACAACACAGGACACCATGGCAAAGCATTTTACAGAAATAGGTGTGCACCAACCTTTATCTGCTTCTGTTCCACTTTCATTTACAAATCTTCTGTAAACTCGGAATGAAAAGAGAATGAAGAAAGATCATACTAATATGGTTATCTCTGGCCCTGTACTTCCATCACCATGTCTCTTATTAGTACATGAGGACTACAGCAAGTCTGATGCTCATTTTGATTTTCCTTTTTTCACTCAAGTTATTCAGTTGAGGCCAAAATTATTGTCCCCCTTATGAAACTGCACAACTCTGGTAAATGATTAACAAGTGTTATTTTGGAAAAAATGCACTAAAAAAAACAATGCCCACAAAGTTTAATTTGGATTTTTTTTGATACACGAAGTTGAAACAAGAAAGGACAGAAATGAGACAACCAAAATGATAAGCCCCCTGGCCAATAATAATCAATAGTGTACCCTTTCTGAGCCACAGGCAATTATCCAAGGAGCCATACACAGTCTGTTTCCCACCTGATTTTTTGGGCGCCCCCCCTGGACAGATCGCCCAGAAACGTACCACAAGTTGGAACGCGCATTGATCCGATATGTTGGTAAATTCCTGCCCGATCGCATTGTAATGTTCAGGATCAACCACGACAGTAGACGCACGTGCTGTGAAATCTGTATAAAATTGTAGGCAGTATAACTCAATGCTCAACAGGGTGAAAACATCCACAGAGTCCAAAAAGTCTGGTCTGCACCTGCATATGAGGGACAGGCTGTGCCTCAGAGTCCGGTAAGGCTGACTCTTTGTTGCCCCAGAGGGACCCCGTGTATTTAGGGCCCAACTGACACCGGGTAGATGCATCTCAGACGCCACCCAGTGGGCATACTCGGGAGGCAACTGTGTCTTTAGGGGTAAGTGCAGTCCCCCGGCTGCCTGCACGCCAGGCTAAACAGTGGAGGGTTGCGTTCCTGGAAACAGCTAATGTGCCCAGTTTCTGCCACCTTATCAGGAATAGCACCTCTTGACTGCCCCTCCTTTTCCTGGGTCGTGTCTATATACCCCTCGGGGACCAGACCTGATGAGAAGGCATCTTAAAGGGGACCATATCTAACTTTGGCAGGGTGACTACACTACAGCATTACTTTGGATGGGGACCAGCGTCCGGCACACATATGGTAGGAAACAGTGCAATTTGGACCAGCTAGAACAACAAAGGAAGAATGGGCCAAAATCCCTCAGACCTGTGCCAACCTAGTAAAGAACTACTGTAACAGATTGTTGTCAGTTGTGGCTCAGAAAGGGAACACTATTGACCTCCTGGGTGGTATATCAGGACCCTCACCTATCCCCATTTTTCTGTATCGGTACACCGGCCTATCTCTACTGGGTCTGCCTCTTCACCATCATCGATCACGCCGAAGAGGAAGGGGGAACAGGGTGGAGGCAGCGCCATTGACCTCTATGCTATGGAGCCGGCGTTTGGGTTTTTGTAGATGTGTAGGGGAAGGATTGCGGCTGATTACATACTAGAATGCGCAGGAGGTTATTGGCCTTTCTTGTTTTAACATGGTGCATTAATATAAAATCCTAATTAAACTTAGTAGACATTGTTTTAAAATGTATTTGTTTTCAAAATAACAAGCATTCTTTGTTCATCTTTATTTTCATGGAAAAATCAAGAGTGTTGCCTAATTCAAAAGGGGGCTTATCATTTTGTCTTCAACTGAATGAATGAATATATATGTATGTATATATATGAGAAAGAAGAAAATACAATGTTACACTGACATGATTTATTTCAATAAGGCCTGGTTCACATCTGTGCAGTGGGGTTGCCTGGTCACCACATCTGTATATATGTAATTGCTGACACAGTCAAAATACCGAAGCAGTTTGGCCCATAAATATTTGATCAGAGACAACGTTTTTCTGATTTTGGTTCTGTACATTACCACAATGAATTTGAAATGGAACAACAGATGACGTACTGCAGACTTTCAGCTTTAATTCAATGGCTTAAACCAAATGATTGCATTGACAAGTGCCACGGTGAAGCATTTTGTAATGCTATCATTTCATTTCAGGGGCTCAAAAGTAAATGGACAAATTAAAGAACTCATTTCTAATACTTAGTAGGAAACCCTTTGCTGCCAATGACCACCTGAAGTCTTGAACTCATGGACACTCATGGAGACCTGCTTGGTCTCCTCCTCTTTAATGCTCTGTTGTATAACTATAATGTGTTTATTTAAAAAAAAATTCATGTATGTTTCAACAGAACCCTATATTCATTTCATTTAATTATGTAAAAATGTATTGAATTCCTTTGGGGGTCATTTTAATTTTCAATATATTTTTATTGGTTTTTAAAATGTTGTAAAACAAATACACTGTAACAAAAGAAAAGACAGTGTCAAACAGAAACTATGTGTGTCTTTGCTACAGAAGTAGCAGAGCCAATTAGGTAAAGCTCATTCCAAACAGTTAAGGTAGCCATACACTAGTCAATTTTGCGTTTGATTGCTGAATGAATGATCAATCGCTGCATGTCAATTTTGCCAAAAGCATGCTGGGATTGATCATAGAACAATTTGGTTGGGAATCGATGTGTCTATGGCTACCTTAATAGTCCTGTACATGCAATATCAACAGTCATTGGCTCCAAAATGAAGACAACTTGGAACAAAATAAAAACAAAATAACCATTGCCTGGGAAATGGGATAAAACATGGTATGGGAAGTACACCTGTAATGTCCGTAGAACTAGCGGGGTGGAGTACATCAAAATATGACATGTTAGTGTAACTGTTAATGCAGGGGGGGGGGGGCACATCTGGACCAGTAAGAGTATTATGGGGGACACAGGACAGAGCAAAAACTTTGTTAGAAACTGTTTAAATGGAGGAGATAGAACTGGGGGGGGGGGGGGGGGGTAGTGAGTAATGGGCAGAGGCAATCCAAATCCACTAAATCTGCTAATAACGTGCTAGATAGGGGGTGAATTACTTTTACCAGGAATGGGTGATAGTTTATTTGGCAGCCAGGAAAACAAATATAGCTAATTTGTGTTGGGCTTTAGTTAAAGTAAGGTATTTGAGGTGCAAGAGAGCATGCCAGGGGTGCTTGGGAAGTGAGCAGGAGGAAAGTGAGTTTAAAATCTGTACACACTGGACCAGAATCTGGCAAGCATGAGACAGGACAACCATGTATGGAGGACATTGACAGAGACCCCACAGCCACGAAAACACATACCAGAATGGCCAGGATAAAGGTGCACTAAGCACGTCGGCACTAGGTACCATATGGTTAGAGTTTTGTTGCTGATTCAGAGGTGACAACATTCAGATAGCAAGGCAAGTTGGATAGCCATATTTGTTCCCATTTCTCTTTAGTACTGGAAGAGCGTAACTCCTAGTCCCATTTCTGTACAAAGTGGTGTAATGAAGGGGTCAGTATTTGTTTAGGTAGGAAAAGAGTATGTGTAGCAGGGTGGAGGTACCTTTAAAAGACTTCCAGGAAGAGGAGGCGCTCAGTCCGGGGATCATGGAAGAAAGGCAGGTTTGTCCTGTGCCCCTCTCCCCAGCAGGTATTCTAGTACGGCCTACTCTGCCTGCATGCGTACAGCCGGCGGGCGCAATAGTACACGGTTGCCCGTTCAGCCAGCCGCCTTTCCTGCTTCAGGGTGGGGTGGCATCCCCCTGCTCAGTGTTGGGTTACACCTGCCTTCTGCTGTTCCAGTGGAACGTTCCCACCATACCACCACCCAATCGGTGTCTACCTGCAGTGGAGAAATGCTGACCACCTGTGGCCCTTCTCAGGCTGAGCTATCGTCCCAGGACCCCCCCTGCCTGGTGGGGGTTCTTCAGTTACCAGTGACTGCCATTTCACACATTGTTCTGGACTCAGCTAGTTGCTCCTTTATTGTTGGCCAGGTGTTGAGGACCTTGTTAGGGTCTCATTGTTAAGATAAAAAGTTTTAAGCATTGACAGCCGCCTGATTGATTCCTGTGTTGTTACATCTGTAATCAAGTTTTGTTGTAGTGGTGTAAAAAAGCATAGATACATGAAGAGGAAATCCAATAATGAAGATAATGGAACAATTTAGATGGAGGGGCTTGGTGTTGTTTTCTGACATCCTGCCAAAAGAGAGCTGTGGACCACTGGAAGAAATGGTGAGTATACAGTATTTGTTTTGAGGCCCACCAGTGAAACCAGGAGGGGAAGTCCCAACCAGGTGCAAAATGTCCATTATTGGGGATCAGGGGCTGATGGAGGGAGACAAGTTCCCATGAGACTTATAGTGAATCCCACACTTAAATTCTCACATGAGCTAGAGTAAAGTCTTAGTATAAGTGGGGCACAAATGAAGCCTCCAATGACACCTGGAGGGAGCTTTGGTAAACAGGCATAATTGAACCGCGGGGGAGCAAATTGAGTGGCTCGATAATAGGTTATAAAGTTTGAAACCCCAATCCTCCATTCTGCTTATGTTTATGCATAGTAAAGTGTTTGACCCTGGGGTGAGCATCTGACCATATCAATTTCATCACTTGATTCTGGAAGGACATTTTGACAGCAAGGATCTTCCTTATCCATGAGATGCAAACACAAGATCATGATTCCTATATGAAAAAGGGAGATATTGCAACTATAGAAGCCGGAGGGAGCAGAACAGAGTAACATAATTTGCTTGACAGAGAGAAGAAAAGGGGGGGTTTCAATACCCAGAAAATCAAGAAAAGAGGATGACCACCGAAAGTGGAGCCTGACCTGATCTAGCACCTTAGAGAGGAGGGAAACGTCTACCACCAGTGAACTAAGGTAGCCATACATGGGCTGATTTTCACCCAATTTTTCGGCCGATTGATTGCCGATCTGATCTTTCCAGGTGATCAGGAATCGGCGATTTATCGGATCTGGAATCGATGCAACATCACCTTGTGAATCTGATTTGTGGTCGATTTAGACACAAGCCAATATCCAAAATGGCTGATTCCTCACAATCCATCGAAAAGGCTGCTGCATAGGGCTGTGGGTCCACCAACATACTCCGATTGCAAACCGATCGACCAAAAAAAACCAACATGTTGGTTTAATGTCCGATCCGATTTTTAGTCGATTCCGATTTTCAAAAATCGAGTGGAAAATCGACCTGTGTATGGCTACCTTAACACCAGTTTGGTGTCAATATTTAGCAACATTTGGGATGATAGTTGTTGAGGTCCAAAGGATCCTTGTCTGGCTTAGGGATCATTGCAACATAGGCAAGTAGGGGGAGAGGGGTGAAGGTCTGATCTCACAAAGTGAAAAAAATGTTAGCAAGGTGAGGAGCAAGGATTTGGGGGGTATTTTTAATGGAGTATTTTAACTAGAAGCTCCTGTAGGGCTTTTAACAATACAACCCCTATATTTATACTATTTTATATGTAATAATCAATTATTTTGGGGGTATTAATGTATGAATTAAGTTGAATTTTAATGGGAGATTTTAGACTTTCAGCCATCATACAACCAGTTTGGTTTGCAGTGAGTTTGGGCTTTTTGCCATTCACATTTTAGGAGAGCTATTGAGGAGTTGCACCACAGCAAACCAAAACGCTTCAACAGCGCCAACTGCTTCCCTGTGGTTTTGTGGCAGACAGTGGATGAGTCAAGAGTTTCAGGGTGTTTTCATCATGGATTTACATTGTAAGACATATTTATTTTAATACTATTACTATACTATAATAATAAAGTGGGGGTTTTATTCTTGTGGTCTGTGTTCTAGTGTTTATAAAAGTTTTTGAAAATTTTGAGGGGTCTCACAGACCCAAACTCTAAAATGAAACTTAGAATGATTATAAAAAAAAAAGGGCACATATTTACATATTTCACAAATTATCACAAATTTTTCACTTCAATATTCAACAAATTCATAAATTCGAGAATTCCTTAACTCCAGTCATTATTAGCTTCATTGCAAAAAAGATTTTCGCAATAAAGTGCAGACGTTCACAATATTTTTGCGATCAACACTGTGTACTAATGTATCTAAAATATTCGCCAAGTGCCGATATTGGCAATACAAATTTGTGATTTATGATCAACACAAGTAAATACATATCAAACACGACAAACAATTTTAATAGTAGTGTTACTTTTCTGTGTTAGTTGTATTTGCAGGTATTGACAAAAGCTAGCATAGCCACTATATGTGTGGAAGGTGCCACCTTGTAGATCTTTCCATCAGCTCTGAACTTTTTTGCTCCTGGACCTTTAATTGGTTGTTGTGTTAATGCCATAGATGTGACAAACAAACAGCTCCAAAATACCCACATCGATTTTTCGGTGAGTAAAATGTTCCAGATGGAGCATTACCTTGGCAGCTCCAAATGATTGAAATAGTTTTTCTTGTGATCCCTATGTGCCCTTGAAATGTGTTACTGTATGTTTTTTAATGTGTTTGTTATATATTTCATGACGTACGTAAGCATTGAACGAGCAAACTCTTTTATTACAATGAAATCATTCTTTTTTATATAAAATATGAAACCTGTAAACTTTTTAGTTCCAGGGAGTTCCTTACTTGGGTTGAAGGTAGTGGTTTGAGAAAAAATCCAGTGGAAAAAATAGGATGCCTAATAATACAGGGAGTGCAGAATTATTAGGCAAATGAGTATTTTGACCACATCATCCTCT
>CM070037.1:88088904-88104780 GCA_036250615.1 Ptychadena robeensis
CCTCAAATCGTGTGGATATTCCCTCTGCTATGGATGTGTGAATGTCAGCTAAGCTAAAGCTGCCTGGTTGACATACACACATTCCGCCCGTCCAGAAAGCGGTGGATTAGCCAGGGGGTCTTGTGAATCTCATCCAGGTTCAAGCTATTGGTGGATATTTTCTCTGCCATTGCTATGGGTATGTCATCGGGCATAAGCTGCCTAATATTTCAATGCACATCTAAGTTAGTTGGCATATGCAAAGTGTGTAATAACGTCTTACCTTTGGACAGTGTCTGTGAAGGGTGTATCTGCCACAACTGCAGCCCAGGCATTGGTCATTTAGAATGCATTGTGGTACTCTTGTGCCTGATGTTCCTCAGGATTGGGTGGCTGTGGATGGTATCCACAAGTTTGTCAGTATAGCCGGTAACACACGGCTCGATATACGAGCCGTTCGAGGTTCCCGGCAGCAGCTCAATGATGTCATTGGGCTGCTGCCCGACATCCAAGGAGCTGAAGGTGCAGCCACGGTCCATCGTCTTTATTATTATAATTGGGACCAAAACAAAACATGGAATGTTGGAGGTAGTGGAGTTTTTAAAAGAAGATGTACTTTTTTTATATATATATATTTATATATATAAAATACATTCCTCTGTGAAATTTACAGGCTTTGCAGGGAATACTTTGGAGTCATCTTCCCATGCAATCACTTTCATCTTAACTTTTTTCCCACAATTAGGAGCAACAATAGTAGTCTGACCTTGTGGTAAGTGTGCGTCATGTAACCATGGATGTTAGTGATTTGTGCTGGGGAGATCAAAGGTTTATATATTGTAACTTTCTAAAGGCTGCCATACATGGCACGGATTCGTGCCGGATTCTGGCGCAATGGATTCCGGGCGCGTGCACGCGGATCCATCGTGCCGGAATCCCCTGCAGCCCACCTTGCCCGTCCGATCGCATCCGATGGATCAGGGGCACAGAATCGGATCCGAGGAAGAACCAACCTGTTGGTCTTTTCGGTCCGATTCTGCTCTGATCAGGGGGCGTTGCGCTCCGGGAGGCGAGCCATCGGACACGGATCCCTCCCGGATCCGGCCGTACAAGGTGGGCTGCCACGATCGGATTCCCTAATTGGCTAATCGTTCTCACCTGTGGATGCCGGCGGAATCGCCGGAATCCATCGGGTGCTGAATCGATCAGCCAGGGAATCTGTGCCGTGTATGGCTAGCTTAAGTGTGACTTTCGATAATGTGGACATTTTCTCGTGCTCTTTGTGCATGGGATCCTTGGGGTAAAAATATCTTTAGACTAGGTCTTGACACCAAAAGAAAGCATGTATAATGCATCTCAAAAAGCACATTTAAAACTAAAAAAGAAAGATATTAAATACTTAAATATCATCAAAATTTTTCAGCACTCACCAGCTGAGTGAATGAAGGCTATTTAGATAGCATGCGTTGTGTATTTACATAAACATTCTGCATTGCAATACAACAATTACCATATATACTATACCCAAATATAAACTGAGGTACCTAATTTTATCTACAAAAACTGGGAAAGCGTATTGATTTGAGTATAAGCCAAGGGTAGGAAATGCAAACTGTATATATTACCCCTAGGAATGTATCAAACAGGTGAATCTTAGTGCCACAACCTCAATAAAGTTAAGAGAACACAGGTTTAGTCTTCTTAAAGGATGGAAGGCACTTCTTTTGATTCAAACATGAAAATACGTTTCCATTTAAAACATCTTTATTATTATAATTGGGACCAATACACGGAATGGAAACGTATTTTCATGTTTGAATCATAAGTAGTAGAGTTTTCTTATTGAAATTCTATCTTCTCCAGTAAAAATTAACAAATAGTCCACTAGATGGGCCTGTCAGGACATTTGTTTACATTTCACCAACCTATCCCGGACCATTCACAGAGGCTGCCCCATCTGCAGGGGGACCAGCAAACACCCGGATAGGTAAGTGGGACCCGGATAGGTAAGGTGAGTCTAACGCTGACTCAAGCATAAGCCTGACTCAATATCAGCACATTTTTGGGGCTTATACTGAAGTATTTACGACATGTGACATAGGTCCAATTCTCCTCCCATATGTATATAGCTGCTTATGGTTACTGTTAGTGCCCATGAGTTTTAGAACTGGATAATGGAGCACTGGAGAGTTGCAGCCTGGATATAAACCGACCATGGCATTGTGACCAGCAGATCTTTGTTAGTATGTGTCTCCGGAGCAAGATAAATTGTTATTTCCTATTTGCTCATCATAGAGATAATACTTTTATGAATTCCTTTCTGCAGTCTTATGCTGCCCTCTTGTGCTTAAATTCCACATTACAATGTTTTTTTATTTGGTCGAGTACGTTGTCTATAGGCATACACAAATACCTAATAATCTTGCCAGAAATGTTATCTCCTGTTACATCTTGTGTTCTGAACTGAAATCTCAGACAACCATATTAGCTCTCACAGATTCTCTTATTTGCAACATAAAAGAATTCCTCCAATATAATGGAGATGAGCAAACATTTTTGGAAGAACAACACTTGGGGGTAAGGAAGCTGCTTTTGCAAGGCACAATGCAGTAAGTGTGTGCTGCCACTCTGGGATAGGAAGTGGATCGCCAAGTGAAAAAAAAGTTGAAAATATAAGTGACTGAAGTCTTTTCTGGTAAACTCCACTTCAGTCCTGATTAAATCAAACTCATAAACAGTGTATCAGCATTTCAATATATGTAGATCTCATGCATCTCTTAAGCTAGGCACACACGGGTAGATTTGTTAAAAGATTTGCGTACAATCAATCAACGTATACGGTCATGGTGATTGATTGTACTCTAATCTGCTTACAATCCTACCTGTGTGTGCTTTCCTTCGAGCGGGTTCAATAGAGTCCGCTCGAAGGAACTCGATTAAACGGGGTTCCAACATGTTGGAAAACCCCGTTCAATCTCCAATATTTACATGAAGAAGAATCTTCGTGTAAAGTATAGGAGCAGCCGGCTCCAGCCTTCTTCACACAGCAGTCCGACTGTCAGCTCTGGCTATGCCCAGGCTCAGTGTGAAGGGGGCGGAGTCAGCACTCTTCTTCTGGCTGCTGTACGGGGATAGGCAGGCTGGATAGATTTCTGCCAAGCTTCTAGCGTGTTCGGATTCACACGCTGGAAGCTGGGGAGAACTGCTACCGGGAGGTCCCCATTAAATGGGAATCGATGTACCCATGTGGTGCACATTGATTTGCGTTCAATTGATCCCTGATCAATCACAGCGTGGTGACATCACCACGCTGTGATTGATCGGGGGTCGATTGCATGGGAATTTACCCATGTATGGCTAGCTTTACTAGTTCCCATCATTACAGAGGTCAAAGAGGATGTAATGCTTCTGATTTCAGGAGATTGATATTATTTTTTATATCACAAGTGGTTAATTATCAAGTTTCTTACTCTGTCTGATTATTGTCAATGAGCAGTGTGGGGTTGCGGGGTGATTCAGAGGATTCCTAGTGAACCAAAAAAAGAAAGAGCTTCTTATAGGGGTCAATCACAGTGGACAACAGAGCAGTTTTTAAAATGCGGCTGGTCTGAACCTACATCACCAGTACAATAGCATACAGAGACCTGTGTGTTTGCTGCACATATGACCACAATGTTCTGGTGTAAATGTTTATTTATTAATTAGGGGTTTTCATATTTTTTAAGCGGACAGCCAAGACAGTCAAAACCACTTAATTCAAATTGCCATTCCTCTGGGTTCCACAACAAGCCCAGTCCTCCAAGTATAAAGGTTTCCCATTGGAGGGACTACTGAGCCAAAAGGCTGTAAGAAGTCCATCCCCAGGGTGGGACAAAACCCCATACTAGTAAACAAAAGACAACCATGCAAGGGAGTGAAGGGTGGGGGAGATAAACAACATAACAAAAAAAATAATAATTAAATGTCCAGTGTAAAAACCAGACTGATCTTCTGAATATTCCTCCGGTCGTGGCCAAAACACCAGACTCAGGAGGCAGGTGCCTTAAAATATAAGGTGCTGTTACTTTAAGTTACGGCAAAAAATGGTGGTCCCCTGCCACCATACAAGTTACCACCTCCAGGAGCTCATACACAGAGGGCTCCTACCCAGCCCCAGGCAAGACAGAGGCAACACCCAGGGTAAGTATATAACACTATGGCACAGGCATGCCTGATCAAAGTTTAGTTACAAAATAGATGTGCTGTAGCATCTGATATTTGTTTAATTGCATAAGTGTATTCATTTTATTGTGTGCTGCAATGCACTTTGTACTGTTTGTAATCAACACTGTGTAACACACTGTGTGCATTGTTGTGCAGTTTCAGAAACACACCTGTTATTTGTTGCGCATGCTACACAGGAAATCTGTTACCATTCACACTACCGGTAATGTGCTGATTTGTGTGGGGGTAATTTAGAGCGCACTTAACCACACTGTATTATGCATTTTGGTTGCATTTGTGATTTGGCAGAAATGCAAGACACAGCATGCCTCCAATCGCATGCATTTTAGTGCATAAAAAGGGAAGTAGCTCTTAGCTCAGTCTACGTGTCACATTTAAACTCAAGTGGGATGAGATGCTGACAGCTGATCTTCAGCAAATCAAACTGTATGGCTCCAATGGTTGACTGGCTGAGTTTCAATCTGTATGCAATCTGCATATTAATTAAAAAAATTCTGAATCTCATTCATCTCCCTAGCTCTGCCCGTATGATAGCAGCAGACATTAACATGGAGATCTTTGGCGCCGCCTTCGGCATCATCAGAAACCCGGAAATGCTGCACCCGGGGGTATATAGTGTTCGCCCGATGTTTGGGACGAACCCAAACAGCAAACGAACTGGGTAAATCTCAAATGCTAGGGAGGTTAAGCACCTCTATAAACAATCTATGTCAGGGTGATATTATTTACCTGGCCCTGCACCTATCCGCATATATATAGCCAGCATTCTGGCCCTTTTACACTAGCTGCTTTAACCATGATGCGTTTTGCAATAACATTGTACACAGTGCAATAACGCATAACGCCCTGCTGCAGATATTTTCTTACCGCTGTGCAACATTTCCCATGCACAATAAAGCAGCACATGCAGCAACGCATGTATCGGGAACAGGCCCTTTCACACTATATGCATTTTTTAAATGCATGCGCTTACACATATGTACATTACATCTGCATTTGTGTTTTTGAACAAAGCAATTGAAAATGCATAAAAAAATGCATGCAGCAAGGTGTTATAAAAAACACATGCGGAAACCATTTTTAAAAACGCAATGCATGCAGTGCAATTGATAACATTTTCTAAGAGAAAATGTTGTGCTGTAAAAATATATGCATTAAAAAAAACCTGCGCGTTTAAAAAAACGCAACGCAAACTCAAAGTGTGAAAGGACCTTTTAAAGTGTAATATTTTTACTTTTTTTAAAGTAAAAATAACTCTCTCCGGCCCAGGCAGTTCCCTATTGTGACCCTGTGATGGGTGTATATCGGGAACCTCCTACTCCTACGTTACAGGGCGATCATATTTGGACAGCTCAGCTTTACTGCTGGTAACCAAAGACGCTTCGCCTATCACTACAGATAGCTGGCCACGGTGTGCCCGGCACAAACCTGACACGTGTTATTCATATAAAATGATGTGTAATAGAATTACGACCTATTTATCATTAACCCTTTACTACATTAACTAACTGTTATCCGAATGTATACATGAAATGATTGTTCTTGTCATGGCTGATGATATATGAATCAGGCGATATTGAGAGCAGCCCGCGGTTGTCAGGCTGCGCCGGGGTCCTGTGGCCGCCATCTTGTTCCCGCTTTGGTGGATGAATGAGTCGCCAGCAGAGGCTCCCTTGAGAAGGAAGCTGGGTGAGCGGCACTATCCAGATCCATCCTCCGCTCTTCAGTCATGGAGCGTCCCGCCATCAGAGGCCTCTTCTTCCTGCTCGCCCTGGCAGCCATAGGCCGGGCTCATGAATTCGTCAATGAGGATGTGAAGCGCACTGTGGACCTCAGCAGTCACCTGGCCAAAGTGACGACCGAGGTGAAGCTGTCTAACCCGGGACCCGGAGCTGCTCAGTCATTCGTAGTGGCCCTGGAGTCCGAGCTGGCCCCGCGCCTGGCCTTCCTGGGGGTCAGTATGGGGGTGTCTGGGGAGCAATGCATGTGATGAGTGGTGGCGGTGTATGTGTATATGATGTGTATATACAGTATAGTACAATGCACACATATAAAGTCCAGTGATGCATCTATCCTCTTTCCTTCATGCTCATCCTTTGTCTTCAGTAATGTTCGTGGTGTGACATAAACGGCATTTCCCATTGCTAGCTGCCTTTCTGTAATAGGTGACATGTGTTCATTCATGTCACACAAGGCTTACAACGTTCTGTAACAGGAGGATCAGCATGACAGGCAGATGAAGTAGTGGCAGCAGCCTTTCAGGAAAGGGACATAGACCAGGACTTGCACACAATTTAAGCCAGGACATTGGTATCTTCTGAACAATGTTTTCTTAAGTCAGGTGTATATACATATTTCATGTCTTCCAGAGCCCATGTGTACTTTAGGGATGCCAGGCGTTGTATACAGATAAATATGTGGGGGTTGGATCTGTGGTGGTAGTTTGGGGGGTGCGGGCACTCTGGTGATGGTGAAGCACAGTGACAGTTCCCTCCCCTCTGGGACACTTCCGCATCCTCTTTCTGCCTTGTAAGATTGTGACACGTCAGCACAGGCCTCACTTCCTGCACTCCATGTATTGCTGTGCTCTGCCACTGCATTTCCTGGGGATACCGCATTCTCACATATTTTCCTTCCCTTACAACATGCACAGCCATACTTTTTCAGAATTACAGGTTAAAGCTTGCCATACACCTGTAGATCTCTGTCAGATATCTGTTAGATCTACCAACAACTATGTAGTGCCGGGTCCTCTGCGACTGAACACAGGTAGACTTGATGGTTTAGAAAGTCCCTCATATTACATGGTTCTGGTAAAACAATAGGAGATCTGACAGAAGTCTAAAGGTGTATGGGGGCTGTTAGGGCATGTCTCCACAGCACTGTGTGATCCACCGGGGACCCCTTTAAGTGTTATGCGTTAAGATTTCAGGTGTAGGGGGTTAAGGCTGGATTACTGGATTGGGGAGGTTAGAATAACCCCCAACCTCTAAACTTAACCCCTAAAGCTCACTCCTACTGCCAAGCACCACTCTGCCTAACCTTGACACCTAAAACCCTTAAGATTAACCCTGTAACAACGAAAAAGTAAGGCTATCACCGCAGTTGTAAGGGAAGGAAAATATCTCAGAACAAGAGCATTATACTAGTGTAAAATAACATGACAAAAGCTTATTGCTTGTGAAATCTTTCTGCTGTTTCTATTTATTTTGTGCCTTTCTCTAGTTGGAACTGTTTTATATAAAAGCAGCTGAGCAGCATTAAACTCTTTAAAAAAAGTTATCCCAAGCTACAAGCAATGCTTGATAAACAGGACATTTTACAGAAATACATTTTACTTTACTTTTATTCTCTGTTCCTCTGTCTTCCTGTGCTGGTGATGACCCTCTTCCTGCTCCGTTTAGGGAGTGTGTCCTCTTGTCTGTCATTCCCCCCCCCCTTGTGTAAGGCTAGATTTCCATGGTCACTTATACCTATATATATTTGCACTGTGTTTTGCTTCCCATACAAGTGTATGGGAAACGTTTGTGCTGCAGTAATAAAATGCAGGGTGGTATGCATTGACACACTGAGTTGCACGTAAATGTGTAATGCAATGCATGCAAGTGTGAATGCAAGACACATTTACTATGGAACACTGTCTACTGTTACCACAAGACATGAAGTATGAAGGAGCCCAAAGATGTTTTAAACAAGAATAAATGCAGTAAGTGTACTGAAACACATGAAAGCAATGGATTTTTTTAAGAATTTGATATAGCAGGGAAGGGTTAGAATCCTCTTAACATGTTTTATTAACAGACCACCTTCATATGTAGTTTTAGGACCCTTTCACACTAGCAGTGCTGCAGCCGGGGTTTTGTAACTGGTAACGTCTGTGTTTCTATTGCCCTCAAACACGTCCATTTCCAGTAAGAAACCATGCACTAAATCTCCTTTGTACGTGTATGAGAGACACCATGAGCGGCTGCTTTAAAATGCTGGAGGGTGCCTTTGTTTATGTGCGTTGTAGCCAGTGTAACAGGTGTACCTTGCGTTAATTACTTTAACTACTTAATTAAAGCCTCTCTATAAAAAGCTGTATTGGGTTATTCTTTATGCAACCAGTCCCTCATTGCTTTGGTACTTTTGAGCACAGGCATCACTACTGCCATTGTGTATGATGTTGGATATGTTTCTTTTTGCACCTTTTCTTTATGTTTTCCTAATTTTCTTCATACAGGTAAAGGGAGAAGAAGAGGAGGATGGGTACTTGGAAGTCCAAGAGATAAAAGGGAAAAAGTGAGTAAAAAAGATGGTAGTAACTTATGGAACAAGACAAGAACATTTAAATAATTGACTTTTGAAAACTGTCACTAACATGTTGGTTCCCTGTTCGATCAACCTTTTCTCGAGCAGGTCAGGGGGTGGGCGCATTGGATTGATTGACACGCATTAAATGAAAAATGTAACCTGTGTGTAGGTACCTTTTTAATGGGTTCACACTTGGGTGACGACTATTGGTTACTACTACAGGGGTGTCACCCAAGTACACAATGGGCCAGACAAAGTCAAGGACCAACCTTTATATTACATGTCTTTAATTGTGGGTTGTCCTTATCAGATGAACCTTCTAATAGGGAAACAAACTTAAAACCCCCTATGCACCTTTAGATCACTCCATAAAATTTCCTTCAGATTTACCAACAACTATGTAGTGCCGGGTCCTCCCTGATAGAATACATAGTGATTGGAAGGTTTAGAAAGCTCCTCATATTACATGGTTTTGGTAGAACAAAAGTTAATTGTACAGACATTTGTATGGTAGTATTGTAAGGCGTATGGGTGCCTTAAGTTTTCCTAAATGTTAAATCTGCAACAAGGAAAGTGTAATACTATAACACCTGACATCAAATGTCCGCTAACAAAATCTTGTGTGCCAAATCTGATTACACACAGGGAAAGAGAATAACACCCCTGGTTTAATAGATGTTACAATTTGGATATTATTACATTGTTTTCTGTATTTAGATTTTTGCGCTATGATGCAAATAGTTATTATCCATGCAGATGATCAAACATTGTTTTCACTAAATTTGTAATACAAATCTTTGTAAATCAAATCTGTCACTCGATTTGTGATTTTGTATTCAGTCATGTTCTATAAAAGCGCCCTCATCTATTTTGAAACAGATCTTGTACTTGTTTCATTCTGACCACGTTCCTTAAGCTGAAGTTTAGTAGCTGCCATGATTTAAATAACTTGAATCCAGTAGAATAAATGGTGACCGTCAGGGAGAGTTTTACTGGTGTTCAGGGTTAGATTGATGGTGGATGTCCATTAGCCCACAAAGAAGGCAAACTCTTGACCTTCTGCTTCTTGTGTGCAGAGAAATCACAATTAGTAATATACAACTGCTAGAACTGACAGAAGTTTAAAGCTGGATTTATATTGGACAGTAGACTGTACAATTTGGTACTTGAGTTTGGTAAAATGCATAAGTAGTTTGGAAGGATGATTAAGGGGGATTGTGTTGGGTTTTTGTGATGTTAGGCTTGAAGGATTCTATAGATCCGGAGGCTGCTACGCACATTCTGGCCTAGTTACTGTTTATACACTCTGGTGAGCATAATTGGTTTGATGGTGCCTGGATCATATATTCTTATGTTCTGAATGATCAGAACTCAATTACAGTGGGATAGATGTGCATTCTCAAGGCTGCATCATGGTGGCAGAAAGATAACCGTTAGTCTTTGACCTGTAGATTTAGCTATGATTTTATTTTGTCTCAAATATATTATGTTCATCCATTTTTATTTATCTTCTAGAGGAAAGCAATATTCAGTCAGTCTTCCCTCATCTCTTTCCCCTGGAGCCAAGACCAAGGTCATCATTGAGGCTGTGTATACACATGTACTTCAGCCTTACCCCACCCAGATCACACAGGCTGAGAAGCAGTTTGTAACCTTTGAAGGAAACCATTATTTCTATTCTCCATATGCCACCACATCCCAAACAACACGTGTTAAGTTAGCCTCCCGGAATGTTGAGAGCTATACCAAGCTTGGCAACCCATCTCGATCTGATGACACCATTGAGTATGGACCATTTAAGGACATTCCTGCCTGGAGTCACGTAAGTGTCCTTACAGCCAGTTATGTTTCATCCTTGCTGTTTTTTATATGTAAAGCGTAGGTGTACGGATTCCTGTTTGTGTCCCAACTGGGTATATCAATCCTGTCTTCTTCCTTTTTTTCTTTTTTTTTTTTTTTTACCATCAGGACCCCTTGAAGATTCACTATGAAAACAACAATCCTTTCCTGACCATTACCAGCATGACAAGGCTCATTGAAGTTTCTCACTGGGGTAATATTGCAGTGGAGGAGACAGTTGACTTGAAGCACACAGGAGCCAATCTTAAAGGTCCATTTTCCAGATATGACTACCAGAGGCAGCCAGACAGCGGCATTTCATCTGTCAAATCTTTTAAGGTAAGAAATAGAGAACGTGTGGTAATTTTAATAACTCGTTGCAAGTTTGAGAGTTAACTTTCAGTTTTAGTGCAAGTCAGGCTTAAAAACAAATGCATGCGCATTCTACCATATTTCATCTCTAGATATTAACACGGGTTTACTTGTCCATAGTAAACCCATGGACAAGTTAAGTGTTAGGTCTGCAGGTAGTCTGTCAACCAAGTCCTTACATTTCAGTCCTGGTTTGTGTTTTTTATTTTTTTTTTATTTTTTTTTTTAATTGCCTTATATACTCAAGTATAAGCCGACCCAATTTTATCTACAAAAACGTATTGGCTTATTGAGTATAAGCCGAGTGTGGGAAATGTAAAGTCAGATAGTGGAGTTTTCTAAATGAGAACAGGATAAATATTGGTGCCACAACCTCAATAAAGTTAAGAGAACACAGGTTTGTTATTTCAGGATGGGGTTTTCAGGCAATTCTTATGTTCAAACATAAATCTAAATTTCCATTTAAAGTCTTCATTATTTTTGGGACCAATACATGGAATGGAAACTTATTTAAATTTTTGACTCATAAGTAGTGGAGTGTTCTATTTGAATTTATATTAAATTCCTCCTCCAGTAACGATTAACAAATAGGCCATCAGTAACGGTAACTGGCCACCAGATGGCAGTGTGGTGTTTGTTTACATTACATCAGAAACACAACTGAGTTTCACATAGGCTGCCAGTGCTCTGATTCAGCTTCTTGAGACAGATAAGTGGACTCTGACCCTGACTCGCGTACAAGCTGGGGCTGAAAAAGTCTGCTTATACACAGGTATTTACATTATTAAGTGTCAAATTGCAGGCAGTAGGGACAAGTAATTAATTATGATATGAGCAGATTTAATCTAGGTAATGTTGGATGACATCACTAGGGAAGCAGGGAAGTCTGTTTTGCTGTTCAGATTCAGCAATTCCATGACCAAAATAAATGGCAGCTCTAGGTACTGCTTGTTCATTTTCCTTTTTATGTCTCTAAAAACGTTCACAAAGTGTGAATTGACAATTCTGCCTCTTCTGTTGTGGGATGACAAATGGCTTGATCAGTCCTGGCTTGTTTATCCCATTCTTGATTATGAAGTCCTATGAACAGAAGAGGAGGTGTAGTCTTCCAGAAATAAGTGGACAACACTGCTTGGAATTTAGTTCAGTTGCGGCACTGTTGTCAGGTCACACAGAAAGTATGGTGCTAATAATTTTTTTTTCCTGTATTGATACCAGAGGTTTATGGCTTTTTTTTTTTGCTCATGAGAAGTGTTTTTATTTTTCCAGACTATCCTGCCTGCTGCTGCCCAGGACGTTTATTACAGGGATGAGATTGGAAACATTTCCACCAGTCACCTTTCGATTCTTGAGGACTCGGTGGAGATGGAGATCCGGCCTAGATTCCCACTCTTTGGAGGCTGGAAAACGCATTATATGATTGGATACAATCTGCCAAGTTATGAATATCTCTACAATCTCGGTAAGTCTAGCCGTGCAGGACTCTATGGGTGCCAACTGCTTGTTTGTACTTTTAAAAAATATTTTATGTGCAGATCTATGTAGAGATACCTCAGGATCAATACTCAGTCCTGTGTTTTTGGGGGGTATAGTTTCAGGGGGGAGTTGGGGGTGAGGTCCTGTGGTCTTGCAAAGCTTGCCTTATTATTATTATTATTAACATTTATTTATATAGCGCCAGCATATTACGCAGCGCTGTACAATAGATTAGAGTGGAGATACAACACAATATAACACACAGGTACAGGTAATGACACAGGAAGAGTAGAGGACCCTGCCCAGACGGGCTTACAATCTAATTCTCCTCATTCTTGTATTGGGGACACTTTTCAGTCCATTTTTGTCTAGGACAGAAACGCTAGCGGTAAAGCCTCTGCTAACCGTGCCTGGCAAAATGCACTGCTCTTGTGCTTCCCATTGTTTAAACTAAAACTATTGGCACTTTGAGGTAAAATGTTGGGTTATGTGCTTCTGTTTGGGCACTCCAAAAGGTTTGCCATCACTGCCATAGAATGTGCGCCTTTGTGTTCGGACCTTTTTATGAGCAGAGTGGGTTGTGTTCAGACCTTTTTATGGGTAGAGTGGGTTGTGTTAGGACCTTTTTATGGGTAGAGTTTCTGGATCTGCGCCCTGCTTGTGATTACATTAAAATATGTACAAAATGTATGCTCTCCAAAATGTTGTTGGACATGCATTTTTCCTAATGGTGACCATACTCTGTTTGGGCATTACGCCCACAAGGTAATTCTTGAGTTTCTTTGAAATGAGGCTTAAGTGTTTTGCTTGGCTCAGACCATAGAATTGTTTTGTACCCAACTGTTTAATTTCCATTGTCACTCTTTCACTCCCCTATAGGTGATCAATATGCACTAAAGATGCGTTTTATTGACCATGTGTTTGATGAACAAGTTGTGGATTCCCTTACAATTAAGCTCATCTTACCTGAAGGTGCAAAGTAAGCCTAGTAAATACTTGACTGTTTATGTTTTATGTATTTTTACTGTAATGTTTTTCTTCTGCTCGGGGTCAGCATTGATATTTTGTTCTTTTTAACATTTTAGAAATATCCAAGTGGAATACCCATATGATGTGAATCGTGCCCCCAACGAGCTCCACTACACCTATCTAGACACGTTTGGACGTCCAGTTATTGTGGCTCACAAAAACAATCTGGTTGAGCATCATATTCAGGATGTGGTAGTCCATTACACCTTCAACAAGATTTTGATGTTGCAGGAGCCTCTGCTAGTTGTGGGAGCCTTTTACATCTTGTTCTTTACAGTCATCCTTTATGTCAGGCTGGACTTTTCTATCACTAAGGTTTGTCTCTCCTTTATCCCACCTTCTATGAGTTTGCAAACCTTTATGACCTGACTTTTTAGGTTTTTTTTGTGTTTTGCATCTTGGTGGTGACTGGAGAGTGTCAGTGTCATCCACAGCATTCATCTGAATACATCAAACTTATTCTAGTTCCATTTGCTCATGTGGTGTTTAGACTAGCACCTAATGCTAAGCAGATGAATACATTGTTTGATAAAAAACACAGGCACTTTTTGTTAAAATTGTCAGGTTTTTATTATGTCAGGGATATAACACTTATTATTGGGGTTGATTAGACATATGCAAAGGGAGATATTCGAAGGTACATAAAAATGTAACATTAAAAGTTGATCTATGAAATAATGAATAACAGAAAATTTATAAAAGACACTTCGCTGTGGAAGTAAGATGCAATCGAAGTAGTCCTGCCCATTTCCAAAGGCTTGGTAGATGATCACAGACACATGCATGATAGCAAGTTCTGGTTCAGATTAAAGTTGGGTTTACACCTGTAGATTTTTTTCGTCCAATCAATGAACGAACGATTTTTTGGTTGATTGAACAAGAATCTAGAATGGCCAATTTGTTCAATGGATACATTTTGTTCAATATCGAGTAAAAATTGTTCAAAAGGTCATGGAACATGTTGGTAAATTTTTATCGGTCGTATAAATTCTGAATGTATTTTCATTTGATATCGGGATAAACAAACAAAAAAATCTAATGTTACATTCGATAAATGGACGAATGATGTTCGACAAAAAAGTCTATCAAAAAATTTAATCGCAGTTGATCAAACACAAAATCTACACGTGTAAACTCGCCTTTAGGCTGGTCATACATGGGTCTATACCCATACAATCGATGAACCCTCAAGCGCAACAGGATGATATCACCACGCTGTGCTCAAGCTTCCTTTATTAAATAGATCAAGGCGCAGCACTTCTGCACAATCGATCCCGTTCCATACTTTGGATGAGGACCCTCAGGGTCCCCTTCTAAACTAATAGCAATTGGGCAGTGGCCACAATAATTTAGAGCACAATCAATCACTATGAACGCACACATAGATCAATTGTGCTTGAATTAATAAAAAACAAATCGAGCTGTGTAAGCCTAGCTTAAATTATACAGATTAATTGCCCCTTTAAATCAAATGAGAACAATAGACCATTCAACTGGTGATTGCTGACCAGTGGTTGTTTACTTTATAAGGTTACTGATCAGTCTGAGAACCAACTGCATTCCTCTCTCATGACATCATGAAGGCTATATGTAGTGATATTGGTGAGACATCATTGTATAATTTACCTTACAGTTCTGAAGAAACTAAACACTTGATTGGAATTAGTTTTAAGTTCTTTCATTCTAGTGGGCAGCCCCCTCATAGTAGCGGTTTTTACAATACCACATTTACAGACCTCTAGAAAGTTCATTGGTGTCATAGGTCATTTTATTTTTCTGAAGTCATGCCATTGGAACCCTGGTTTTGTAGAAGTTAGAACAGTCTAATTTGTACTGCTTCTCTCCCCCACAAGTTCTGGTTCTGTAGTTTGATACCCCTGGAGAAATGTCTGTAAAACATTTGAATGCAGGATTCAATTCACAATTTTATTTCTCTCTTCAGGACCCAGCAGTAGAAGCCAAGATGAAAGTAGCTTGTATTACAGAGCAGATCCTTACCCTGGTGAACAGAAGGCTTGGCTTGTATCGTCACTTTGATGAAGCTGTAAATAAATATAAACAGTCCAGAGATGTTTCCAATCTGAACAGTGGCAAGAAAACATTAGAAATGGATCACAAGAACCTGACTAATGAAATAACATCACTGCAGGCCAAACTGAAAGCTGAAGGATCTGACCTATGTGATAAGGTGAGATTTTATAGTAGATCCCTATTATTGATGTAGGCGTGTCATTTTATTCCCCCACAATGGGGCATGTCAGACTGCTATTGTTTGAAGGTTGTAGCCAATCAGCTTTTTGGTTCTTAATTTCTGAGCACAACTATGACTTAAGTATGAATAACAGGCTCTAAATTCCTGAGGCTGCTTGTTACTGCCCTCTGAAATTTTCTGTTGGCATCCCCAACACCCTTAAAGCGGTCACTTATGTGACGGCAAAATTTGCTGTCTAACATCAATCTAGCCTACTACCACACAGTGTGATCCATTGCAAAGAAATTGATCCCTTTCTAAAGCCCAAAATATGAAAAAAAGAAAAATTATATTCAGGGAGTGCAGAATTGTTAGGCAAGTGGTATTTTTGAGGAATAATTTTATTGAACAATAGCCATGTTCTCAATGAACCCCAAAAACTCATTAATATCAAAGCTGAATATTTTTGGAAG
>CM070037.1:88119475-88139980 GCA_036250615.1 Ptychadena robeensis
ACCCCTTACCTCACTTAACTCTAGCACCCATAACTCTAGCACCCATAGGGGGGCTACAGGTCCGACAGGACGGCTGATTTTAGCCCAATCCTCGTCAGTTGCAGCCTCCAATTCCTGCAAAACCCGGAAGCGCGCACGGCATGGGCGGTCGGATCGCGCAGGAATTGGAACATGTATTCCCAGCTTTAACGTTTATGCCTAATGTTGAACTGTCATTGCAGATCTGTGGCCAGTTTATTTCCTGATCCGATTAGTTAAAAAATATATTTTAGAATACCATGTTTTGCCTTTATTACTTCAAGCTAAATTTCCAAAAATGTTTTCCAAGCTGGGGGAAAAGGAGGACACAACCTCATGGGTGGGTGGATTTGGCATACAACATTTCATATCTAGCAAAAACTTTTAATTGGCTTCCATGCAGCCTTGCAGAGTATGTGTTTCATATGTATCTGTTTATAAACGCCTTTCTTGGCATCCATATTGCTGTGCTAATCTGGCATCTCCAAATTCTTACAAGCTTAAAATCATGTACATAGTTGGAGAGTTGTCTTGGGTGCCAAAAACATGAGATGCTGTTAAAATATTTCTTCTTATTGTTTTGCGCTAATGAGTAAAATCCACTTTGGTTTCCTCCACATCCAAAACTGCGACCAGCCTGGCCAAAACCTCTAATTGCTCATCTTTCAGATGACTTGTCTGCGTCCGCCTGTGTCTGAGAAGGCTGTAATTTGTCGTCCAGAGGCCTCTACGCAATGTGCTAATTATTCTATCCCTCTTCAAAGAGTTGTGCGCCGCAGGGCTGAAATCACAGGCTGGGGTAATTTGGACCTGGTGTATGGAACAGTTCAAAGTCCCCCATCTCACCTTGCTAAAGTTTCAGGTGACACGAGAGGGTTTTTTTTGGGGGGGGGGGGGGGGGAATAATAACAAAAATTCTCCACAATTTTCTTTAGGTCGGGAACCGGCTTTGAAGTTCATGATTATCTTCCCTCCTATAATTAGATTCAGCCTGCCTTCTTGTTTGGGTGCCTAAATTAGGCTGCCTCTAGTTCACTGTGATCAAATTAACCCATCACTGTCTTTGTCAATGATTCATGTCCAAGCTTTAATATATATTATATATATATATTATATTATATATATATCTATATCCTCTTTGATAATGTACATCATTACCAGGCTTTACTATCTATTTAATTGCCCTTTCCCCTTCTCTTATGGTTAAAACTTTTAATTTATATACCCTGTCAGATGGTTGCCTTGGCGGTCGGGGTCCAGCCTCTCTAGGTGGGGGCCCCCCGTTCTACCATTCCTTCCTGTACCCTGCTGATGTTACTTACACCTTACATAATCTGACTTAACCTATCTTTAGTGTCATTACCTTTGAACATGTTTAAATACGCAATTATAGAAACTTATACCAATTACCTTTGAACCTTCTTGTTTATTCAATAAACATGTTTAAATACCCGTTAAAGAAATATACACCAACTACTGTTTAATCGTTTACCTTGATTACTAACATCAGAGAAATAGTCAGATTTTTTGCAATCGCCAGTGTTAAAAATAATATAATACTTATGTTATTTACTATAACCTTGTCTAGATATATACCCATTTTTGATGTTTGATATAATATACTGCATTCATGTTCATTCTATACCTGTACAGTTAAGCAATGTTAATCAACTCATCCAAATATGTTTTGTCCAAATTATGCCCCTGGTCTAAGGATAAGTACTTTTCAGCTTGCCTGAGTCATCTCGAGGTGCTGGCCCATTCGACCTTCGCGTATATGAGCCATTAGACATCGTTTACATATTGTATATTTTCATTTAAATCCTTTCAAACCTTGACATTCATGTTTACCACAGCGGGGGTCTGTTGGGAGTGGTGTTGCGGACACCAAGTGGCCACATACTGATATGTGGCCAAGTCGTCACCCCTCCAAGGTGATGACTCTATTGGGGTGCCCTGTATCTGTGATAGACCGGCCGGGGAGCCTACAGTTATGTAGGACCGTGTGGGGTTAAGAGTCCCAGGATAGAGGATGCCCCCTTTAGGCTATTCCCTCTCCTATCATTAAACATACTTTGAATACGCATCTAGACATATTTATACCTTCTTACGCTTTTTTGCACTTTGGATGTGGACGGACCTCCCCCCCCTACCTATAACTTTGAGGCATCGTGTCTCCATGGATACTGGAGAAGCCACGTGACGTCCGCACGTCACGTGGGTGGGCGACGTCTGATGACGTCACCGGGATCTCCACCGGCATATGCTTTGTCACTGCTTTGAATGGACTATTAAAATTTCATTTTATTTAAATCATATTATTGTACGTTATTGTCACCTCATACACCTTGTGGCCTTAAAAGTCCCCTAGCCTCTGTGCCCTCAGAGGAAATTCTGGACTGTGGATGGTGATATTGACATCCCACCCATAGTCATTCTTTGTATAATCATGTCCAAGCTTTGTTTATTTCTAAAGTAGCAACACATATTCACCCTATTCCTGTCAGTAGTAAACTGCCATCCAGTTTTGAGTTGGAACTAATTAACCTACCTTTATTTTGTTTTTTAAATTGTTAAAGAAAACAGTGCACCATACGATAAATCCAGCATTGCAAATTAGGGTTTTAACTTGAAGAATATCATACATACATCTTCATACATCTTTGCTTTTGGTTCCTAGATATACAGGGCTGTTTGTAGCCTGTGGGGGGCCCTGTGGAAGTTCTTGCCTAGAGTCCCCTGCTGGGGTGTGTGTCAGGGGTCAGTGCTAGTGTAGAAGCTGCCGACTTGGGGGGTTGTGCTACTGTAGAAGAGGCAAAGCCGCTTCTCCTTTCACCAACATTTCTGGAGATATAGAGAAAGTATGGGGGAACACTACTAAAAGAAAGCATTGCTCTAGCATGTGCAGTTCTTGTGGAGTGGAAAATTCAACTTTTTTCAACATTTTTACTCCAACTTTATTTATTATTTTAAAACAACGAGTGCTAAAGCAATACTTTGAGGGGCTCTGTAACTAACTCAGATTCAAAATTCTGTCTCTAGTAAACAAATTACCGTACTAAAATGTCCACAAGATGGTGCTACCAATCAAATTAATGTGCATGTCACCAGCTTGGGTCCAGTGAAAACCATCCAGTAGATAAACTAAAAAGAGAGAAAAGAAAAGGACAGCCAGGATTGTGGCTACGGGCCCAATAGCGGCCACTATGGCTGCTTTAGTGATTCCTATGCCACTGCTTACACACAAAGTTAGGTATTAAATGGCTATTTTGCTTAACATTTTGTTTTTGGATAAAAGAGACAGACATGTTAGAACTAGGATGAGGGCTTCAATACATAGTAAATGTAAAGAAACCATATTTATTTACAAAGTGCCCGTCCGAGACAGACTTGCTTTTCTGGGAGCCCACATGGGCTCATTCACACTTTTTTGCATAAACTCACTGTGCATTTTCACTTATTACACTAATAATGGCACACCAAAAGTTCTGAACAGTTATGTGCTCAGCAGTTCTGTACTGTTTTGAAAAAACATCCTACATGTGATATTTAATTCCCTCTTCATTCATTAAAATGTAAGAGGAATCCGAATGCACTTCCGGGATGGAAGTATAAAAGGGCCTAAATTCCTACCTCTTTTCCAGTGCTGCCTCCATCAAGGTCTTGGTATGTGTTTAAAAAGGAATGCCCTTCCATTCTGCCAGGACTCAGCAGAAATAATTAGGATCTGTATCACGGTAATATGTCTTTCAATCATAGTTGCAAAGTCCTTTTGTAAATCACTGCATATCATAAACAACAGCCAAATGTCTTTTTAAAAAATTTGAATCTGACAGTTTTTTTTGTTTTGCATCTCAATGTTACTGGTTTACTTTAGCCATTTTCACATACTTATGCTTACAGGCTCCAATGTTAGCTGTTCATCATTGCACTGGATCACCTGCCTGACAACCGTTGACCTTGAAGTCTCCATCAGGAGAACATGTAAAAAGTAAATAACAGTGCCATTGCTGCAACAGTTACTGCAACACTGTCCCATCCACACTGCCCCACCATTGTGTCTATGCATGTCACATCCTGCTTCCCCTCCAGCTATGAAACCAAATCTTTTTTTAAATGCTTAAATAGTTTAAGTACCATATCTGTAAATAACGTGAATCAACCTGAAAAGATAACAATCCACCCTTCTTCTGCCATCCCCATCTATTTCTGGCGTGAGACCAAACAGACAAACATCACAGATATGCATCGAGATCCACAAACCAATTTAAGAATCTGCGATTAAAGGAGGATGTTCCATTTTTATCACATTAAAGTGTTGTCTATCCAGCTGCTTTATGGCCTTGATCTCATGGTGGCTAATAGCGGTAATGCCCCTCTTATAACCTAAATATAGTATGTTGGAGGGTGGAGGGCTGGGGGACCCTTGATGTGATAATAATCTGCTCTTTGATCTGGCTAGATCTAATTTTAAACATTGTATTCCCAGGGCGGCAAATGCTAGATTGACTTGTGTGCTGAAACTATGAGATATGAATCAAGGTGCCCAGGCAAGCTTTGATTCTTGAGCTTTGAAGTTGAAGTAAGAAAAGCAGCTAAATACACAATTGAAACACATATGCAAGAGTGGTCTTACCTGTGGAAAGAAATGTAATTC
The DNA here is from genome assembly GCA_036250615.1 of Ptychadena robeensis. Taxonomy (NCBI): domain Eukaryota; kingdom Metazoa; phylum Chordata; class Amphibia; order Anura; family Ptychadenidae; genus Ptychadena; species Ptychadena robeensis. The sequence continues at coordinate 88,124,151 of CM070037.1, forward strand.
TGGTTTGCCAGTCTTGTGATTCAGCTTAACCTGCATTTAGTTAAGTTTATTTTATTGTTCAAAAGGGAACTCTATAAGGCTTCTTCAAATCTTTTTACTTACCTGTTGTAAATAATGCGGTTATATTTTCAGGTCCATTTGGTTGTAGATTAGCTGTAGGTAAGCAGTAGGACTGCTTTCTTCTCCTCCCCATCACACAGCCCCAGCATTAATTATGTACATCATGCAGATTCTGAACAAAAGGGGAGGGCCATGTCTCCTATAGTTTAACAAGACCAAAAGCATATAGTAATATAGTACTAATATTGGCTACGTTACAAGCAGGGGCGTATCTAGAAATGACTGGCCCCTCCCACCCTGACCTACCACTCTAATCCCCCCACTTCCTTCTGGACCTTCCTCCCCTGTACCCCCCTTGCATCACACACCATAACACTACTCTGTTCCCGACCGTCCAGAACTTAGAATTAACCCCCCTGCCGGGCTGATTCTGTCCAGTTTTCTGCACCAAAAGCGGTATGAAAAAAAATACAGATTTTCACAGTTACATTAGATTTCTCTTTTAAGGTGGTACACATCTCTTATTTACTGAGTGGACATCCATGGGTTAAATTGCCCACTATATTCAGGTCACCATACGCCTTACAATCTTACCATACAATTTCTGTACAATAAATTTTTCTTCTACCAAAACCATGTAATATGAGGACCTTTCTAAACTTTCCAATCACTATGTATTCTATCAGGGAGGACCCGGCACTACATTGTTGTTGGTAGATCTAAAGGAAAATGTATGGAGTGATCTAAAGGTGTATGGTGGGCTACAGTTCCTGACTTTGTTCCATCTGTAAAGTAAAAATAAAGGCATCACTGTCCCTCATTGTTATGGGCATATTGTAGTTTATGTAGCATCCATCTGGCAAATGTAATTTTCACATTATACTGGGCCAAAAAGTTGGGCAGAATTTGGGAATTTTCTAAAGAAGATCTCACCTGGTTGTAACTCGCTGTAGGTATGATGGTAAAAGATTGGGACCTGGATTGCTTTCCGTGTTGATCCATGGGTTTTGACTCATGGGCAGTGGCAGTTTTAGGCATTGGCATCAGAAGTGTTTTATTTGAAGGTTTGTGGGAATATTTGAACAAAAAAAAGTATTGTATCTTTGGTGAACTGCTTAACCAGGGTCCTTAGTTGCTGCAGAACCTCAGTCGAAGTTCGAACCCTATCCGACACCCCTACTAATCCTCCCCCCAGTCCAATACCACTAACCCAGTCCAATACTGCGATCACCCAGTGTGTGATCGTCTAGGGAGCAAGACAGGCTAGGACCTCCCCTGCTCATAGGTTGTTAAACGTCCCCTAGTGGGTTCCCTCTACAGTAATAATTATATATTGTAGCAAAAAAAGAATGTGGTAACACACAAGGCTCAACATACTAATAATTAAATACTTATCTAATTACATATAAGCTGAATTTGTTAACCCCCACCCCAACATAATGATGCTAATGGTACTTTGAAAATACATTCAGACAGGTTATAGCTTCTGGAGGGCCAGGCATGGTAGTGTATAAAGCTTATCCTGAGGCAAGCATTGAACTGGCTCTTGTGAGTAGTTATGGTCATTTAACAAAACCTTCTAGGGTTAGCAGATAGTAGTAACGAGTAATGGGTATTCTGTTTGTGCACACCCAGTCTGGATAAATATCTAATGTGATGTTGTGCTTTTATGATTGAAACAATCTCACAGTGTCCAATCAAATTAGAATCTCTGCACAGGATTGTTACACCTATGCTATTGTAAAAGGAAGGCAAATATCCAGGTTTAAAAAGTATCACCAATCATATTTAAAATATTTATTTAAAAACCAGTATAAATCTTTACAGTGTCATAAAAGTGGTATAAAGGAAATGTTTTGTGTCATTGCTCCTAAATCTTTTTTTATCCACATAATTAAAATACATATAGCACTACAATTCCAAAACTGAACATTATTTTCTGAGTCCTTAAAAAGTCTCTACGGGGTTAAAATTCTTGTTTTCATTTCAGCTTTCTTAAATGAGTATTTTTGATTTGTCCTCTTGTCTGTCAGAATATACCAGGTACCCCAGTATATTCCGCTAGTCACCCCAGTGTATCGCCCCTTATGATACTTCCCGTTTAGGTTAGCTGCCAGACAGGTGTCAAACCACCATCCAGAACCATAATACATTCCGCAGTTTCCTGATGTATAGTTGTCATTATCACTGTCATAAGTTGTGAAAGACTTGTGATCATGGTTGTAGTTTCGGCTGTAGCTAAGAGCATTTCCAGCATTCCCATGGTACTCCCTGGCAGTAAGCCTGTATTTGTTTTGCTCATTCGCGACTTTAAACTTCCGATATACAGCATGCCGTTTCACACCATACCAGTCCTCTAGTTCTATGCGAAGAGTATGCTGCCCAGATCTAGTTAGGCTGTGTAGGTGTTCATTGCCAAGCCAGTGCTCCCCTTGAAGACTCCCAAATCCTTGTTTGTACTCCTGCCATGTACGGTTAAAGTCTACTGTACCATCCTGCCTTCGCTGAAACACTGTCCAGCCTCCACCATCTGTCACCATGTCACAGTAAACCTAAAACCAAATGAAAAAAACCCATTCTTAACCAAAACTGTCAACATATATGTAAAATTGCATAAAACCCAATGTCTACAAAACGGGAGTTTCTTTAAAATGAAATAGAATGCAAAAATGTGTTATCCTAAAAGTGCACTTTTCAATATATCTAATGTTCTTTTAAAAGGGCATGCTCTTTATGAGGGTTGTATTTAAGCACCTGGTGTGAAGAACATCTAAATGACCATTAGATGCTCCTCTGTATAAGATTAGATCATGGAACAATACCGGTGAACTGTTGTGCTCCAACCTGCAGGAATTAAAGGAGGATGGGAAGCTGTCAGAGGCAGAGTATGTATATTTAAGCGGGCAACTTCAGCCTACCTTACATACACAGGCAGAGGGAGAATCAGCCCACGGGCACATTTTTCCTCACTGTATATATGAGCTGGGCTCATATAGCAGAGGACAGTGAGGGAGACAGTGAGGAAGGCTAGGTTCCCACTTAGGCGATCAATCGGCTGCAGAATCGCCAGCAGGCGATCGCCAGGAAATTGACCAGGCGATTTTCACAGGTGATTTTCACAGGCGATAAAAAAAAAAACACCACCATTATAAAAAATCACCTCCATAGAGAATGAATGGCTACGATTTGTGATCGCCTGCACACACTATCGCAATTCGCCCCCATTTATGTCTATGTGCGCGATTAGAGTAAAAAAATTGTGGCCGCCGACGGAATGGAACGCTGGCCATCAGAACGCGGGGAGCGGCCCCAATCTCAATTGCGATTGAGGCCTAAAATAAACAAAATATGCCAACTTTATACAGGGGTAAGAGTTAACGATATCCAGACTCTGTATGGCCTGTAGATTAGCTCATTGAATTGGTTTGTATTACAATGCATCTCCATTCAAGGAGTATGCCTATTTTTATTGTTTCTGTAACTTTAAGAAAAACTTATTTGTAATCATGTCTGCACACATTTGTTAGATGAAGTGCAGCAAAAGAACAAAGACTATGTGATAGTAGAAGACAGAAAGCAGCATAATTTGGGATGGATATGATACTGTCCCTTAGAGATTGAAGATTCAACTTTTCTGATCCACTGCATAGATGCAAAAACAATTGTGGTTGTAATTTGAAGCAGAGCTTCACTTGCTTGCTATACCTCAAATGGTTGTCGCAGTGTAATGGGCTGGATAGTGTAAATTCCATTTTCTCGGATGCCTTGTTTGTAGATATCTGCACAGTCTCTTGGAAACAGCCTCTCCAATTTCTCAGAAGATTCAACTATGAAGACAACCAGAGAGAGAAATAGTCACCCTACTTAGCATATTAATTCAACATAAAAGCTTTTACAGGGAGCCAAAAATATATTGTCTGATGCACAGGAGGCCCCCCTCCCAAACATATGACTATTCTAGTGGCTTAGAGAGGTACAATAAAACAGGACTGCATTAAAACCGTTCATTTGTACAAGATGTTTCTACCACTGGAATAGACATTGCTACATTTCAAGTAGGGACTAACAGCTCTGCAGACAAAACCATCATAAAGACTATTGTTGTTTTACAAAACAGCTTTGCCATTTTGCTATGGCCCAGTACCTTTGAGCTGGAAACCATTACCATTGTACTAAAATCTATCACCAATTAATGCCATCTACTGTACACTCTTTAAGATCATCTGCCATCACTTACAAACAAGGGACCTCCTCCATTCTACTTAAGAATTAACCTTTGTAATAAAGTACAAGTGTCTCTGTGTCCTGTCCCTGTGTCTGTGGGATTGCACTACTGCTCAAGTGCCCCACGGACAAATGTTGGGACTTGGAGTGCAGAGGCTTCGTGCGGCCAGACGAAACCCCCGCAGAACCAAGGGGCAGAATAGGCCCGAGTCGCTATGGCGATTTAGTAGCAGCCATTTGTAAACATTCTCCTCAGAAAGTGTCTCTGTGTCCAGTCCCTGTGTCCGTGGGATTGCGCTACTGCGCATGTGCCCCACCGACAAATGTTGGGACTTGGAGTGCAGAGACTTCGTGCGGCTGGGCGAAACCCCCCGCAGAACCAACAGGCAGAATAGGCCTGAGTCGCTATGGCGATTTAGTAGCAGCCATTTGTAAACATTTTCCTCAGATTTCTTTCTTGCTCGGAAATAATTAAATTGCAGTCAATGAAATGTCTGACATTCCAAACGATTTGCAGCTCTGTTGCCCTGCAGTTAATTTGAAGTTAGCTTTTCATGTTACAGCCAATAACAGATTGTTTTAGGTAGACATGACATCACTGTTGTTTACTACTGCCAGTGTGGATTGGAAGGGGGCACTAGGCCGCAATGGACAGACATCCTACAGTGGTGATGAAATTTTAATTCTGTTTTATACGCAGTGGGACTAATAAATTACCATATTTTTAAGTATAAATACAATTATGCTTTAACGTATCCTAAAGAACATAGAAACATTTGTTGTGTTTTAACTTTTAAACTCAGCAAATAATTTATTATCATTATGTTCTTAATTTAACTGGCTTAATGTCTAGTACACTATAATTGCTCCTGCCTTACAAATGACATCTACTTTTCTGCTAGTTCTATCATAGCTGAACTAGGGTGCCAGTAAGTAGCATCATTGTTAGCTTAGGTATAACCACCTTTCTGTATGAGTAAACCTGCAGCCAATAATTATTTTAATGAGGGCTTTATTATCTGCACCAGGTTTAACCACTTTTCTGCTGATGCTAATTGCCAATGTGGTAGAAAAATACCACAACTGTATAAGTGATCATCACTTTTTTGATAGGGACTAGAAACATTACAACAGGGAACAATATTACCAGAGAACCACCTTCAATCAAGTTCAGGGTCTCCCCATTCTGTAAATAAAAAAAACTATGTTTCTTACCTTGAGATGCCACATTTCCTACACTCTTCAGTGTCAGTGGTGGTTCCTCTTTTGTTTCAAGGACCTTCAGTCTTCGACCTTCTACAACAAAGACTAGTTGAGTAAAGGCAAAAAAGGACACAATATAATTGGATAATCAAGACAAATACCAAAAGAAATTTCTATTTCTAGTCAAAATCATTGGATAGCACAATTATTTGTATCAGTACACCACTGGACTAATATTTATACAGCAGAATGGACATAGCAGTCTAATTTGTATTTTAGTGGTAAGGTGTATTCCTACCAGGAAACAAAACACATTAACATTATACTCACTGCTACAATTAGGTTGAACTTCACAACTTCAACAATATAGAGAATTTAAAGAGAAAGCTGAAAGAGAAATTACTACATGGTAGTACAAAACCTACAACAAATTGGATGCCATAGAAATCTTTGCTTTTTGTCTTAGTATATGAGTCTGCATGAGGTTATAGCATAAGTCTGGTATATCTGAGCTATAAAATAAATCACCTCTTTCTACACTAGTTGGTACCTGTGGTCGCAATGTCTAAGCTAAATATTTAATCAGCACATTTTATTTGAATCTTATCTGGTACTATTGCTACAGCTTACCAGTCCTAAGCTTTGGTGGCTGCCTTATGGTAGCCATACACACATCAATTTGTGCACGCTCGGCGAACAACTGTTCGCAGCACGGTGACACAAAAATCGTCGAAAGCTCGTTCAGCGGATCGATGAGTATCACTTGGGTGATCCTTGGCTGATACTTTGGATGATGATCAATGGTTGGCAATCAATTGGCCAATCGGTGCCAACTAAGAACAAGCAACTGATGCTACAGTTTTCATGGGCTCATAGAATTAGTGCAGGTATTTTTTTATACCTGGTATAAGACTCTCAAGGACAAAAAATTTGTTAAATTTTGTTGTCCTGATCCTGCCCCATTGGTGGTTCCGGTACAATGCATTACTTTTTTTGTTGTTTAACTTAATACCTCCCATGGTCCTTTAAAAAAACTTGTAATTAGCAGATTATTATATTTTCTTTTTAAACCTGAAGAGGCAGAGTTATATATGGACTTCCCTCCCTTAATAGCCCTTTAGTTTTCTATACATCAGCTCCTGTTAATAATACAGAACTGGCAAATGGACAATCCTAAGCTCAATACAGACTGGGGATTGTCTGCAGGGAGTGGAGTGGAGTCTTTGTTTAGTAGAGGCACTCAGAGACATGGCGGTCACATCTGAAAGCCAATGTCAAAACTCGTCCAACTTTGGAGGACGTCACCGCACACGGGGGCCTGTCAAAGCATCAAAGAAGAGAAAACTTTAAACACGCCGCACAATGATGATTCTCCTTTTGTTTATTTGTTTCCTACATTCCACCTCAAAGGCTTGCAGAAAATGCAATCTTCTTTTATTTTGTAGGTGCCATAATTAAAAATACAGATTGCTGTCCCTTTTTTATTTAAATGTTCAGTATTTTGTTTGGAAGGAAAAAAAATTCACTCAAGTAATTAAACCTTTCATTTCAGAGATTTTTTTCAACTGCTGGGAAGTTAGAAAAACATTTTACCAACTTTAGTAGTCATTTATGTAAGAAAAAAAACCCCATGATTATATATAATGTTAATATTCAGTAAATATATTATTATTTTAGGTAGGCTAAATTTACACTGCCATTTCTACGGCTGCTGCAGCCCAGGAAAGGAACAATCATTTCGGCAGCAGCCAGAGAAACGACATGTCATGAGCGCCTGCAAACTTGTGCAGGCGCTCGGCGTCATTTATATAAGGACCCCATGACAACCTAATGTTGCATCCGCCGGTTGGCTGTGTTAACGTGTTGTTCTTTGAACGACAGTGTAAATTAGCCCTTAATAATGTAGATTTAGGCGAAGTTTACACTGGCGATTCCCGAGCTGCTAGCAGCTCCGAAACCGCCAGTGCGCTCCCGCAGCCGCGGGATAAACGACTCCCTGTAGTCATCTGCACAACAGTGCAGGTGAATACAGGGCGTCTAATTAGGGAGTTTCTATGGGATAGAACGCCCGAAAACCGACTGGCGGACACCTAATGTGGCGTCCGCTGGTCGGCCACGCCATTTACCTGGCGGAAAAAAAAAACGCCAGTGTAAACTTAGCCTTAATGTTTCACCCCCTGTTAATTTAATTATCTGATTGGGGTCAGATGCTACATGAAGACACTAGATAACTATCATACCCCTGCTACCCTTAATCCACCCATACATACAGCGATTCATGAGCGGCTGATTGCAGAGTGATGACAATAGGGCTCAATAGGAACAATGGGACGCGTTTCGAGAAGAACTCTTTTTCAACCATAGGGGAAGGGGTGACAGGAGTTCTCTTGTTGAAAAAGAGTTCTTCTCGAAACGCGTCCTTGTTCCTATGAGCACCCCAGTATCGGTAAAAGGACAGTTATTCTTCTCCCCACCAGGAAGTGAGTCCCCTGGTACACCATGGCCTGAGAGAGCCAGCCTTGTAACCCTCTCTCAATGTGACTCTTGTAGTTGTTTGTCTATTTTGTCCATTTGTTTACCTTATCTTTCCACATTTTTAACCCATCTGTTGTAATAGGTGCGACTCTGTCCTTTTTTATTTGTCTGTTATTGGGCCACACCCTCCCATTTTGAGACGCTTACACCACACACAACTTAAACATCCATCCTCATACTGACTCCATTTTGCTCTGTGATCCTGCTCAGCCCCATAAACCAACGAGGCCTTTTGGCACTTTATCACATAGCTGTGTATCACTGTGAAGGTTGTGCGAAACTACCCATCTACTTCTCTTACAATTTTTTTCATGCCAGTGATCATATCCTATATGAAATTTGTGGTTTACTAGTACACCCCTAAGACTATATCCATGCAAATTTCAGGTCCGAGCATATCCGCCTACTAATAGCCCTAAAAATATTCCATCCTTTAAAAAAAGCATACTATGCTGAATACATGCTTTACTATCCATCCTTACAATACAAAAAAAACATCAGACTTCTAGGGTGTTGAGATATGTGGGTGAAGTCAAGGAGACATACATTTTTTCCTTTGGTGAGGTTGAAGAGGGGGTATTTAAGGCGAGTATATAACAAACTCTATATTTTAAAAAGTTGGGGGGTCGTCTTATACGCCCAGTCGTCTTATACGCTGGCATATACGGTATTTATGTGGCAAATCTGAGTGCCAAGAATTCTGATGCCAGAAGTCATGTACCAAAGCCAATCTTCTGAAATAGAAAACAAGACTACAACTTAATGCAGTCCTGAGCTTTGCCATGTTTTAGCAAAGGTCCCACATATTCCAGATACCTAGGGGTGTCCAAGATAGTAATTAAATTGATTGTGGTATTGTGGTGATGAGAAAAGGATTTGTACATAAAGATAGAAATAAGCAGTTGCAGAATTCTATGGGTAGTTCAGTTCGTCAGAAGCCATATTATTCCTTTCTCATCCCCCTTGTCTGCCAGAGGCAATTAGTAGCACTATACTTTATAGATACAGCTCAGTGGCCCTTAATTCCTCGTAGAGAGAAACTGCCATCAAAGGAACAAAGCAGGCAGAGGCTCTGCAAAGTCATCAATTAGAGTAAGTTCATTAGGTAGCCCCCAAACATCCGTCTCTTGGATCCAATTCCCTCTGTCACTTTCTTCTTTACAAGTCTTCATTAGTTAGGGCTGCAGTAAAAATAAACCTCCTTCCTAATTACTGAAAGTGTTTATTTTGTTAAAATAAGTGTCTTCCAAGGCGGTAAAGCCAGAGAGATCGGTCAACAGCCAAACCACTGGTATTTTCAGAAGAATATTACCAACAGCTGTAGCAAATGCTGAGAATGGGAAAACATTATATACTAACATGAAGCCAATGATATTTAAATACCAAAGTCCCCCCATACACCTTTAGATCACTCCGTAGTTTCCTAGATCTACCAACAACTGTGTAGTATAGTGGCCTCCCTGATAGAATACATTGTGATTGAAAGGTTTAGAAAGATCCTCATATTACATGGTTTTGTTAGAACAAAAATGGATTGTAAATAAATTTATTGGTAAGATTGTAAGGTGTATGGGGGCCTTAACATAGAACACCCTCTGCTTTCTGAGATGGTGACTGCTGAAGTTCCCTGCTGATTTGGTTGGAAACTAGAGTGGGCTACAGTGCACAGCATGCATAATTTTTTTCAACACACTGCCAGGCACAGTAGTACAGTTGCTGCGTATTAAGGTAGCCATACACAGTTCGATATTTCTGCTCGATCGGCCTAAAAATTTATAGAGCATAAATCGATTCCTGCACATCTGGTTCGAAATTAAAATTAAATTTGGAAAGTGATTGGTAAATTTCAGTCGATTGTAGTTTTCTAGGTATTGCGATCGATTTGTGTGCGCTTGTACTATGGAGCATGTGCACAGATCTAAGGAAAAGAATCAATCAGTTTAAAATCGATCTCACTGTACAATCGACCAATGGTAGAATGACAGCCGATATTTAAATCACACAAGGCCATTGATCGAAGATCGATTGTGCTAAAGTCAACTCATGTATGGCTACCTTTAGAAATGCATTTAGGGGGACATTGTCATGAAGCAAACCTACATTTGTTGTGTGTTTATGTGCAGTGCGGTAATGTGTGTGTGTTTCTGCACTGCAATGAACTACAAATCTTTCATCATTAGATTCATTGGCAGCTGTCTGGACTCAACCACATGACTTCTTATTGTCACAAAGAGGATCCAGAGATTTCACTGTGTGCACAGTGCTTTACATAATATAGGGTATCATCACGCAGAAGTCAATCTCCCCCATTTATTGTCAATGGATGGCTGCTTCTGAGATGAAAGGTCATGTCAAAAAGTAAGCAAATTATTGACTTTTTTCAAACTCAATTCCCCCTTGAGGTCCAGTCTGATCTTTCCAAACTTGTAGAGTGAGTCCTCTCTTGTCATTATAGTCTCTACACACTTTCCATGCAACATGAATTATAAACTGCACAAGATCCTTAAGTCAGCCTCGTTTACTGTCTGACGATTTATCAGCATTATTAAGCTCTTTTCTCCAAATTTATTCTGTCTGTGGCTACCCTCTTTTAGCTATTTGCATTTTTTTCATCTATTCTAATCATCTATTCTCTATATACCGTAGTTCCTTTCCATTCATTCTTTCCCACATCACAAGCCTTTCTCTCCCCATCCATGAGTTTTTTCTAATTCATCTGTCACTTTCTCTACCCAATAGAATTAATTAATAGAAATTAGCTTCCCGGTTTACTGAATGTAACCCTTTATTTTGCTTTGCAGTAATGATTTACGGTAACTAGAAGTGCTTACGAAGACTCAAAATGTAATACCTTTAAAAAATAGATAACTCATCTTGAACCCATGACCCTTTGTATTCCTTTACCACAGTTGTGAATTCCATTACTCTTACATCACAACAGCTTCTATGTGTACATGGAATTCAGATGCCTGCTACAATTACTGTTATTTCGTATAAATGGGAAAATTTACAGACATTTACGTGACTTTCCCAAGCCTTTAACTCAAATCCTGGATCACATCAGAAAATGTCAACTTGCCTCTGTAGGAGTGGGATTTGGTTGACAAAGCCAAAGCAAGTTAACCGCTACAGGGGAACTGACAATGGAGAAGAGAACTCCCTTGTCAACACCCACAGATAATAATGTATTCAGTCTACTGCAAATAAACTAATCTGCAGATTTGTCATGTAGAAAATGCAGGTACACCCCATATTTTGTCACTCAGGGGATTGCAGCTACTATGGGCAGGCTTGTAGGAAGCCAGTGCTGCATCCAGAGTGGTGAAAAAACCAAGGCGCAGAGCATAAAGAATGGTTTTTACCAGAACACACTACAAGGGGGGATTTTGCTGTAAAAGGCTGCAAGGCTGCAACCATTGGCCTATTAAATTTGTAGTACAAATATGGATGCAGGTGCAGAGTCAGTTTTAGGCAGCAAAACAGGGTAGGCAGTAAGCAAAGTAATTGACCAAGGTACATGGAAGATATAAAAGCTTACAAGAGCAACAGGTGTCACAGATGGAGAAGAATAACAGGAGGCACTGGGTCATGGAGTACACAGGAGTCATGAGTCACACAATTGTCACAGGTGGGCAGGAACACAGGAACAGCTGAGTCACAGAAGACACATAGGCAGGGGAGGTCACAGCAAAGAAAGCAAAAAGTGCAAAGGGATCATCAGGGTTATTAGGCAGCATAGACAGTAAGGGGTCAGCATCAAACATTACAACAAGCTGCTTTAATGGTGAGCAACAAGCTAGTATAAGTTAAAAAGCATGGACCCATCAAAAGGCCAGCCAAAGAGACCAGGCAAGGAGATCAGGCAACGTGGTGCTGAAAATGTTATAGCTTAGGGTTGTTTTGCTGCTTCACAGCCTTGTAATGTATGTAGTCATCAAGATGGGAATGTGAGGCCATTTGCTTTAAAATGTAGTGACCCAAGATAGGGCCACATAACTGTATTATATGAGCTGTATGATGTGCCTGTATAGTGCTTATTTGTATGGTGTGCCCCCTTAAGGGTTGCACCTGTTGTGTATGTGTTATTAGAACCATGAGTCATGGCTGGTTGTTTCCCTTTCTACTTCCCTCCAAAAAGTAGCTAAGATACTTCTGCCTGTTTACAGGCCTTGAGCCAGCCCCTGTCTGAGGACATAAATAGTCAGTCCTTAGAAAATTCTGGGCTCTTCTCTCTTCTGCTTCTCTCGTTTGATGACTGCAGACAGTCCAACCAACACCCAGCCGACTGGTTCCAGCAATGCGGTAGCAGCAACAGTAACGTTTATCCCTACGATTGGACCCCTTCTACGCCCTCAGGAGTTAGAGCTGCATGAACATAATCCTAATAAACTGTAAATAGCCCCCTACCAGCTTGCGTGAACCTCTGCTTTATTGGGGTGTGAGCTCAGCCTGGAAAGTGGACATCCATTTCTAGTAGCGTTGAGCTTGAATATTCGAATTGCGAATATATTCGACATTGGGATGCTTATGGGCATGGATTGCAAATATTTATTCGCAATACGAAAATAGTACATGTGGCCATTTATTTTAAAGGTAATGTAATTGCGAGGCGATTATAATTGTGCATATTTTTTCGCAAATATTCACGAATATCAAATCGATTATTAGTAGAATTATTCGCAAAATATTGCGAATTTGAATATTGGCCTATGCCACTCATCACTAGTCGTGAGTAGAACTACATATTGCACTCGCAATACACTACAAAAGTATAACATGAACCAGAAAAGTATGTTTCAGTATGATAATGAATTGAGGAACACTTGCAAATCCATCAGGGAATAGCTCATAAAGAAGAAAAGGAGGGCTATCGCTTTGCCTAATCTAAGCCCTGACTTAAATCACATTGAAGTGTTGTGGGGAATTTCAAACCGGCAAATAAATTTATAGACATCTTGCAAGTGAAGAAGTTTTCCATGGAACAGTTGTTAAAAATGTCACTATACAGTATAGAGCCCCCCATACACCTTAAGATCACTCCATACAATTTCCTTTAGATCTACCAACAACTATGTAGTATAGTGGCCTCCCAAGTTAATTGTACAGAAATTGTATGGTAAGATTGTAAGGTGTAGGTGGGGGGGGGGGGGGGGGGGGGGGGGGGGGGGGGGGGGGGGGGGGGGGGGGGGTCCTGAGACATAAAAAAAAGTGAGGCAATCCCAGTTTCTGAGAACACTTATGTACTTACTTCAACAATAGCACAGAATTGCCTTTTTCGTTATTGTGTCCAATGATTTAAAATGCATATTTTCTTACATTTAATGTATCTGCTTTATCTGTAGAAAAATTATATAATTTTTATATGAAGAGTTATTTATTGAATAAGGAGATCTGCTTATTTACATAACGTATTGGCAATCACTATTGACAAAGTGATTCTGACTTTCTAAAGTCTGCCTGAACAGTATATGGAAATATGACACTTATCCTTCCCTTTACCTCTGCTTCACCTTTATTCAGGATGATAAATGATGAGGATGGTACAATAGCAGATGTGGAGGAATAAGGTTTAGGGAAATGGTCAATGCATTGTAACACTGTGGACCCTGTCCATCTTGTGTGTGTCTATGACATTCCAACACTTGATTTATCTAACATCACCTTTAAAAGAGCCTAAAAGCCAAGATCTCCCCAGTGGCATCATACTTCATTTTTGTAGCGGAAAAAATGCATTATTATCCATCACTGGACTGGCTTGCAGAAGGTTTTGGTCTGCAAGGAAGAAATGGGCTTGAACTAAGAGATTAGGAAGGCATAAATCAAATTTAAAGAGAATATCCTGTCTTGGAAGTACTCAGCAGAGTTAAAAGAAAGCACATTGAACAGAATGGAGATGATTACTGGGTGACCCTATAACTTGCCCCTGCTCTTCTTAGGGACTGTAACCAGTGAGTAATTATGCTGTCATGTCAAGGATTACATGGTAAGATGGTAGATGGTATGGGGAGACCAATATACTGAATAATGTAAGCTCTCAATAGCTTTGCAAGTTTTTTAAGGGACAGATATTGTGTCTTATATGCATGCAATAATTGTACAGCACAGAGGCTGAAGCCAGTCTCCAGTAATATTTGCAATTTTAGAATATTTCTCAATAATCTCTTTATATGAGCCTTTGTTGTGTTTTTTTTTTAGATTTAAATGGGACACCCATGAAGCTGTAGGGTAAGGGGCTAGTTCAGATACTACAAAGATTTCCACAGCAAGGATGAATTTCCAGATTTCAGGTGGTCCTTCTTTTATTATTATGATGTGAAGTGATGCTACATGAACGACCTACACTCAGGTCCATAAATGTTGGGGCACAATTCTAAAATTTTTGGCTCTATTCACCACAACAATGGGGTTGGAGTGAAACAAACACAATTTGCTTTAACTGCAGACTGTCAGCTTTAATTTGAGGGTATTTACATCCAAATCAGGTGAACGGTGTAGGAATAACAACAGTTTGCTCAGCAACACAAAAAGACCCAATTTTTCGGGCAATTTTTTCTGCACTTATTCACAGTGCAGATCGGCAATAATCCAAAGCATACTGCAAAAGCAACCAAAGAGGTTTTGAAGGGAAATAAGTGGGATCTTATGCAATGGCCAAGTCAATCACCTGACCTGAATCCGATTGAGCACGCATTTCACTTGCGGAAGACAAAACAGAAGGGAAAATGACTCAAGAACAAGCAGGAACCGAAGACAGTAGCAGTAGAGGCCTGGCAGAGCATCACCAGAGATGAAACCCAGTGTCTGGTGATGCACATATGCAAACTGTTCACCTGATTCCTACACTGTTCACCTGATTTTGATGTAAATACCCTCAAATTAAATCTGACAGACTGCAGGAAAAGCACATTGTGTTTGTTGCATTCCAAATTCATTGTGGTGGTGTATAGAGCCAAAAATGTTAGAATTGTGTTGATGTTCCAATTTTTATGGACCCGACTGTATATAGGGAGATCCCACTGTACTTAGCACTAACAAAGCATGTAAATTAACTATTTCTCAATTCTTCAATGTAAAGATGCCCTTTTACACTTGCCACTAATATAATAGTGTTCTTCTCCACTGGCCCTCATAACACCAACCTATGACACGCGTGCCAGTGGTGGCACTCGGAGCCCTCTCTGTGGGGACGCAAGCTGTCAGTCAGTTAAGAGGAAAGAACTGCATTTGGCTCTCAATGCTGTCAGTTCACTTCCCCTCTCTTCTGATTGCACACAGCACCCCATTACCTCCCCTATCCTATCTTATAGGAAGGTAGAGTGTGTCTGTATAGGTGTCAGGATCCGGCCCCATCCCCTCCTGCTGGGTCGGCTCCGCCGACACCGATGCCCTCCTTACCTGCGCCTCTTGCCCATCCAGGCGAGGGTTCCACTGGCAGGGCTCTTGGGGACATTCAGGGGTCTGCTGGGCTCTCTCCTACTCCGTCCACGAGCGGGCCGAGGGACGCGGGCGAAGACCTTGGAAGGGGAGTGTTCCTGGGGTCCGCCCCTCCCTCCGGGGCGGCCCCAGGTGGACACTTCCTATAAAAGCCTGCCAGTCCTTGCAGCCAGTGCTGGTGTAAACAGCTTGCTGTGTCCGGTTCATGCTCAACCTTGTGTTACTCTGCTTGACTTCCTCGTACCCGACCCTGCTTTGTTCTCGACGACTCTCTGACTCTCCGGCTTCCTGACCCTCGCTTGTGTTTGACCATGCCTCTTGATTGCCGCCTGCCTCGACCCACGCCTGTACCACGACTACGTTTTGATTGCCGC
>CM070037.1:88140080-88165339 GCA_036250615.1 Ptychadena robeensis
ATCTGACGTACACCCCTGGTAGCAAGAACGCCAAGGCCGATGCGCTCTCCCGGATGCATCTGGAAGGGGGACCAGGTTTTGATTGCCACCTGCCTCGACCCACGCTTGTACCACGACTCCGTTTTGCTTGCCGCCTGCCTAGACCTCTGCATTGGACTTTGACCTTCCCCCTGAAAAGGGGTTCAGCCTCCAACGGACACTTGCCTGCACCTTCCTGGGGGGGTTCTCCAGGGAAGCAGGACCTAGCCACCCGAGTGCGGGAAAAGACCACAGGGTCCCCTCAAGGGATCCCTGCCTATCTCCCGCTAGGGGGGCTCTGGGAGAAGACCCTTGGGTGGCTTAGATTCCCTGCTCCTGGTACCCCCGTGCTAACCCAGGATCTGCAGCATAACAATAGGAGTTGTGTGCGTTAATCAGGTTATATTGCCATGCCGGAACTTTAGATTAATAAGTGGAGTTTTGGGGTTCAGTTTGGGCACCCGGACTCTAAAAGGTTCACGGACACTGCCCTAATGTTAGGATAACTTCTTAATTAAAGTAAGGAGTAATTTCTCTATAAACCACAATTGTAAGGGGTCACTGCCATGTATCTAAATTTATTTTCTTCACTTTCCTGAAAATATTTTGTCAAATGGCAGCATGAGTTTCAAACTTAATCCTCCCTGGGTGTTTTATATGCTAGGTACATCACTAGCCTGTCCCAGACACACAGAGCAAAAGGAAATGGCTTATTAATATCTGAAATGTCTTAACAGAATGGTTACACATTTTACATCCTCTCGAGGCCTTTTTCAGTTCCAGTTCCTGACCTCTCAATATGAAATCCTGCCATTCAGAGAGATACAAAACTCAAAGTTTACAGCAGATGATGTCACAGACACTCTGAGGGGAATCTAGGTAACCGCCGTCACTGGTGTCCCCAACAATAAGGCAATTCAGTCCACCAGATGCGCATAACAGAGACCCAGACAACCAGGGCTATATGCTTTAGCTGACCAGTCAGAATTATGGCTCTATTTCAGAACCTTTAGGGAAATAAAAAGCATATTAAAAACAGATCCACAAGTGAGAAAAACATAACAAATCATTTTGATTTTAAATGCTACGCATGCTCAGAAGGCTAGTATTACTAACAAAGCTAATATTCTGTAACAAGTACTCTAGTTAGAATTTTTTTACGGGTTGAACAAACATTCTGTAGAGTCGTGTATTCTTACTCTTTCAAATCTATGCAGAAATCCAGTAGGAAACTTTGCCTCTGTGTAACAACTATACAGAAATTTTGGAGTTCAAGTAATATCATTTGTTGGCTAACTGAAGTAGTTTAATGAATTTAGCTAGCCAATAGAGGGCATCACTTGAACTAAAAACTTTTGGTATTCATTGATGGCTAAAGCTGGCCATACACATTTAGATCTCTCTGTCAGATATCCTTTAGATCTACCAACAACTTTTTAGTATAGGGTCCTCTGCAATTGAACACATGGTTCAGAAAATCCCTCATATTACATGGTTTTGGTAAAACATAAGGAGATCTAAAGGAAATCTGACAGAGAAATCTAATGGTGCATGGCCAGCTTAACACAGTACAACACTATTATTATAGCAGCTATAGAAATATAGTTCTGCTGTCTAATGGAGATGCCAAAAATTTTAGACATTAGTATACAAATGACATGCACGGTGCTGTGCTTTATTTGACCAACTTCAGTCTGTATACAATTTACAGGCTAATGTAAAATGTATGGATCTCATTTAGCATCTCTACTCTCTTCAGAGTTAAGGAATCGCTTATTGGTGATACTACTCTCTGGATGCAGTACATGCAAGACAATGACCTAAATTAAACAGAATAAAAAGTTAAATCAGCCATAAAATGTCACTGAGATGTACTCTAGCCCTCATACCTGGTTATAATAAGTAAAAGAGTTAAGCTAGCCATACATGTGTCGATTCCCTGACCGATCGATTACCCATCCGATCGATTCCGGCGATGCCACAGGCGATCGGATGGGCGATCGATCGCCCAATTATGTCTGTGCCTACCACCTTAGGCCACCGATTCCTGGACGATTCCATGCCCGATCGATCGCTTCACAAATGGCAACTTCCCATGATGTGTGCTGAATCGATCAGAAAAGACCAACAGGTTGGTTCTCTTGGCCGATCCGATTTGGGGGCCATGTCGATCGGGCAAGGTGGGCTGCACACAATTCCTTGGCGATCGATCCGCGTGCACACACCCGGTGATCGATCGGCCAGGAATCGTGTGGGAAATCAACCCGTGTATGGCTACCTTAAGATGCTAACCATGAACTTCCAAGATTTCTGTGAGGACCAGCAGGCATTTGTGCACTATTAAATAGGCTGTCCCATTTGGACTGCCTATTTAATAGTGCACAAATATCTGCTGGTCCTCACAGCAATCTTGTGAGCTGAAAACTTCCTTTGCAATCTATTTGTATCAGTTGCTTGTTTGCAGGTATCTTAGAAAAGTACAGAATACCCTTGTCCCCCACACCTCCTCATTTTATAAGGGTGAGGAGAAGGTAAATGTGTTTCTGGTAGATTTGGCACTTAAAGTTGACTGCACCGTAGCTGAAGCTTGGGCACCTGCCTCCAGTGGGTGGCCTTTTGGCATCTTTTAGCGTGCCGCTAAGCCTGCCCAGTGTTTTACACTAAGCACTTATTTATTATTTTTTTATGTCAACGTTTCTCTTCCCCCCACTTTCTATTTACGTTTATCTTTGTTCACTAGTATGGGTGTTTTGCCCATCCAAGCTTTACCGTGGAAAGTGGCCCGGCAGCCCCTCCAACAGGTTTCCTCTTTGGACGACCTCATTCATCCATAGTACCATGGTCCCATAGGAAAAAGGGTATCCGGGTCAAGGGGCTTTGGCTCTGGACCGAGTACAGAAACCCCTTTTTGGCGAACGAGCCTTTAGCTTTTTTAAGAGGGGGGCAAACTAAGACTCCCGTATTTTTCTTGTTGTTGACTTCTTTTTGTACTGGGTGTTACAGATGACGGTGCTTGAACACACCGCGGGGGTGAAAAAAACTGGTAGGATGAGTATTACAAAGAGGAAGCATGCAGAAGTTAGGGATAAGTTAAAGATGCCTTGATTCTCAGCCTTTTGGTTAAAATCAAGTGTGGCATCTGTTGTTATCAGATTATATGGGAAGAAAGACTATATTTTTATAGTTGTTTAGGGAGCTTTAAAAAACGCATGTAAAAATGCATGCAATGTGAATGGTACATTGGTTTTCCATGAGAACGCAGTACTTTATAAAAATGCAACATGAATATTGTAAAAGGACCCTTACTGCGTTAGCCCAGTTTTCACTTTTCTTTTGGAACTCCTCTTGGGAGCAGTCCTTTCGCCTAGTATTGGGGGACTTATCTCTGGTCCTTTAAGCAATGGAAGGTAGGTTGGATTTGGCTACTAATGTTGTGGAACCCTTGACTCTGCCTGAAGCATTACACCCTTGGGGATACAGTGTACCTGTCCAAGACACAACATACAGTACATAAAAAGCAATTTTTGTGTGGTTCTTTTATTTGCTTGTTTTTTATAGATTGTCAAAAGTGTATGCTATCACACACCACAGGCTAAAACATTGGTTTAAGGAAACACCTAATGACCATTTACACTGCGCTTTACAAGTGGAGCATACACTACTTAAGTTTTATTGCCTAGAGTTCAGCTTTAGAAATCATAATCTGCAAACCTGAAACCATTGGATCTGAATGACAGGCAGAAAAAAGGGATTTTAATGGTTGGGAGAAACTACATAATACTGCTGAAGGATTTTACAATGACTAAGTAAAAAGATAAATGTAAAAGTGTTAGCCTAAGCTATTTGACACATACATAAAGTTAATTTGCCTACAAATTGCATGTTTAAAGACTACACGATACACATTATGAGAACACATAATTGCTATTTCATTTTGCTACTTAGACTTGTAAACTTGTAAAACCATATTAACTACATAAAACTATGCAAATTGCAAAAAAAAAGAAAGAAACAAATGCAACTTCAATGATAAAGCTTATAGACTAAATCATGGGTCATCTTCAATTTTACTGTTTCCCTCGAAAATAAGACATCCCCAGAAAATAAGGCACCCTTACATTTTTGCCTCACGCTGAAATATAAGTCATCCCCCGAAAATAAGACACCTCCGAACATACGGTACTGTAACTCTGGACAGGGGGGATCAGAGGGGGCAATTAAAATGACACCGGAGGATCAGAAGGGGTTACTAAAATGGTAATCCCCCCCCCCCCTCCTCTGAGTCTCTTGTGCCATTTTAATCCCCCCCTCAGATTACCCCCTGTGTCATTTTAAGTGACCCCCTCCCCCCCACCCTGATACCCCAGTGTCATATTCTTCTTCATGGAAAAAGAAGACATCCCCGAAAATAAGACATCTTTGGGAGCAAAAATTTATATAAGACACTGTCTTATTTTCAGGGAGTTTTTTTCAAGGTTAATAGTTCTACTTTAAAATCCAGTGCTGAGCACTTCTAACAACACTTCACCTCTCTCCTCCCACGTTTTATATATAAATTATTAGACGGACCACACTGCAGCTAGAAAAGACTAGAGAATCAAGGTGACAATGACTTTCCCTTAGTGGAGTTACTCTTTAGGTGCTTGCAATGCTCTCTAGTGGTTGTGACCATTACCTGAGGACTCACCTAATGTGGACAGCTTCTGGACAGATTCGTTGCAGGGCAGCTCACACCCAGATAATATCCCTAAGAGAAGAACCACCAGTGAATTTATCCTGTCCTCTATTTTGCTCAGGTTGACTTTGCTCTCCTCCTGTAGTTTCTGTAGCATAGAAGTCACAGACTGGAGATTTGATTCCAACGTGTTCAGCCTCTCGCCTACACTTCTGGACTTTGGGTTCTGGGGTTTGCTGCTCCCTTCAGTGCCAGACTGCTTTAAAGTTTGCTTGAACTCTTGGTTGGGTTCTTGGTGGACTTCCTTTAGCTCCTCAGGTGTTGGCAGCTCATCAGGTAAAAGGAAGTGGAGCTTGCAGCCCTGTGGTCCATCACAGATGGCATCTACTTGAGGCATTGCCACAAGATGCTCCAAGCATGCTGGGTCATCCTGTCTTTCAATGCAGTCAGTGCTGTCAGCCAAGGACACGTTAACATCTTGCAGAAGCACCAGCAGGGCAATCCACAGCATCTCTTCTACAAGTTGGAAACCCCCCTGAGTCAGAACACTACAACTATTCCCAGCCACAACATCCAGCATGGGCTGACTGAAGCAAACAACCTGTGCAAACTATCCTTGAATTTTACAGGTCTCTCTGTATACAATTCATCACAGGCTGGGAAATCCTGAGAGAGCTTCAAAGCAAATGAAGACAGTGGATGTGTGTGAGGCATGAACCAGACAGGAGGGGGCTGGGGAGAGAGGGGGGTGTAAGAGGAGAGAGGAGGGCCTGGAAAAAAAAGTCTCCTATAAAGAACACTTGAAACTCAGATTAGCATCTTGCATCCCTTGTAGAACAGCCTTGGTTGTGTTTAGGTGAATGGCCACCATGTCATCATTACTGTGTAAACTCTTTTCTCAGCCTGCAAAGACTTGAACAGATGGGCTTGGCCCAGCACTATAAAAAAAAATTAACAAGGGGATAGCCCACATCTATATATATTTTATGGTACACAAGAGAAATAGATGTAAAGTATCTCATTAAATAGGACCTCAAAATTGGAGAGCAGAGGTGTTATTCCGGGAATACTGAATTTGCAGGATTAAAAGTTTACATTGGATAGACTAGAACTAACAAAATTGTTGGATTTAAAGAATTATTGTATTTAGAAGAAATAATGCATTTCTCTGCTGCTTTCTTTCAATTAATCTCACCCACCCTCCCCCTCCACAGATTAGTATATGCTGAGATTCTGATGGCCATGTGTCCCTTTGTTTGTTTACTCCCACCTCATAAGGTAGGCACACCTGTTCATTCCTGCTCTATAAACATCTTTGGAACTCCCATAGAGGTCTATGAAGCTGTTATACAGTGCAACATGCCAATGCAACTACTTTGCAGAGGCAAGATCCCAGTATCCCAGGGCATACATGGGTCGATGTTCCTTCAATCCATGAACCCTCGAACGCAGCGTGATGACGTCACCACGCTGCTCTTGTACGTTTGTTGATTGAATGGAAAATCGGTGCACACCACTTTGGCAATCGAACAGGAATTTACCATGTTGATTCCCTGTTTGATCAAGTTTTCTTTCAAGCAGGATCGATTGATCCCCCTCCAAGATAGGGGTGCCACACTCGATTCCCGAGCAATCGATCACCATGCGCGTTCACTGTGATCGATTGCTCGGGAATGAAAATTGTCCCGTGCTTGTCCACCTTAAGTAAGGGGAGTAAGGGGAGCATAGGACAACACTGAAGATATGACATCTGTAAAGTATTCATTGTATACAGCTTGTATAACAGTGTATATTTTGCTGCCCCCTCAAAATAACTTAACACTCAGCAATTGAGCTCAATTAACCATTTTCCCTCACTGGTGTCACGTGACTCGTTTGGTTTAGCATGGTGCCTCATGGCAAATGAGATCTGAATCTGGAGTCATGGATCTGAAAAAAAAAGAATTGTTTTTATCGAAGCACGGTAGAAATGTGGTTGTTGCTCTACATAGATTTGCAAGTAATAGGAAGATTGCCAAAATAAACCTAAAGCCAGGACCATACAGCTCTTTAACAGAACAGGTTCCACTCAGAATAGGATTCACCATGGTGGACCAGAGACGATGAGTGCACATGCTCAGCGTCATATCCAGAGGCTGTCTTACAAAAAATACACCTATAAGTGGTGCCAGCGTTGCTGCAGTGGTTGATGGTGTTGGCAGTGCATGAGTATTGCCAGTGCTGGGGAGGTACAATTCATTGAGGGAACAATGAATGCCAACATGTGCTATGACATACTGAAGCAGAACTTGATACTGTCCCTTCAGAAAAAAGGGCCACAGGGCAGTATACCAATATTATTACCGTAAACACTTCTTCAGGATGACCACTAGCTACAGGTGCTGGACTGGCCAAGCAGGTCTCCAGACCTAAAAAATATTGAGCATCCTCAAACAGAAGGTGGAGTAGTGCAAAATCGATATTGTCCACCAGCTGGTGATGTGCCCAAAGAGAAGTGGAAGAGGATTCCAATGGCAACAAGTGAAGCTCTAGCCAACACCATGTGTACTCAATTTTGTTCCCAGAGGTTTAGTCATTAATAGCTGTGTGTTCAGTTAGTTTTGATTGATCGCAGTCTCTTTCTATTTTATACTCCATTTCCATCAAAAGGCATTTTGAGCATCTATGCCTTGATGAACTGAAGCTCAATGAATGAAAGGACCTTCTCAAAACAGTTGGGAAGTTGCTGCATTATTACGCACCTTGTGACTTTGTGCAGTGAAATCACAGAAAGCACTTTCAGTACAGAAGATGAGCCTGCAAAACTGAAGGCGTTACATATATGACCAAATCTGCTACCGGAAACCATACATTTTTGTTTGTTTATGTTTAGAAAGCTGTATTTGTACATTTACTATCTTTCTTCAAGTTTGAGTTCACCAGTACAGACAAAAAATGTGTTGTTCTGACTCCTCAAAAATCTTGACCACTGTCTGAACCCTATAGTTTGCCCAAAGGGATAACATGGGGGGCTGATAGTGATTGGGAACTGCCTTCTGACTGCCTGCACATGTGTGCAACTGCTGCTTTCAAGAGCAACCAACCATATTCCCAGGTAGCAAAAAGGTAAAAGCCAACTACCTGCTAGGGGCAATGGCTCCAGATTTTCTCTAGTTTGTGGCCACTTAAGAAAAAAAAGTTTTCTTGGGAACACAGGTGGTGTTCTATCTCTTGTGAGGTCCCTTCAATCAGCAAGTCTGAGGAGAAGAGTTTGATCTGTCGCTGGTACCTTTAATCATTTCACTTCCTCTGCACATGAGAGACAAACACAGCCTAGTGTCTTCACCGGGTCTACTGGCGCCTTCGCTTTCATCTCCACTGACATCTGTCCAGGTTGATATCAGGGCTAAGCAAATTGGAACGATGAGCCTTTAACTCGTCCTTTACCAACCCATTTGATAATTAAAGTGCAGGTGTGGCCAAATTTTTTTTTTATGGAGTCGTTTTGCATGGTTTAAACAGTTTGATAACAGTCATCATTAAGAAGAGAAGTCTATTAATGATGGGTATATTTTGCAAAGTCCTTAAGAGATGCTCAGATTCTCTTTAAATCAAAAGAAATCAGCTGTAATGGGGGGGGGGGGGGGTAAGGTTTTGTAGCTTTTTTTGAGCTGCAGATCGGCTGGAAGGTCAACATGGTGCAGTACGTCAACCTCCAGCCGGCGGATCTGGAGAAGGAAGTGAGAACAGCCGTGCCCGAGACAGGTAATATGTATCGTCTCCGTCGGGTCTTCGCCAAGGAATGTTCTTAGTGCAGGGGGACAGTGCTCATAACGCAGTGGAGACATACCCTTACACACATGATTTGAGAAGAAAACATACAAGATTATACATTTAAGTTTTTGATTCCAGAAATAATGTTTCAATGCATTTCGCCCTTTTTGGATACAGGGCTTCAGAGAAAGTTTCCTAGTCAAAATGGAAGATAGATCTTTACAGGACTGTAAGATCTTTGTATGAAGTTCTCATCGATGAGAGGACTAAAAACTGCAATACTTCTGAGAATGTTAGGTCCCCACCCAGACAGGGCACCTCTCAATCGGGAGTATATGGTACCACAGTGGTGCATCAAAAGCTATCACAGACACACTCTGTGTATCTCCAGGCTGATAAAGAGTTCTTTGCTGAGCAAGTTGTTAAGGCAGGCATATCCAATCAACCCGGCCCTCCTTTGCAGCCATCCTGTTTCCCGCTGCATTGGTGTTGAGATATTTTCTGGTAGAAAAATATCTCACAACACTGGGTTTACACAGGACCAGGGTGCCTATCGAAGGGGAATCGATGTGCAAAGTGGTGCTTATCGATTCCCATTCCCTTCGATCAAGTGTAGGCCATCAAACGCGTATTGACCTAGTCTAGCAGAAGCATTCATGATGGACTGAAGAGGTGACAGTCTAATTAGAGGAAGACCAGAGAGGATGATATTGCAGTAGTCAGCTGAGAAATGAGAGAGTGTACCAGGACATTGGTGGTCTCTGGGGATAGAAAGGAGTGGATGTTGGAGGTCTTGCCCAGATGGAAATGGCAGGATTTGGCAATGTTCTGTAGGTAGAGAGAAAGGAGATTGCAGAGTCAAAGATACCAGGACAGCGTACTTGTGGACTAGGGAGATCACTATGTTATTTACTGTCAGTGAGATGTTGGTATGAGGTTTAGAAGGTGATTGGATGAAAGATAATGAGTTCTGTTTTATGCAGGTTAAGTTTTAGGAATCTGTCAGCCATCCATAAGGAGATGGCCAATAGGCAGAGAGAGATGTTGTCCAGGACAGAGGGAGTAAAGGCCGGGGTGCATAGGTACATTTGGGTGTCATCAACAAATAAATGGTATTGCAGACCAAAGAATTTGATGAGTCTGCCAAGGGAGGAAGTGTAAAAAGAAAAAACAACTTGGCCAAGCACTGAGGCTTTTTGTATGCCAACAGGAAGGGAGAGATGAGATGCCATTGAATGAGCTTTGGAATGAGCAGTCAGTGAAGCAGGAGGAGAATCAAGAAATAGAAGGTTCACAAAAAATGAGTCCAGGGTCTGAAGTAGAAGAGAATGATCAACAGGGTTAAAAAAAAAACAGAGGAGATATCCAGGAGAAGAAGCAGGGAAAAGTTGGCATGAGCCTTGATTTGAGCATGTCATTAGCAACCTTAGTGAGGACTGTTTATGTGGGGTCAGATGGTCGAAAGCTGATTGAAGAGGGTCAAGGAGGGAATTCACATTCAGATAGTCTGTAACTGACACTGTTTATAAGCAAATGGAAGAAGAGAGATTAGTTGGTTGCTAGAAGGAAGAGAGGGTTCAAGCAATGGCTTCTTCACTATGGGGTGAACCATTGTCCTATATCATAAAACACTGCAGTAGTTGGAGTCAGGACAAAATATAAAAAAATATAAATTTATCAATATAAAGATGATTTTTGAAAGCCAATAACAGTAGGCAAAACCAAAAGATCTGCATGAAGTGATCCCAAACCATGGAGGACTGACCTGTCAGCAGACCCTCATCTTCCCTTTAAGTGTGGAATGCCTGCCAAATATATCAACGGAGGGGGAAAAAAGATGTTAGAGGAGACAGGTCGAAAGATTTGCTGGTTCTGAGGAAATTGCCGGCAGATAAATAACAAAGACTTCACAAGGCGACTTGACTGACAGATTAGAGGAGAGACACGTGTGCTTCAAAGCCCTGAACCGATTGTCCGGGAGATCCAAAAACCGAGGGACAAGGATATCAGCTGCACTTTGAACTTTTCAAGGGTGGTTGTCCTTCATCTCTACCGACCTGTCAGCATATTCCTCTAAATGTCATTTTAGTAATGTTCATTTCAGTGATTGTCCATCCCGGGAGACATAAAAAGGCTTAGCTACAGGCCTTCAATTGTATGCAACACTTGTCTAGTGTTTTATGTTGAGAGTCAGGATATGAGAGTCAGGGTCATGGTTTGAAGTGTATCTAAATGCACAAGCTCAATTGTTCAATCAATTTTCTATTTTTATTTCATCTGTCAATCTGATACCAATCCAAGGTAATACCACACAGTGTAATTGGTGCAAACTTGATTCCTTAAAATTTCCAGTTATGAAGATGTGTGCACATACTCCAGAATCCTTGCAGATTAATCAAACTTTCAACTTGACCATCACGGGTCATTTAATTGTATGCTTAATTTAGCTTTTGGTTGATTAATTCAGTTAAAAATGGAATCAGCAGTATTCGAAAATAACCTCTGACAATGATAGTTATGAAAGATAAAGTAAAATATTGCCAACATCCCTTGAGTACGAGTAAAGATACAAAAAATGGAATCAATCAATTTGAATCAATTTCAAATTTAAAGTCAATTGAACAGAAAAATCCAGCAAGCTTTGGTGAGTAAGTAAAAACATCCCTGCGTTGTGTGCGAGGCAAAATGCGGTGATGCGGGGCCCCACGTTCCTGCGTGTTTGCCAATGACATGACCACTATGGGTTTGGCCTAAGTGACCTTCCCCACTTTGTCTTTCTAAACTGAAAGGACCAGTCCTGATGCTCAAAGCTTTCTGGAGAAATACGGTAAATCTTTAATGTGTCATTTACTGCCATCTAGTGGACATGTACATGACTAAAAACCTACCTTTTATTGCACTTAAAGTTTTATTTTCAGAACAAGAGTTTCAATTGTAGCATGAAAAGGATAAACAATTCGAAACTGTGTACCCCTTTGACTAATTAAGTATACAATGTTTTTTTTCTAGCAGATTTGTAACATATGCACAGATCTATGACAGCCAGCAGTACATCTAGGTCGTCATATACAATGCAGGGCCATGTCACATCTAACCCAATGACTGTGGCAGAGAGGAGCAATGACCAGATTATTTTGAGATATACAGATCTTCATAACTAGAACGGACGTGAAGGATACTATGGGAATTTATTTAACTTATATAGCCGATTCAAATGAAAATGGTCCTTCATGGTTTCACAGGGCTTAAACTTTTGATTAAGGAATTAACATTTTCACTTGAATTGATTTCAGAGAAAAAGTGCCAACACAATGTTCTTTTTTTGTTTAATAGGTTTTTATTCGTTTATAAATAACAATAAGACCAATAAGGTGTTAAATACAGTTTACAGAAGGACAGATTTGTGCAGTGACAAAAATATTTAGTTATAAATAGAGATAGTCAAATTTTTCGACTTGTTAATTTTGTGAGCTGATTGAAAAGCCTCTGAACATTATATCATCGTCTGGAGATGTAGAAAAGGGCTGGGGGAATATTTGAAAATAAAAAGTTTTGCTCTAGCACATGTAGTTTTTGCATAAATTAAGTTAAAATAGAGAGAGACTTGACTTTGAACTTAATTTGTGCAAAAACTATTTGTGTTAGAGACATACTTTTGGAATATACCTCCAACCCTTCTCTACATTTCCAGCAAGTTTGGTGTTGATACCATGTTCAGATGCATTGCAATTAACTTGAAATTGTCAAAATGGTCGAATTTTTTCAATTAATTTTTGTTATGAATGCATCTCAGAATGATTTAAAGGCTAGGAGGAGCCTGGTGTGTCTAAAGAGCAAAAACAGCTAAAGGGAGGGAGGGGAGGAGGGATAGGTAGAAGAGGGTGGTGGTGAGGGGACCTGAGGTAGGGTTCCCCCAATAAGATCTTTAAGAACATTGATGCAAAAGGAAGAAGGGTGCTTTTTAGGAGCATATAAGTTAGCTACTGTAAACACTGATCCGGAGACAGATATTTTCAGGAAATTTAACCTACTATCTGTATCCGTCCGGGAGTCTAACATCTGTAGGGGGGCTCCCCTATGTAAAGCTATGGAGACCCCTTTGGATTTGTGAATTGGGTTTGTGCTGTGCAGCCAGGTGGAATAGTATTTGCTGCGGAGTGTGGGGAGTAAGAGGTCTACCCTCTGTTTGTGAAAGTAGTACCTGGGAAAGTTTAGGGGGTGAAGGGGAAGAGACCAAAAGGAGAAGAAGGAGGAGATGAAGAAGGCTGAGGGGAACAACATTGCAAACGTTTAAAACACTTAGGCAAGGAAGCATTCATTGAATGCAGTATCTACTAAAGAACACCAATAGGTGCAATTAACTTATCAAAATACAAAAAAGAGATGGTAAAATAAATAACAGTATTACAATGACCCTGTCCACCTGACAAAAGCCAGGGTACGACCTTGCAAGGCACTGAGAGATTCTAGACTAAGACATTCCTGATGGGGGGAATCCCAGATACAAGTGAATGGTAAACACACAGAGCTCAACCGTCTAGAGACTCAGGGAGAGAGGAAGGGAAGTTCCATAGCAAGCAAGTAACTGTAAAAATGTAGGAAATCTATGTATAGGCATTGAATCAATTGGCAGAGAAGTTTTGGAAGTAGGCAGGAATGATCGGAAGATGCGGTTGAATGGTGAGAGGGTCTAGGGGTCCACGGAACGGTACACGATTGCATGTGGCAGACATTATCTCCTCTTTGTCAGCATAGTAATGCAGGCAATTTTTGTTGCATGGCCTGGCTCCATACAGTAGTGGAGTGGCTTGGGGTTTGCCCAGTGATGAAAGGAACAGTTTACAATTGGGAGGATGTCCATCGTGTCTACTGATTTAAGGGGTTCCCATGGACCCTGATTTCGATTTCATCCATTGTGAAAGCCAGTTTCTGTAGCTGGATGGTATGCTTGTTAAGCACTTGGTGGGTATCAAGGTCCTTGGAGGAGTCCTTGGAGGAGTGGACTGCGTCTTCCAGGGCAGCAACACTCCTACCTGGTGGCATGGCTGCCATCTTGGAGGGACCCGGCAGGGAAGAAGGAGCAGATGGTGGCATGGAGAAGTATAAGCAGATTCTCCTGTTGTCAGCCACCAATTGTGCAAGTTCTCCCACTTAAAAAGTTTTGTTCATAGGTACACCTCAACTATGAGAGACAGAATGAGAAAAGCTCTGTCATTGCCAACAAAGGGTATATTACAAAGTATTGAGATGAATTTTTGATATTGACCAAATACTTTTCCCCCATTCCTCATTATGAAAATGACAGGCCTCTCATATTTACATATATACAATATATATATAAGTACCGTATTATATATACAAGTACCGTATTTTTTGGGCTATAAGTCGGGGGGAATCGGGGGGAATCTCCCATCTGAACTTTATTGCTTATGCCAGCAGAGCCCAGAGCTCTGCTGGTATAAGCAATGAAGAGAGAGATAGATGAACTTATATCTATCCCTCTCGGCGTCCATGGAAACTGAAATCACTCTGCAGCTTCCACGGACACAGGCACAGCCAGAGAGGGAGAAGACTGTGCAGCCATTCTCCCCCGGCCCCTCCTCCCGATCAGTGAGGAGGTGACGTGATGTACTGCTGCAAGTCACATCTACTGGTTGAATCTGATATTGCATTAATCTAAGTGATTGCATTAACCCAATTGATGTGAAAACTTCTATATAAAAATGTTTTTCTGGTTTTCCTGCTCTAAAAACGGGGTGTGTCTTATGTTTCCGTGTGTTTTATGGTCTGAAAAAGCAATTGAAGCTAAAAATGAAAATAAAAATTAGAAAGGCTTCAGGCATTGGCCAGGTGTTGTTTCTTTCAGTTATATTATACCTGCAAGGGGTCAAATCTGGATACCACCTACTAAGTCAGTTCTAGAACTCTGTCTCTATCTGTCATATATTTAAATGTGTATTTATATCTGGGACTTTTTTTTAAAGCTTAAATCCGGGGTAAACTAATTTTTACGTTTACAGTGGGTACCCCACTACTATGCATGGGGATGATATTTTAAAAACTTAACCTATCCTTTTTTCATGCAACCTCAGTGGCTGTCCTCCGCTGCTTAATGTTCTGTATTGTAGACAGGAACTTAATGTCCTGCTGTTTCCAACTGCTGTCTATGCATTGTATATGAAGATATTAGTAGTAGACAGAATAAGCAGTGCATAGGATGCTGGCCTCTTGTCTTCTGTACAGGGAAACCGGAGGAACAAATAAGGTAAAACCATCTCCTTATTCATCATACCCTCACCAAAACAAGTACTTTCAGTGA
This sequence comes from Ptychadena robeensis, assembly GCA_036250615.1. Taxonomy (NCBI): domain Eukaryota; kingdom Metazoa; phylum Chordata; class Amphibia; order Anura; family Ptychadenidae; genus Ptychadena; species Ptychadena robeensis. The sequence goes on from CM070037.1 coordinate 88,154,846, forward strand.
GTGGGAGACCAATGTAACAAGTATTTGTTTTCCCTTGAGCAAAGTGTAATGCTGAACCAATGGATGATACCCTCTCTCAGTGAATCAGTTTATCATCCAATGCCACATAAAATGCACACAATGGGCACCTAGACCAGTTGACATTGTTTGAACATTCGATTTTTAGTTTCAAACAAAATTCCACCATCTTGTCCAGGTGTTTCCTGGTCTCCCTGTGAGCGCTGGCAGCCTCTGTGGCTGGTCCAATGACTGATCTTCTTTATTCTGCATTCTATGTGCTGCATTCTGAGCTGGACTTGGCTGGTGAAATGTAAACAAACTTGAGCGACAGCGCCATCTTGTAGACATATTGGTAATTTTTACTGGATATGGTGGAATTTCATTTTGTGAATATATTACAGACTGCCTTTTCAGTATTGGTTGATTTAACAAATTCATTCTTGTTTGAGCAGATTTGTGTGGGTTTTTTTTCTTGTTAAGTAGAATAGTGCTAACTATTAGTGGCAAATCAAGACATTATATCTATATATAAAAAAAAGCTAAAGAATGACTAATATAAATTTTATAATCCAAATTTGTTGACCTTTTTTACTTAGGTAGTGTAGTGTTGGGTTGTGTAAGTTGGTGAACCACTATGACCAGTTTCTTTGGATTGTTTGAAGCACACTGTCTTCCCAGCTCTCACACAAAAATAAGCACTATCCAGCTGGTTAGGGGAATATTTACAATTCTTTACTATTTACAGCTATACACCATACCCAATGGCAGGGATGGGGTACATGGTTTAGGAGCTACAGTTACAAGTTACAGCTACAACGGTTCCTAACTAGCTGCTGTGAGTGAAAATAGGTGGACGCGGCTCTCACCCAAAATGTGGTCGATCCAAGAGGGGGAGTGTTGATCCCGTCGGTGGGGTAGGTGTAGGAGACACTTCGGTGCTGCTCTACACAGGGTCCACCTACTATGGCATCTGCCCTGCTCTGGAGACAACAGCTACCAACAGCTTCAGGAAAGCGATCTTGCAGAAAGGCAGGAAAACAGCAGAATGGCCCAAAACATTCTGAGAGGCAACTATTTAACAACTCTGGCAGAGGTAGTTACTGGGCAGACCAGGTAGTGCAAACAAATAGTGGGGGAAGCCATGGGTTGACCGTTGACAGGAACTCAGCAGCTGCCTGGCACTTGATACATCAATTAAAGGTACATGAATATACAGTATTCATATGTGAACAGGTTCCACTATATACACATATATTCACTCAAATGTGTGAAAACCCGTTCACTACACTAGTGTTACTGAAGTGTTTCTAGTGTTACAAGTGTTACTGAACTACATCAAATGAATATAATGTCTAAAAGCTCCTGCAATACAAAAATGTATTATGCTCACTCTGCACAAATCCCAACCCCCATTTGCTAAAGGTAGGACAAAATTAGGACGCTAAAATCCATACCTTGTTCATTTACTTGAACCTTTAGTTATAGAGGCAAAAGAACAAAGAAAATATCCTTAACATATACATGTTGTTTGGACATTGTTGAAAAGTGATGTCTGCAACACACACCACAACAGTTGGAACAACAGGTCTGCTTTTCCTTTAATTTTCTCTTGCCTTTTTTGTATCAGATGACCTTGGAGCCACGGAACTCAGCAACGTTTGTGCACAAAATTGATGCATGGTTTTCCCTTTGCATAATACAGTTTTTATGTAAGGATAGGTACTCCTCGGTCCACATGTTTGTTGCAATAACTTGATGGTTTCTAATGCAATACCAAATAGACCTTAAAAGTCATGCAGATCAGCTTTTTCACCATTGGGTTTTAGCTACAAAGATTTAACTTTACTCCCTGAATTTTCTGACAGATCTTAACTAATTTGAAACATTATTTTGAAATTCACATATAATTCTCTTATGTTCACCACAAACCACAAAAAATTTACATTATAACAATAGTAAGTAAGAGCCTAACATAATTTCAATGGACAAAGGAATTATATAAAAAAAATCCAATTGCAGATTTTGGTTTTAATTGCATGTTGAAACTTTTTTAAACCTTTTTTGTTATTAACTTTTATTATAAAAAAAAACAAGAAAGAATTGCAGGTCACATACAATTACCTTCTGGAAATATTGGATATCATGTTGATCCTCTAGCCCAGGTGTGGGGAAACTTTTTGACATATGGGCCACAATGGGTTCTTACATTTGCAGGAAGGGCCCAACCACAAGTCAGTAACAGCTACCAAGCATTGGTGTCTCAAGTCCTTGCATTTCCATCGGGGGCTAGATCAGGATGAAAATTTAAGCAAATTACAGATTGTTCACTGCAATGAGCGGAGATCATGCCTACAGGTGGCCCTCCATCGCCATGGGGATGCGTCCACAGCATTATCATATGATCACGTCACTAGGCATTATCTCATTGCAGGAAACGAGAGGAGGAGAGCCACAGTGTGTTGTCATCAAGGTGATTAAAAAAACTAAACGTGCAGGATATGGCCTACGGCCTGCTACACTGCTCTAGCCAAATAAATAACAATTACCGTAAATAAAAAATGTAATTCAGGAGATTTAACTGCATTTTTTCTTTTTAGTTGTGTCTTCTTGTGATAACTGTAGTTTCTTGAACCTTCCCGCAGAGGGCAGCACAGTCCAGTTGACCACAATCAGGTTATCATTGTAAATATGGGGGTAAAGGCGCGCGTTTCCCGTGAAAATCCCAGAACATTGTTTCTTTGTGCAATGCATAGACTTCTTTCCTTATACATCAAATAAATAATTAAAAAAATGACACCGTCTGTTTTTTTCCAGTGCCATTTATCTTCAAGGCTGACACCAATGAAAACCCCAAATTATCGTCCACACGTGCACAGTTTCACCACAGTATCCTGACAAGGCATCTGCTATCATGCTGATAATGAACACTGAGCCTTGCCTACAGGCCCCTAGCCACTTTTTTACCGGAAACGTGCGACTGGCTGCGGTCGCACAGCTCACACGGGCAATCTGTTTTTGTGACAGCATTGGACAGGAAATGTCAGGAGGTCTGGAGAAGTTATAGTCACTTTCATCATTTAGTGAAACAAAACGAAAAGCCTGTAAATAAGCGGAAGAACCATTTCCATTGTAGAGAAAAATTATTTGAAGACAGTTCTGTGGCCTGGTAAGCTGGGTAAATGTCATTATCTGAGCTCCTACAGACTCATAATTTAAATTCACAGGTCAGAATTCTCTGTTGGGCTAAAAAGAAGCTTGCTCAAATTGTGTGTTTGGAATGGCAGCCATTTTGAATTTATAGCTCAAGTCAGGGGCAAGATGCTGAAGAAGTATCCATTAGGTGATAATAGTAGTGTGGTAATGTAATATAAACTATAAAGATCCTTTTTTAAGTAAGTAATATGAAAGTTTCTTTAAAAAATTTGAATGTTATAGATGCCCCTCTCTTTAATTGATTAGGGTATTGTATTGTTTATTTAATTACTGGTTTGATCATGGGATATAACCTTGAGGAGTTTATATCTCAGCTATCAATTGTGATGTGGTTTCATTCTTTTTGTTGCATTATTCATAAAACAACAATGACAGGCCAGAGAGTTGACACATAACAGATGCCTATGAATTACTTAATGTTCTACTATCTACAAAATTTTTATGCAAATGCTTGGTCTTGCAAATATTGATAAATAAAAGCTCTCTCTGCTTCCAACAGTCTCAAGTCCTGGATAATTGGCCAACTGCCTTGGCATCTGGACACATGATCTACTGTAGGTTTGATGTGTGGGACAGACTTCAGATGGGCTGAACCTCTAAATGACTCATAATAAAAGACTGTATAATTTCTATATTTTAGGTGCTCCTTTAATCTTCAGAAATATATACCTGTGTGCAGTCTGTGATGAATACAAACCTATCTATAAAAAAACACCTGTTTTTCAAAGAACTGTGCTGCCCATAGAAAATAAATCATAAAAAGTGTGCATTTCCATATTTCAAATAGAAGAACTTGACTTTCGAATGTACACAACAACACTCACACATGTGCCCTACTATCACTATGTGGACCATAAGGGCCCACTGATATAACTATATGAGGGTTTTTTTTTAAGACCTCAGCGCTTTTGTTGTCTCACTCCCAAAGAAGCTAAGGACTCGTTACCCTGGTAGGGGTGTCTGCCTGACCAAGCAGCCGAAGATGCACAACAACAAAGTTTTTTTCAGACATTGATACATAACATCTAATGTTAAGCTTTTGGTTACAAACCTGCATTATTATTTCTTTAACATAACAAATATATATACTACAGACATTTTTACTAGTCACACTGTCACCGTCAAGGAAGTCTGAGTTATGAATGAGATCGATGGCTGTTTGGGCAAGCAACAAATCTAAAAATACAATTCAGACATAGACAAATGGTCATTTATGAATACCCATTAAGGATATAAGTGTGGCAGCCTGACAGCCATTGAAAGGTGAAAGATTTGAACTTGGTCTTTGCTCAGCTGAACACTTGGGTAGTGTGTGGGTCAGTGACTTTGGATTTTTAGATGCAGTCTGTAATTTGGCCACTAGATGTCTCTTCATCCCAGGAGAATTTATTTAGCTGAATTTGTTACAAGGACACAAGCTGCTGCAACAAAATCTGTGTAAGGGTTACCCTACTTATATGTATGACATCCCTTGTCATTGTCACATTTCATGAAAACTGCTCTGTAAACACTTACAACTCTAATTTATATTAAATTTTTTCACTTTTATTTTCCTTCCTATAGCATAATTGTGCCAGATGAAGAAAAAAGCAGAGCTTATTGGGGAACCTACAAGCTGTAGGAAGTAGATTTTGAAACTGAGAAGCTGCGATTAATATAAATACTATAAAGGAAAAAGTTCCCTATTTTTCTAATAAGAGAATACTCTTATATACAATAAACCAGCACTGCTTTTTGTTTTGTGGGTTGTATGAGACCCCCAAATCAGCCATTTTTGTTTTGATCTGCAAGCTGTATTAACAAAGAAAATAGATATAAATATGTCAGATAATACAAATTGTGATGCTGGTGGATTCAACATTATACCTCTGTAGCAATATATTAAGCTAAATGTAAAAAGGTTGATCAAAAGTTTAAGGCCAGTTGTTTGATTGTTCTATTAATGTGACAATTGTGAATGCACAATCCATAGTTCAGTATCTGCTGTGATATATTTGGTCTTTACTCATTCTCTCTTACAGGCCTCCTTCCTGACAGTTGAACATTAAACTTTTTTTGTACATGTGCAAGGCAAGATGACTTTTATCACAGTTCCGTTAATGGTAAGCCATACCTTCCGGTGGCTCAGAGTGTGGAGAAGAGTCCCTCATCCTCCTGTGTCACATTGACCTGGCAGAGTTCTGTATGTCATTTTGATGATCATTTAGACATTGGCCCTCCCTGCACATGATATGGGCTCTTTACCACATCAGGATACAGAACCTGCATGAATTCCGGTCTACAAGCGTATGTGTCTGAACACTGGTCAACCGCAAATAGAAAAGACATACATCACAGCAAAAAGAAGCCAGGAGCCAAAAGCCTGGCACATAACGAATTCAGAAACCTCATAACCCTTTAAGTGCCATGTTTCCCTAAACATTATATGCAGCTTGGATTTGTACATAAAATTAGACTGTAAGGTCTGGTGTGCTTTGACCCTATTGTGTTAAGGAAATCAAAGCCACTATAAAGAAATTACTTGTTTTAACTACCAAATGTTGTTTTAAGCATTTTAAATCTGCAGCTTTCATTTAAACATGTCTGACCCTGCCAAGGTCCTTGTTAAAGCACTTCTGTTCCTGCTACATTTCTTGTTCTCTTTTTACCTTGTCACCCACATCACACATCTTAATAGAGACTACAAGTGAACATAATAACACATATTACTAACACATATTAGATAGGCCTGTACAACCTGTGTTACTAGGGGGAAATATACCCAATGCAATGATAGTGCTGCTGTATGCGTCACATATTTCCAGCTAAATCTCTATCCTCTCAGAGTTAATTCCTGCTTCACACCAATAGGAACAGTAGATGAAGGTTGTGTAGCATTAGGATATAGTAACTTGTTTTTTAAAGAGCATTCAGCATTGTCAGCCCTGAAATGCAGCCCATAAGCTTCACATCAGCACAGACCACCCACACATTAAATAATACACTCACACATGTGCCCTACTATGACTATGTGGACCATAAGGGCCCACTGATATAACTATGTGAGGTTTTTTTAAAGTGTGCTCACTTTTCCAGGCCCCCCTTGTTCCCGGACTGCCGTTGTTCTGTCAAAATCTGCTCCCCCTGTAGCTCAGAATGGGGGAGCACATCTCATTAAATCAGATGACCGGGGAGTCATCCAAAGCAGTGCCCGTGAAGCTGTCATATTAGGGGAGCGCATATCGATAGGTGCAGCCAAACACCATGACTTCAAGAGATATGGACCCCCTATGTCGCACCATCCATACCGAAGTTCATGCAACCTGTCCTGCATGCTACAGGGGGAGAAGATCTCGAATGAGGATATGGAGACCGGGGGAGCATGAGCACTGCAGCCACCATAGGTGACAGGTTTGTGGCCACTGCGATCTCGATGGAGACCGAGGGGTTATGGACACAGCAGCCGACCTAGGCGACAGCATTACGAACACTGCTTCGGATGACTCCCCGGTGGATATCGCTCCCCCTGGAAGTGCTCCCCCTGTTGGTCATTCGGTGCTACAGGGGGAGCAGATTTCGATGGGACAACGGCAGCCACTTATGCTTCTCCATCATGCTTCCTTCGATAATGCTTCCTGTAGCTCCTCACGCAAATACATCATCCCCAGCCAAAAAAATGCAGGATAGGACAATCCCTCTTCCCCTCTCCAGCTGTGCTGTAGAAACAAAACCCAAAAAACCTGTGTGACACTAATGCTGGGCATACACATAGCGAGCAGGTCAGACAGACCTACTCCGATGTGTGCCGAGATGCTAACGTGATGACGTCATCACGTTAGCATCCCGTTGCATTATGGGGCCCCTTCAATCGGCCGGGCACCCTTTGTGTGCCGGCCATAAGCTGCAACGAAGACGCCGTCTTCAATTGCAGCTTAAGGCATCGGCTTCCATCGGCTCGCTCCGGCCAGAGATTATCGGACCGGCCGAGCTGTGCCCCATGCCCCATGTGGGCACATGCCGATTAGCGGCCGATTTTTAACCTGACGAGCGCGCACGCCCGTCAGTCAGATTAAAAATCGGCCGCTTATCGGCATGTGTATGCCTAGCATAACTTTGAACATTCATAGCACAAAAACCATTAATAGTATAATCATGAAACTTTCAGGGTCAGTACCCCTACTACTACTTTCACTTGCCTACTTTGAACACATAGATCTTTAAACCCTGCATGGTAGTACCTTGACATTTTGGGGGTTACGAATTAACCCAGAGACTACAGAATTTCAGGTCCCTGAGCACAATCCTTCCTACTAAAATCCCCTATCAAATATTGCTTCCCTATGAGCATAAAGCACTACTCTGCTGCATACATGCTTTCACTTATCCTAATTTGAACACATAGACCTTTAAAACCCTGCATGGTAGAATCTTGAAATGTTGGGGGTTACCAGTTAACCCCTGAGTCTACTTCTATGCAAAATATCATGCCCCTAGCTTAAACCCTTCCTACAAAGAGCTTCCATAAGACCATAATGGAATATTCTGCTACATGCATCCCTTCACTCACCTAGTTTGAACACCCAGATCTTCAAAACCCTATGTAGTACAACCTTAAAATTTGGGGGGTTACTAGTTAACACCTGAGACCATGCAAAATATCACTTCCTTGGAGAGCAGGCATCCCTGCCGTGTGCCCCTGCAGATTGGGTAAGAAGAGGAGATATAGTTATATTTCACAGTGGGATTGCCATACAGTGCCCTTACCCAACTGAGAAAATGCTAATAATAAGTATATAAATACTGGAGAGTCTCCCTAGCACCCTATATAACAGAGATGTCTGTAGAAACCACAGATGGGCTCACAGTGCCTGAGCTGGTGGTTACCCAGGGCAACATGTGATGATGGTGATGACGATGGCAATATTATTAACAGCGTTCGTTTGTAAAGAAGCCAGGAGCTGTTGATTTACTTTACGGACACTTTATGTTGCTACTGACAACCCCTGCAAGGGTATCTTTTTGATGCTCCAATAAACACGGGCAGAAGCCCTAATGTCTAGAGTCACCTCATGGGGTGCCCCATTTGCAGCATGGATGTAGTCTCAGGGGTTGTTAACCCCCCACAAAATGTCAAGATTCTACTATGAAGGGTTTTAAAGATCTGGGTGTAGGTGAGTGAAAGGATTCATGTAGCAGAGTAGGCCTGTATGGTCAGTTATTTTTTTTTTGCATAGCTGTAGTCTCCAGGGTTAACTAGTGACTCCCCAAATTTCATGGTTCTAATATATAGGGTTTCAAAGATCTTGGTGTTCAAATTAGGATAAGTGAAAGGATGCATGTAGCAGAGTAGGCTTATGGAAGCATAATTTGATAGCTGACTTCTTAGTAGGAAGGGTTGGAGCTAGGGGCTCGAAATTTTGCATGGATGTAGTCTCAGGGGTTAACTGGTAACCCTAAAAATTTCAATGTTCTACCATGCAGGGTTTTAAAAGATATATGTGTTGAAATTAGGCAAGTGAAATGTTGCATATAGGAGTATATCACTTTGACGTTGAAGCATCATCTGATAGCTGGACTTTTAGCTAAAATTTAACTAATAAGTGTTATAGCTAGAGGAATGAAACTTGAGGTGTAAGTAGTAGTAGGTGAGCATTACTGACTCGTAAACAAAATACAAACGTGCATAGGTATGTGGGGGGGACAGACAACAAAAAGATAAATACATAAATAGGTGCTCCATACTGAAAAAGCATGGGGCTGGCCAAAATTCCTCTGGTCGTAGCCAAAAGGTTGCCCTCAGGAGGTAGGTGCTAAAAAGGGTGCATAGTGTCAAATGTGCCATAAATGGTAGTCCCCCACCTGTGAGTTTATGGCACTCCTGGGTCCCAACCAGGGGCCCCAAACACACTTCCCCTCAACCCCCTGACCAGCCACAAGATGCAGCAAAGCTGCTCCTACCAGGTGGCGTGATGACCGGTAGTAACACCCATCCTCTAAAAGGGCTGCAATGACCCAAATCAAAAACCAGGGAAGATTTCCCAATATCCCCTACCAATTACCCCTCATGAAAGATCCAGGACATGGGAGACACTCGACCATGCCTCTATAGCAAACAAGTTGGACCAGGAAATGCAAGAGTTACCACAATACATTCCCCTTACTAAATGGAACATCACAGTCTTCCCCCTAGTTCAAGGGAAGTCCGTAAGAGTCCATAGGAAACTGATAAGAACAGATACTACTGTACATGTGATGCCCAAAAGGCAGAGAAGCAATATCCATCCTAACAGAAATCCAGTGAGCTTGTGAGTAACTGTGATGGATTATGAAGTGTTATTGCATATTTATTTGACCTATGGCATTTAGAAGAACAGCCATAACGTTTATGGTGAGAAGGAACTAAAGGCATCAAAAAGTGTTACATTCATTGTTTCTTTACAGTAGTAGAAAGGACACACACTTCACAGCCACATGGCATGGAGGAAAAGGAACAAGTGTATTTGTAACAGGAACAATAGGCAATTGTATAGAACATAAAACAGTGGCCCCTACAGGTGACCACCAACATAACAGGCAATATCAAACATATTAATCTAATACACAACAAAAAGTATAGTACTGTAAAGCCTTTACTGTTTTGATGATAGCAACATTCCTGAAACAGATTTCCTGTTGGCTCTGTACCATAAGGATATATTAGTACTGTGCACCAGGAGTTCTGGATGTTCGTTTGGCTGATGAGATGTAAAGAAATGGCCTCACCCACTGCCCTGAAGATAGGAATTTTCTTTTTACTTTTAGAGTTTGTGATGGAATAAGTCATGTGAATACATTATGTTCCAAGAAGGCTTGACTGTACTATACCTATGGAACACCTACTCCTAATGTTATCGATGGAGCAGTGCTCTACACTTCTTGTACCAGGATAAAAGTATTCCTTAGGTACAGTGCAGTGAGTAAATACTGTCACCCTAGGGCAAGAAGTGTGTTACTGGAAGGATGAACATGTGACAGTAAAGGAAAGAAAAAAATAAACAAATGCAGCCACACAATCTAAGGAATGTTAAGATTTTATGTTATTAACACACATTAGAAAGGAACCGTTCAAGCAGCTGGGGCTTTTGACCTTAGCAGTTAGCAGGACTGACATGTATGGTGAGAGAAACCCCCCAATACCCCTCTTAGATCCCCTTTATATTAATAAATGAAGACACATGACACCAAAGCTTTAATGAGAAAGACATATATTACAAAGATTATGTCCCAGACAGTGCCCACCTAATTCTCCAGAAAAACCTTACC
>CM070037.1:88168942-88188462 GCA_036250615.1 Ptychadena robeensis
CGGAGGTTCGCGTTCGCCGTTCGCGAACATCAAATTCCGGGTTCGCGCCATCACTACTTTTAATTAGCTGAATATTCCAGTACATTTGAAATTCTGATCATTGGCCAGTCCGGAGGATACATAGGTGAGTAACCAATGGTCAGTCCTGGCAATTTTACCACCATCAGGTTTCCAATCTGCTGTTACCACGCTTCTCTTTGTCTGCAGCCGTTATAGACTCACCACAAAACGGAAGTTATTCGGTCAGGCATGCTCTGATTTTTAGCAAAGGCGCAGACCACAGTATCCGTCTATTCTGACATATACACTACCACACCGATGTATAGGACTCTATCAGGCTGCTGAACATGATATTTTCTCAACGCGTGAATCCTTCCCAAAAGTTGGCCAAGGCCCGCTGATCCACTTGGCACAAAAGGAAAAAATTATCTTTAACAAACTAAATTTTCAATAAATACAAAGTAGAAAGTAATGTTTACCTTAAATATGATTAATATAGGAAAGACAGAAATTCTGGAAGCCTTCAGTACGTATGCTTCATAGAAATACATTAGTCAGTCACTGGACTGTAGCTTAAAATAAAACTTTAATTTAAAATAAAATAATACTGTTGCTGTAAATTGTCAGTGTATAGTTTGAGGAATGCAATTTAAGGAAGGTTAATAAATGTTCAGTTTAAAATAATTCATGATTTTTTCGATATAGAACATCACCTTAGCCTAGGTAAGGTCATCCAAGTAGACTCAAAGTCACTAAAAGATAATATTCAATCCAATCAGGTCTGTTTCATGTGATCCTACTGATATGAGAACATGTAATTCTGCTCCATACTGTGTCATGTAACCCTACAGATAGAAGAACCTTCTCAGCTTGCCCCAGGGCATCATGGCTTGTGAACTTAAAGGGGCCGCTACCCCAATCTAGGGCCCCCCCTCCACTACACTCCACACCACTTGAACTGGTCAACCCTGGAAACTTAGGATCCCACTGGAAATCATGGTGTGCATACCTCTCCAGGGGGCTACCCAAGTTGGGTTGCTGGGACCTACGCAAGCCTTCCCAGGGGTCTTGGTTTTGCGTCTGGGAGATATCAGGGGCATCAGGCTCCATCTCCAAGTGCCCTGAACGAGGGCCAAGGTCTGGAGTAAGCGAAGCAACCACCAGAACCCCAGGAAGCAGAGGCATCCACCTTGGTACTGGGTCTGGCTCCTCCACCAGAGTGGTGAACGGAGGTATGCTGGTGGGGGCATCCGTCTTTCTAGGCTTGTTCAACAATTTCTTGAGAATCTGTCGTTGCAGGCAACCGTACTCACCTCCACTGGACGTTCCTCCTAAGGGGTCTGTAGCTTTCCATACTGATGTGCTCAATTTCATCTGATAAGGATGTAGTCTCCTGGCCGTAGTACATACCAGGACACGTCGGGAGTGCCCCAGTTGCAAACCTGCACCACTTCTTATAACTGCTTCTTCCACTCCTTCACCTAGGAAGCAGGGGTGTGTGTGAGCTCCTCTTCGGGGGTCATAGCTTGCAGATCTGTGCATTCACAGAAGAACTCGCTCTTAAAGCATGGACCCTGGTCGGAGTGGATTTTCTTTGGACAGCCGTATGACAGGCAGAAATGTTTTATGCCCGGCCTGCACTGCTATCATGTCAGTTTGGTCTTGGGTGGGGACCGCAACTGCGAACGTGAAATGGTCGACCATGACCAATACGTGCTGGTACCCATTTCCGGATAGGTCTAGGGTGAGAAAGTGAGTACCTCTAGTGGTACTTTTAGTGGCTCCGGGGCATCATGGCCCTCGACTTTAAAGGGGCCGCTTTCACGGACCCCCCCTCCACTACAGTAGTTCTCCTCCATACTATCATGTGATCCTACGATATGATAACATGGGGGTAGTTCTGCTATGTGCTGGGCCATGTGATTTAGCTGGTATGGTAATAGTAATGGTATGGTGGTAGTCCTTTGTGTTCCCAGCCAGCCAGGGTTTCCAGCTTACAAACGGTTATGTTGCTGTGTAATATTAGAAGGGATGACAGTCACCTGTTGTCAGTCCATCCAGATACGTGTGAGGATGCCTCTGTCTCAATTAACCTATTGTCAGATAAAAGGAAAAGGAATGCTCGGAACCTGGCAAAAGCAGCCACTAGTTCACACTACAAAGCACCTGATCAAGGAGCTTCAAGAATGTCTTTTCTCTGCGCATCCCGGGTGAAGATGGATTCCCAATATAAAAGCTGTATTCTGCCCCCAGAATCTGCAGAAATCTGTCACTAAAACCGCTTCTTCATATGCAGCCTTTGCTTTAATAGATCAAGGCCCTGGCTAATCCGCCCAGGCATCCTCTTTTATATGGGAACCAGAAAATAACAACACAGGCCTCTAATCGCCTAATCCTGCCGCTATCGCACAGGATCTTCTTTGATACCGTCTCTGTCTCTGATGCTCAGGGTCATGACAAGCTTCCTGCCATTCTCTGCCCATCACCAGCCAATGCTGTGCCACAGGCAAACCTAACACATGGAACATAACTAACCCTTTCACCACCTCTCATGGTTCCTACAAACCATTTTCTGCATCTACAACATTATTTCTAACACATTTTAGCACTAATACTGATAGAAAATTCTAGATAGGGAAAGCTCTTCCTTGGGCTTCTTCAGGAGAACCTCCTTTCTCTGTATCAACAAAAAAAGAATTTTACAGAATCACATAGATCTAAAGTTACATACATTGATGTTTAAACCTAATTTCTATGCAGCTTAGTATCTACATGAGTTCAAAACAGAGTTTTTGATGTTTCCAAATATTGGCAAAAATTGGAAATGGAATTGGTTATTTTTTACACAGGGGTTTCATTACTCTTTTACTTATAAAAATTATGTTAGATAAGTTTATTTTACAAGCAATTTCACCAAAATCATGGTATTCATCTTTACTTATTGATAACTTCAAGTAGGTAAAAAAAAATGTTGATTGTGTTGCTGTTTTTGTCACAAAGGATTGTCATCTATCTACTAAAATTTACTATCATTTTACCACACAAAGCTTTTATAATAGTAAAAAAAAACAGCAATAAAACAATACATTTCAATTCTGAAAACGAGAAAAACATTATGTTATTGTAATATGATATGGTCCTTAATGTTGTGTTCTAGAGTGATAAACATTGTATCATAACATTTCTGTTGTCAATACGAATTTCATTAGTATTGCTGGGATGGAGATTTGTGATTTTTATATGGAGATATGATTTTTAGAGATGGGCGAACACCAGCCCGGAGTGTCCGCGAACAGGGCGGGTCGAACTTTTAAAGATGTCCGCCGTCCGCCCTGTTCGCGGACACATTCAAATTCCCCGCCTCTAGGCGGGGAATTTGAATCGGAAAAACCGGATGTGACGTCAGTGACGTCACATCCGGTCCATGGAACGCATCCTGGAACGCATCGTTCCTGGTTGCGGGAGCCGGATGTGACGTCACTGACGTCACTTCCTACTCTGAGCCGGAATCTTCACTACAAGACCGGCTTCATGCCCGGTCTTGTAGTGAAGACATTCTTCCTCCGGCACGATCTCGCAGGTTCTGATCCTGCCGGAGGAAGAATTTAGATCTTCTTCTGGCCGGCGAACAGGACGGGTCGAACACCCGTACTGTCCGCCGGCGAGGCGAACGGCGAACATGCCGAGTTCGCGGCCGAACTGTTCTCCGGCGAACAGTTCGGTCCATCCCTAATGATTTTGTACATCCCTCTTAATATATTTTGAATATGAGTGGCACTGTACACTTAGATTGTGTTTGTAGAAAGAGGGGCAAGTTGACATGATTTAAAGTTATGGATGGGGAATGGTGTCACATAATTTCAGATTATTAAATCTGCTTTTAATGGGGTCACATGCTTCAAAAATTGATTTAAACTGTTAAGCTGGCCATACACCTTTAGATCTCTCTGCCATATATCCTTTAGATCTACCACAAGTATGTAGTATAGGGTACTCTGCAATTGAACACAGGTAGACTTGATGGTTTAGAAAGTCCCTCATATTACATGGATTTGGTAAAACAAAAGGAGATCTAAAGGAAATCTGACAGAGAAATCTAAACATGTGTGGGGACCCTAACTCACCGGTATTCAAATTGTTTAATTCACAATGCTAATTGGACATCTTGAGGCATCTTGTACAAAGTACAGTAAAGTCCCCCACACAAGCGCCGATGTTGCCGCTGACCGATGTGTGTGTGCACTTGCGGCCGTAGGCAAAATCAGCTGCCGATCGGGGTGCCCAAAGCTAGGTCGGCCAGGGAACGGACATGTGCTCAAATCTCTGGCCGATGCCATTAGTTTCAATGGGGACCGCCGATGCTGTGAGCGATGGAGAGCAGTGTGATGACATCATCACGCTGCACTCCACCGCTAATCTGTGGGCCCCCACTCGGTAAGTGTGTGTGTTGGCCTTTAGAAAAATTTCAGACTCTAACTGGGCTTTTAGGTTATATCATTTTATATGGTAGGCTTGTAAGTGAAGGAGCTAGGAAGACTGGATATACAGAAGATACGACAAAAACTTTACTGCTGTTTCAGGATAAAGTTTATGTTCTCTATTTCCACGGATTTGCAATGAAGAAAGTCCCTGGATTGCAAATGTTTGAATAACAATTTTGTTTGAATAACAACTCAGGAACACGTATCTTAAAGAAATAACTAAAGATAGAACTGAAAAACAAAAGTTAGCCTCTGTAGATTTCAGCTGGGTTTGTCACCAAGTTTGGAAACTTTTACCAGGATTTGGGAAACTTATCCCAAATCCGTATGTTTATATATAGCCAAAATATTTTGTTCAGTTCTGATGAGAATGAGAGTGGTAAGGACATTTCCTTTGAAAATCTTTTTCTCTGATTTCCCCTGTGCCCAGGACCATCGTCAATGAGGGTCCCCATACACCTTTAGATTTCTCTGTCAGATTTCCTTTAGATCTCCTTTTGTTTTACCAAAAACCATGTAATATGAGGGGCTTTCTAAACAATGAAGTCTACCTGTGTTCAATCGCAGAGGGCCCTACATAGTTTTTGGTAGATCTAAAGGATATCTGACAGAGATATCTAAAAGTGTGTGGCCAGCTTAAGGGTGAAATGCCAGCTTTGGTCACTAAAAAAAAAGCAGAAGGAAAGAAAGCAAGAAAAGTAAGACACCTGGGCTTAACTGTCTATAAGGCAAATTCCTCTTCCCTTTCTTAAAACTAATTCCCTCCCTCAAAAAGGGGGGTTAAATCATACCCTATGCCCCCAAACAGAACAGTTTGTATTTAGGGGGAGGCAGTTGAAATACCCTCTATAACAGAAACCACAACCCCTCTTATGCAAGATTGTATCCATTTCTTTAGGAAAGCTCTAACATGGCAGATCATTGATATTAATTTGGGGTAACAATAGTATGCAAGCACAAAGCTGATTTACTAGAGACACTGGATAAGCCACTACAAATCTGCTTTACACTGTCTATTAATGCCCCACAATGGGCCCCTGTTTAAGTCTGCAGCTTCATTAGCTGCCACCCTATGACAAGTCCAGCAAAGTACCAGGTGCCACAGTAAATATAAAAGCTAAGCACTGGATTACAGGCAGATCATAGAAGCTCAACAGAAGGGCAGCAGTGATCTGGAAGGTTCATTATTTTAGCAGTAATATCTAACTAAATTATTACAAAAAGAAAGAGCATACAAGACACACTAACATTTCCTTACTCACTTTCTGTCCTGTTTCTGTGTGCATGTATATCATACGTTTATATACTCATACTAAAAGCAACGTTCAGATGAATGCTGAGCATCAAACAATTGGGGATTTTCTGTGCTGAATGTTTTTGTTTCAGCCAGTAGAGGGCTTTGCTGATTGACTCTAAAGATACCTAATGATTAGACATGTACATGTAACAAAATAGTTGCGTTAAATAGTACAATTATTGCACTTCTGACTATGTGAGATAAACATATACATTCACTCTGACTGAGTTATAGTTTCCATCTAAAAAAATGTCTTATATTCCTAAAGCCCCCCATACACGGTTCAAATTTCTGTCATTCTCCCGGCAGATCGATGTCAACACGCGCAGCCAGGGCCGGGCCGACACAGAGGCTGAAGAGGCTCCAGCCTCTGGGCGCTGCTCAGGGGGTTAAACTTCTGACGGCTCCATCTCGTCCTGCACTTTCTTCTCAGTATTGCAGTTGACGAGATGGAGCCGTCCAGCTAAGCTCAGATCAGCTTTTATCTGGCCGATGTCACCCCTCTCCCAGCCCAATTTGCATATGAATGTCCCGCGTCCCCCCCCCCTCCGGGGTGGGGCGTGGGACATTCATGTGCAAATTGGGCTGGGAGAGGGGCGCACTTGGGCAGCTCAGCCTCTGTTGTTGGTGGACCTTGTCCTGGCCCTGTGCGCAGCCGGTCGTGGCGAGAATCGTCTGCACACCCTTTGTGTGCCAGCACTTACTTTGGATGGTGATGCTGGTCCCTATCCAAAGTAAAAAGATCAATCTAAATATTAAGTTTAAGCATTCAATTTCATTCGATGTGCGGGAAAATCATACGCAAATTGAAGCGTTATGGGGGGCTTGAGTATTAGTATATCGGCATAGTACTGAGCATTACTATATTAGAACAAATTAGAAGCAGATTACACTGAAGTGTGAATAGCCTTTTGCACAGCATTCACAATGCATGTGGATATGTGCTATAGAGCTCTGTATATACAGTTAACCCCCTTGCCGTTTCTGATGGCTCCATCTCGTCCAGCACTGACTTGTCAGTCCTGCAATGGACGAGATGGAGCCATCAGGTCAGAAGATCAGAGCCCCAGGCAGCCTAGATTTACCATTCTGTGCTGCTATGGGGCTCCTACATGAAGGAGAAGCTGGAGGAGAACGGACAACACCCCCCCCCCCCCCCCGATGTGACGTCATCACGTCCCATCGGGGGGGGGGGGGTGCGGGAGATTCAAATGTTTGCGGGAGATTCAAATCTTCTATGGAAAAGACTGTTCCCAGTGTGATTCCAGATGTGCCATTGGCAGTTAACCCTTTCTCCTCTGGTGTTCATTACACCAAGGAGAGAGAGGGTGCCAAAGGGCATTGTATTGGATACAGTGATAACTGTATCCAATACAATTCAAAGTAAAAAAAACACAAAACACATTTCTAATTGAATATTTATGAATATAAATAAAACATAGAAGAGATTTTATCATTCAAATAATACCTTATAATATATAAATCATATCAGTTTTTATGTAATTTTTTTTACATAATTGTGTGTTTCAAACATTATTATATTCAGGATGTCTATTAGACCCTTGTACAGACATATTTTGGGAAGTTACAGGCCTACAACATAAAGAAAAATGTACCGTTGAAGTCTATGGTGCGCTTTTGGTAGAGAAATCTGGACCTCAGCAGTGCAATAGGGAGGTTAATACTTGGACAGAGTTTTTTCAATGATGTTAGACAGGTTCTTAAATGACCAAGTCAGTCACCTGATATAACCCCAACTGAACATGAATTTAACTGGTTGAATACTAAACTTCGGGTAGAAAGGCCCACAAACCACCAGCAACTGAAAGCCGCTGCTTCATTGAGAAGGAAGAAAGCCAACTTCTGGTGATGTCCATGAGCTCCAGATCTCAGGCTGTCATTGCCAGCAAAATGTTGTCAACCAGGTATTTGAAATAAAAATTTTAGTTTTTAATTGTATAATTTTTTTGAGCATCTGAAATTATGGGAATGATGATTTATTTACTCACATTCTATGCAATCTTTTTCACTCACTGAATCAAAGAGATTTAACATGTACAATATATGTCCCAATATTTATGGACCTAACCATATTTCAAGTCTGCCTTGTATAGCTGTCACATTCAAGACAAGGATTATGTTACTGGTATGCAAAGATGGCAGAGGGCATGGTAGGTTATTAGAGGTCAGATGACCTTAGAGGTCAGATTTCCTTCTAAAGCTAGCCATACACATTAACTAGAGATGGTCAAATTTTTCGACTTGCTAACTTTGTGAGCTTATTGCAAAGCCCCTGAAAATGGTATCATCACCAAAATAGCTGAAAATATAAAGAAGGGTTGTGGGAACATTTGAAAAAAAAAAAGTTTTGCTTTAGCACATGGAGTTTTTGCATAAATTAAGTTTAAATTTAAAGTCGAAATTCCGATTTTCAAAATTTTGACTTGACTTTGAACTTAATTTGTGCAAAAACTATTTGTGTTAGAGACATACTTTCTTTTTGCAGTATACCCCCAACCTTTTGTACATCTCCAGCAAGTTTGGTGATGATACCATGTTCGGGGGCTTTGCAATTAACTCGAAATCGTCAAAATGGTCAAATTTTATCTCTAAATTATTCACATTTACTTAATGATTTTCATTAGTTGTTTGAATAGAAAAATTGTATGGCAATCTTAACATTTCTTAAGCTAGCCATACACGGGTAGATTCCTGTGCAATCGACCACCGATCAATCACAGCGTGGTGACGTCACCACGCTGTGATTGATCGCGGATCAATTGAACGGAAATCAATGTGCACCACATGGGCACATTGATTTCCATTCAATGGGGACCTCCAGGACACATGTTTCTCCCCAGCCTCTAGCCCGTGTGAATCAGAACACATTCACACGGGATAAAAGCAGGGAAGAAATCGAGCCTGTTCCTCTCACAGCAGCGTCGGCTTCAGTGAAGAACGCTGACTCCGCCCCCTTCACACTGAGCCTGGGCAGAGTCAGAGCTGACAGCCGGCTGTGGGAAGAAGGAAAAGCTGACTTTTCCTATACTTTACATTAAGATTCTTCTCCAATAAAAGTATTGATGATTGAACGGGGTTTTCCAACATGTTGGAAACCCGTTCAATCAAGGTTCTTCGAGCAGGATCTATTGAACCCGTTTGAAGAAAAGCACACACTGGTAGCAGATTAGAGTACAATCAATCACCGTGACCGCGCACGTTGATTGATTGTACTCGAATATTTTTACAAATCTACCCGTGTGTGCCTAGCTTTAGAGTGGATCTACCACCACAAATTCTTCATTAAACATGAATGGCACTAAAAGAGTGATAATGAGGAGGAATGCATAAAAAGACTTACCTGTAAGGAGATTTAAAAAGATCCCTCGCAGACCCTCCTCTCTCTCTGGCTCGCAAGCAGAACACAGCACAGTGGTGGATGGGTAAATCTTTAATCTTTGCTCTGCATTAAAACTAATAAGACATAATGTCCCATAGAAAACCATTGTAAACACCACCCAGTGGTCACTTCCTATATTTCACAATGATTAAAGAGGCCTGGCAGATAAAGATGGATTATAGGGAACAGCAGGTAAATATATTATTTAGGATTGTGTAGCACTACACCACCATCATACCAGTTCATAGGTAATGGTAAGTCAAGCTTTAATTGTACTGTATATTTATAGGTATGCATATACATATATATCTACATTTGTATATACCTTTTTATTTTGATCATCAGGGTAATATTACATTTCCACTTTGAAATAGCTGTCCTGCAAATAAATAGCTGCAGCAGACCTTCCCCCAACTGGGGTCATCCTAAGAAAGTATAATGGGTTTAGTTTACAAACTTTCCACAAGAGGGCAAAGAACTCCACTCATCAATTCACACATAACGCTACAAGTGTGCAACTACAGGTCCTAGCGCAGTAATGACCAACCTTTTACAGACCAAGTGTCCAAACTGAAACCCAAGCCCCACTTTTTATCATAGTGCTGACATGGCAATTTGATCTTAATCACACAAAAATAATACCAACACATACACTTAAATTACACCCACACAAAAAATCATACACACACAAATGCATCAATCACACACACAAATGAAACATACACACAAATTATGCAAAGACACGCATGAATCATACAAACACATACAAGCAAGAATCATGCAGACTCATACATCATATACACACACCCGAATCATGCATACACAAATCATGCAGATACACATGAATTTTACACACACAAGAGTACTGAGCACCAGGTGCTCTAATGGCATCCTAAGCCTCTGGAACCTGGGTCCTGGACCCTGAATTGGGAATCTGCCCCACCCTGCTCTTGCAGATTCCTAGTTAAACCAGCACCAGAACAGAACTTAAAAAAAAATACCAGCAGAGGAACATGAAAAGCTCCCTGCAAATTCAGAGATTGCTGGTCTCACCTCAGAATGGGAATCTGAGATACCAGGGTCCCACATATGTCCCATCCAGCACAATGCCCAGTGACACAGGTGATGTCAGGGTCACTGTGTTACAACTTTTGGCAGCATACTTTTCAGTTTGTTTGATGTTGCCATATATTGGTCCAACTTAAAGTCATAGGAATGAGGGTCCCTTCTGTATAAACCCCAGGTGCCCAACCTATGGCCCAGGGCCGCATACGGCCCTTTGGGCGTTGTTTGGCGGCCCCCTTGGTTCTCCACTTGCGGCCCCCGAAACCTAACTGTTAATGCATGGGACATAGGAACCCACGTGTTCGCCAATCCTCCACCAACGAGTTCTTGCCTGGAATCTTCTTAGAGCAGTAAGAGAAGGAGAGGTGAGGGACCCACTTAGGCTCCAGCTTGGTGTACGTGAAAGCCAATCAGCAACCCAAAGGTCTGAGTGCCTATGCTTCTACTATAATATTTGATAATATCTATGAGGCACAAAACCTTTTATGATATATATGGGGCATTCTATATTTACCATGTGTAGCGGTCACACACTGACCCAGCTTTCCTAATCAACTTTGGCGCTCTTACATCAGTAAAATTGTTAATGTTAATTGGGAAAACCAAGTCTTCATATGACCGCTGCATCCATGAGTGGGGGGGGGGGGGGGGGATCCTTTTCAGAGCAGAGACTGTTTCACACACATCAGCCTCTGATACTGAGCACCAGGTGCTCTAATGGCCAAGTCTTCATATGACCGCTGACCGCTGACGGGTTTGACCGCTGACGGGTTTGACTGCCTGCCGGGATATGGTCCACTTCCTGCTAGAATCTGTTGGCAGGGGATGGGGCTGGACTGATGTTAATGATGCCGAGGGCCGTACTTGTGGCCCTCCATATCAACTCAGTCGCCCACCACTAGTATAAACTAAACCAAACCAAAGATCGAAACCAAAGATTAACCAAACAAAAGTTTATGTGCTTGGTTACCCATATGTATTAGGCCCAAGAGCTTACATACCTTCCTACTCCTTCTGCTTACTCCTGTTTTTTTTAGTTTTAGTTTTGCTCGATAAATCAAAGCCCTTCCTGGCATAAGAGGCAGAGGCGATGCCGCTACTTGCTGCCAGTAGTGAATGCGCACTGTCACCGCCAGTGTCTGGCTGTATTTGAAGTGTCGTGGCCAGCTATCTGGCGGTGACATGTTTCTTTCAGTGAGAATTATTTCCCCCCCGGGCTTCTGTCATTGCTTCTCCTCTCCCTCCTCCCTTCGGCCCATTCTGTGTGCCCTCACATCCACATCGGAGCAGGTGTGAGGACAGGCTGCTGCATTGTGCTGCCTCTGGTTCTCTTCCAGCGCTGTCACTTCTCCCTCTGTCAGAGCAGGGAGGCTACGCTACGCTGTCACCTGGGCCGCAGCCGTGCGCCTGCTCTAATCTCCCTCCATAAAGGCCACCGTTGTCAGTCACTCGGCTCGTACCTGAAAGCCAAGGCCTGGGCAGCCGTGCGCAGCCATGCCTCGGACAGGCAGCCATATAATGGAAAGGTCCCCCTGTGTCACAGTCCTCATTCCAGGCCGCAGAGTTTTCTGCAAAACTTTTCTTCACTTTGAAAACTTTTTTGCTGAGTATGCTGGAGGCTTGTCAGGCTGAAGAAAGCGACTCTTTCAAAGTGTGTTTACAATGTATCAGCTGAAAACTTTACATGTAACCTCAACTGGAAAATTAAGGTAGCTGCATCAATCTTTGCTCAATTGATCTACAATTCCATCAGCTGGAAATAAAATATTGACTGTCAGTGTTACACCGACAATCAATCAAAATACATTGAAAGTCAGGTACTTGAAAGAGCAACTGAAATTTACCAAGATGATGGATCACCAATTTCAATCACTTTTCGTTGATAAATTGACATAAATAGGCATTTTCAAAGATCAACATAAATTATCAATTTTTTACATTGATCAAATGGAAAAATCAAATGTTTACTGCAACACTTATTGTGATATGCTTTTGCTATTATTTGACTTTTCTGGTTTTGGTTACACAAAATTTTGTGTATTAAGCCCAGTATAGAAGTCTGGATGCCAGGCTGATTCCCTGGTCGGTTATGCCGGGAATTGGCCGAGCACCCTTTGTGTGCCGGCATTTACTTTGGATGGGGACAAGCAATGAGATCGATCTAAAAATGACTGACATGTCTGTAATTTTGTAGATAGATCAACCTCCCTAGCGCACTGCTGAGGTCCAGATTTCTGTACCAAAAGTGCACCATAGACTTCAATGGTAAATTGTTCTTTATGTTGTATGTCCGTACAAGGGTCTAATAGACATCCTGACTATAATAATGTTTGAAACAAACAATTATGTAAAATAAAAAAACATTTAATTTTGTAATAAAATTTATGAGAAAACACAAAAATCAGGGCGCAAAGCTATGTTGCTATGTACTAAATCTCACCCAAATATAGTCTCTGGTGCCCCAGATGTGCCCATTTGCAGTTAACCCTCTCTAACCTGGTGTGATGGATGTGGTAAAATCACACCAGGGAAGAGAGGGTTACTGCAAATGGGCACATCTGGGCAATGTTTATTACATAGATGCACATTGAAAGCAGTTTTCTTCATAGAAAACTGCTTTTGTGCAATTTACTTTTCAAATTTCCCACCACCTCCCCGATGTGACATCATCACGTCAATCGGAGGGGGGGGGGGAGAGACGGAGGATCCAAGGAGGCATGCCACATCGGGGACACCGGGACAGCGCAAAACAGTAAGTATGCGCTGTCGGTGCCCCGATGTTCACTGGACGGCACCCTCTATCCAGTGCTATAGAAGCAGTAGCAGCACTGGACGAGATGGTGCCATCCCAACCGCTAGGGCGGTTAATGGCCTGATATTAGGTGGGCGCATTATATGTGCGGACAATTTCAGGGAAAATCGATTGTAAAAATTTCAAAACTATTTTAGTACCTATTGCATCCACACACAGTACATCTACAGTCCCACACCAATTAATCACTAATCACATTATAAATATGTTACTAAGATTTTAGCGGTCTTCATCCAAGAAATTGCTCCACATTGTATTGTTGAAGCCTGGATGCTGGACCAATTCCACGGCCGATCGACCGTGTGTGATAGCGTCATAGAAGTCTGGATGCCAGGCCAATTCCGTGGCACGAATGGATATGCGCAATACGCACAGTGTTCATACAGGCTAAGATCACAGAAAGAAGAATGTCCATAAACCAAAATTTAGATAAATTTTTGGCCAGATTGTAGGTGGGTGCATTAGATTTGTGGTCGATTTGGGGCAGATTTATCGCCGCAAGTGACTGGTATGTATGCAAAATGTATATTTAAATGTTGCCACAACCCTTCCTTACATCTCCTCAAAACTTTGGTGATTAAATGAAGTCAGCTTGTTTAGATTTCCTGAACATTTCACAACTATCTCTAGTATCTATTGCAGTGATAGTGAACCTATGGCACGGTAGCCAGAGGTGTCACTCGGAGCCCTCTCTGTGGGCACCCGACCTGTCAGTAGAGATGGGCGAACACCAGCCCGGAGTGTCCGCGAACAGGGCGGGTCGAACTTTTAAAGATGTCCGCCGTCCGCCCTGTTCGCGGACACATTCAAATTCCCCGCCTCTAGGCGGGGAATTTGAATCGGAAAAACCGGATGTGACGTCAGTGACGTCACATCCGGTCCATGGAACGCATCCTGGAACGCATCGTTCCTGGTTGCGGGAGCCGGATGTGACGTCACTGACGTCACTTCCTACTCTGAGCCGGAATCTTCACTACAAGACCGGCTTCATGCCCGGTCTTGTAGTGAAGAGATTCTTCCTCCGGCACGATCTCGCAGGTTCTGATCCTGCCGGAGGAAGAATTTAGATCTTCTTCTGGCCGGCGAACAGGACGGGTCGAACACCCGTACTGTCCGCCGGCGAGAGGATCGGCGAACATGCCGAGTTCGCGGCCGAACTGTTCTCCGGCGAACAGTTCGGTCCATCCCTACCTGTCAGCCAGCACAGAGGAAAGGACTGCAGCCTATTGGCTTTCAATGCTTTTAGTTAATGTTCCCCCCTCTTCTGATTGCACACAGTGCTCCATACCCTCTCCTATTCTATCTTATAAGAAAGTAGAGTGTGTGTTTCTTTTGTGTATATAAGTTGTGTATTTTTAATTCAGGTTAATTTGCCATGCCAGCATGTTGAGATACCGTATTGTTCAGGCTAAACTGAATTTTTCAGACGCACCGACCATAAGACGCACTCTTAAGGAAAAACAGAAAAAAAGTGAAATGTTCTAGTCAGTTGGAAAAAAAAATTCCTACAGTACCCAATTTTTAGCCACAAAAATCACTAGAGAGCACACTTCAGGCAGAAGGGTGGTAGGAGTGGGCGATTCTGCACTCTGCTCTCCCATCTTGCCAGGTGAGCTGCACGGTGATCGTAGCTGACAGGCAGACATAGATGTCTCTCTGCTGTACTGCTTCTATCAGCAGGGCTCTGCTGGTAGAAACAGTACAGATGAGGGATCTAGCAATGGCCGCATCTCGCATCTGACAGCACGGGGTTGCACATTCGGACCATAAGACGCAGTCACTATTTCCCCTCGATTTTGGGGCTGAAAAGTGTGTCTTATGGTCCGAAAAATACATTAAATCAGTGGGGTTTGGGTTTCAGTTTGGGCACTCGATCTCTATAAGGTTCACCATCACTGATCTATTGCATCCACACACAGTACATCTACAGTCCTACACCAATTAATCACATTCCACAAATAATAAATGCATGCAAAAAATGTATTAGGAACACACATTCAAATAATATCCCTGGTAGGAGTAAATCTTGGAGTTGAAACAAGGTTCCTACCCAATCATAACCTAGATAGGATTTGTGGTATGAGGAGACATGGTGTTATCCTCATTCTCAGGGTCCCATTATCTGAACACAAATGAAGATAATGCAAGTTTGTAACTAAATGAAACTTTTGGGCTGTGCAGGGGCACAATGTGCATACAGTCTGTCTGTTCCTCAATGAAGATTTCAGTCTCTGTAAGCAGAGGATCGATAGTACAGTAAATCACAATTACCACTACGTTGCAAGATAAATGAGCAGCCACTTAGGGACAAGGAAACAGGCAGGAATGGCTTATTTTGAGTGTTGCATACATTTTCTGCTTCCAGGTTTCTAAGCCTGCAATATTAATGTGTTCATACACAAAGGTCCCGCAGTACCATGTGTCAAACATCATTGTTCTTCTGCAGAAAAATTGGGCCATTTGTACTCTTCCCATCCTCTAGTCACAGTCACATTTCCTCTGGTTGGCAAAATGTGTAGATTTGGCCCCAGCGAAGGATATAACAAACATCAGGAGCATTAGAAACTAGCGAATACAATTGTATGATAATATGTGAAACATTTAAAAGGGAAAGTTGAATTTCTTTTCAGAAAGAGACATTGCAGCATTGATTTTATATTTAAAATGTAACAAAAAAAATACCTTTAAGAAAGCTATATTAGCTGGAATTTATACTTCTATTTAGAGAATGCAAGAAGAGGCAGAGGATCTTTTTATGATTTAGTTAAAGCCAACCATATTGAATAAATATAATGAATTAATCCACCTTTCCAATGGCATTGCACCTTGGCACCAGTATCCCCCCTAGGGTGTACAAAAGGCAACATGTCACTGCCTTAAGCTGGGCATACACAGGTAAATTACCTTGCAACTGACCGGCAAACAATCACAGCGTGGTGACATCCCCATGCTGTGATTGATTGCAGGTCAATCGAACGGTAATCAATGTGCACCACATGGGCACATCAATTCCCGTTCGACCCGGTTTCCCCGGGTCTCTGCTTCTCCCAGCCAGAGATAGATAGAGATAGAGTCAGCCAGCCTGCATGCCTTGATGTCCTGGCCCGCCCCTTTTACACTCCCGGACTGCAGTTACCTAATCACAGCCGCCTGTGTGCTGTTCAGCTGCAGCCCGGCCATTACTTTGAATGGAGACCTGCTGTCCCCATTCGAAGTAATGACTTTTGACCAAGGTTTTCCAACATGTTGGAAACCCATCTGTTTGAGTTCCTTCGAGCAGGATCCGTTGATCCTGCTCGAAGGAACCGTGGATGGCTCAACTCTTGTAACAGATTAGAGTAACATGGGGTGTCGTGCGCCCAATGTTACTCTAATCTTTTTCTTCATCGAGCCGTGTATGCCCAGCTTTAGTACTGTTCCCTTTCCCG
Source organism: Ptychadena robeensis (assembly GCA_036250615.1). Lineage (NCBI taxonomy): Eukaryota > Metazoa > Chordata > Amphibia > Anura > Ptychadenidae > Ptychadena > Ptychadena robeensis. Next base: position 88,185,426 of record CM070037.1, read on the forward strand.
ATTCTTGCCAGGCAGCTTCAAATCTCAGCGCATGCTACTGCCCTCATGCCAGATTTCTGTCTGCCTAAAGAAAGAAGAAGATTCAGGAGCTTGCCCCAGATGGTATCGCCAGGGAGGGGAGGATGATTACGCGGGAAAGAACGGAAAGGAAGGAAAATATTTTATTTTTAAGATTGTGGAGCAGTTTCCTGGATGAAGACCGCTAACATATTAGCAATATGTTTATGTAAAATAATTTTATTTCACTACACTTCTGCTTTATGTGACCCAATCATGTCTTGTCGCTCCCCTGAGCAGCTGAATAATGAACTCAACTTTTTTGTCAATTTGCAAAATGTACTTAATTAGAAAATGAGCATTGCAGCACATTCACCTGATTAGATCCCTGTTTTACTTTCTCCCGTCAGTCCGAGCTCTGCTTCACAGGTAGTGTAACCCAATAAGTTTTACCCGATGAAACTCAGGTACTATAACTACTTTCATAATGAAAAAATATTCCTAATGTAAATTCGCTTTATACAAGGCTGCATTCATTTGTATTTATTTTTTTCTCTGCCTTGACTCCAGGTTGAAACCAGTTGAAACATAGTTCTGCATTGTGTTATTTACTGGGTGTTCCCTGTCCTAGGATGCTACATCAAACATTCCATTAGTCTCATATTCTCTGTAATGCTTGAATCCTCTGGAATATAAGAGACATTCCGGTGACTCAGGCGCTTCCCATTGCCCTATTCCAGCATCCTCTACTCTTAAAGCTGAGAGCTTTTCACGTCCTATTTGGGAATGATAGGAAGCTCATCCATTGTTTCGCGACATGGATATTAGCGCTGATGAAGGAAATGCTCCATCTGATAAGAGAACCGTTGAAAAGAGTACAATTTCCAAATAAGTGAACTTTCAGACACCATGTTCCTGCTTCTTTTACTCTGTGACATCTCTGCAGATGTGTCGCGTTGGGGCCGTCTATCAGCAGAATTTGTCCGATCTGAGCCACACAGACCAAACAACGGGGGTTCACACCAGCCCAGTCACTGGGGCCCTAACCAAACACACAACTCTCCTGCAAATGGCAGGACTAACCGCTATTCAGTTTCCACCAAGGAGACTATGGACTATTTATAAAGTTCTTAAATAAGTGATGACTGTTTCTTCTTCAAACAGGACATGCTTCCTGTTTATACAGGACTTCTTGAGAGGTGACAAAATTGTTCTTATTTATGTGAATTAAGCAGAAGAAGCAACAATATGCAAATGAGCTAAAAGCAAATCTTGGTGCTTATTTGTTAAAAGCCAGAAGACCGAATGTAAGGACAACAATACACTGATCTATAGGTGCACAAGCACATTCATTTCGCTAAATGACCACCATGCAACCATTGACAAGCACAATCAATAAACAGTGTAAAGTTCTCTCTAAATAGCCAATCAGAACACTTCCATCTAATTACTATAACAATAGCAGAGCCATTATAATAGTAGTAATGTTGTCATAGTAAACAGCGGAAAGAATTCTCATTGACTGGTGGCTACTAGGGAGTAATAGATATTTATATATATATATATATATATATATATATATATATATATATATATATATATATATATATATAAAATATCGAATATTGCTTTAGAATTTTAATCCATCAATCAATTTAAAAACTTCTAACATGTAATTTTTATTCAGTCTTTTTCTGCATTTTCTGTTACAGAATGACAAAACTTTCCCCGGGTTTCCAAATTTTCACCTTAGTTGCTTAGTTGTCACACAGGGCTTCTGAGCGAGACAGCAAGACTGAAGCAACACACACTAGGCCAGTGGTTCCCAAACTTTCCCTGCAGGGCCCCACTTTTTCTAGATAGGAACATTATTGAGACCCCTACCCTCATTCAAACTACAAAGTTTCAGATTGAGGGACATTTCACACTAGAAGTATTTGTGTCACCCTATTGTGTACTAATACTAGTGTGTAATGGCCCTCAAACTTTATTTGAAATACAACTCGTACATGGGACACACATATGCAGAGACATGAAGCATTCCAATAGAGACAGACACCCTCAGCACCCCCAGTTTTGGAACCACTGCACTAGACAATCATGTTCCACAAATGGTGGACTTTTATGGGTTCTGATCGATTTGAGTACAATTGTATTTTGGAGCATGCACACACCATTAACTTCATTACTGGAAATGAATCAATGCTAACAGTTTTTTTTGCCTTGAGAGATTTAAAATGACCAGGTCAAAATGTTCTACTAACAATAAAAATGGTAAACATATATTTATTTATACATGTACCAAGTATACTTCATATTTTTTTAAGCAATATAATTTTTATTCATATTTAAAATATATTTTGCTTACTTTCCATAACAGCAATAATATCTATGACACAATAAATATCTATGTCATTAATTGATTAATGACAAATTATATCTATGACACAATCTTTACATTTTTGGCAATAACCTTACTGTGTTTTAATAAACATGAAAACAAACAAAAGAAAGGGCTCCACGATCTACCTGCAACCTACCTTTTGGGCACCCCTGATTTACACTGTGTAGTAGCACCAGCTAGCAATAAAACAAATTACAAATATGAACTGTCAATTCAAATTGCACAAGTCGAATATCAAAGAGCACAAAAAAGAATAATGCATGTAAGGCTAGCTTAAGATCTGAAGGGGCTGTGGTACCCATGGAAGGTGGGTGGGAGAGTCCTATCATTCTGTCTACTCTACCTACTCCAGGGGAGTGTCAGTGTTGATCCACCGGGATATTCCATTTGAATTACTTGAAGTTGTCACTGATACGGAGGGGTGTTATGTGTTTCTTTATTGTAAATTGTATGCCCTTTCCTGTAATAGCAGCAGTATATATTCCTCCTCCGTTTAACTTCCGTGTCCTCCGATCTCTGGTATCGTATCTTCAGAGGTGGCCCAATGTGCCTCTCCTTGTTCTTGGAGATTTCAAACAAACCCTGGACAATGTTTTAGATAGATTCACCATGAATTCTACCCGCCATACTCTGCCA
>CM070037.1:88189789-88213278 GCA_036250615.1 Ptychadena robeensis
GGTGACACGGGCAAAGGTGACACGGGCAAAGGTGACACAGGCACGGGCTGCTCTCCAGCTTAAATTCCATTGACTATCATTGTAGAATTCCTTGGTTTTCTTGGGAGTTTTGCCATGGATTCCCCTCTGTCATGTCATTGACCAGGTGTTAGACCCCTTGAAATAACTTTCCCAACACTATTGTGGCCAGGAAGGGTCCCTTTGTTTTTTAAAATTCGCCTCCCATTGAAGTCAATGGCGGGTTCGCGGGTTCGCCGGGTTCGCGAACTTTTGCGGAAGTTCGCGAACGGCAAAATCCGGGTTCACGCCATCACTAAGTATCAGTCCAACCAAACACAGTATCCCAGGGTTAATCCAAAGAGTAGTCTGAAAGCAAGCATACACAAAGTATAGCTCACCAACTGATTGTACAAGGAACCCAGTAGTTCAGCAAACTGACGCTATCACGGGCAGGGCAGCCATGCACCATCCAGGTTTAAATAGGGGAGGATATGCCAGAGGCCTAATAACAGGTGCAGTGCCGCCTGTGTATGCACTCTAGCTCTCCCCATGCCTGCAGAAGGTGGACACAAAAACCTGGCATGGATAAGGCAACTAACCCTGCGGTGACAACGGGTGACAACACAGTTATGTTGATGCAGTCCGCCTTGCTAGAGAGGCGGGAGCGTGTGTGCGCCTGCCGATACTGGCAACACTAATTGGTGTTCAAGGCGTTCAAATAGTTCATCACTATGTACAAATGAAGTAGCTTAGAGGGGCACTTCTGACCATAACAAACTGCTGCCAGGGTGATTCTTCTCCACAGTGTACCTTGGCAACCAATGAATTGTTAATCCAATAGAAACCACTGCACTCACATGTATCTTAAACAAGATTTATTGTCCGCAAGAGTATAGAAAAATTTAACTCCATCAACACTTGACCTCTCTGAAGTGTTTTGCTTGCCTATATGCTTAGTTATAGAGTAAATAATAAAGCTTCTTTAAGAGATGTGTGATTTCAGAAGTGTTTTATAATAGATAAATATATCTTTCGTTCATTGTTCTGCTACCAGGACTAAAGGTGGGTTTACACGTCAAGATTTTTTCGGCCGACAGATGGACGATGAACGATTTTTTGGTTCGTTGTACAAAAATCTGAAACGGCCATTTGCTCCGATGGATTTTTTTTTCCAGATATCTGACAAAAAATCGTCCACAAGATGATCGGACATGTTGGTAAACTTTCATATGTCGTTTATTTTTCGTGTAAAAAACGAACGTCCTTATTTCACTCAATATTTTTTCCTATCACTTCCTAAAAAAAAAAAAATCTGAAAGATTTTTCATTCGATATTTGCGTCGGTTGTACAAAAATCAAAAAAAATCGAATTACCTTCGATAAATGGACGAACTAAATCCGATAAAAAAATCTAAAAAAAAATTGAATCTGAAGTTGAACGAAACAAAAATCTTGACGTGTAAACCCACCTTTAGGCACAGCTGCATCTTGGATGTAAGTGGAGCCTAGCTGTGGACATTTCTGCATATATCTTGCACCATTGAGCCCTGTTGTTTAAGCAAATTTTCAAGTGAAGTTATTAATATCCCCTTACACCTAGTACAAGGGCAAAATGCTAATTTATGCTTTGACTGTACTGGTAAGAGAATTACTGACCTGTTTCCTTGCTCAGACAAAATACTCTCTTCCAGTACCTCTTGGTTTCTTCCCTCTAGCAGGTGCCTCTGTAGAATCATAAACTGTACTTTGAAGACAAAAATAAGCATGTAACCCTTATAAACAAGAGCTAATAATAATTTACCCCAGTGTTTAGCTTTAGAAGTCATAACATACTTGCCATAAATATATGTAAGTATACAAATAAAGTGAATATAATGTGATGGAATGTTTAATATATTTTGTACCAATAATCTGCAAGGGGAGATGATGGAGTGACTGTGAGGGACTTATGGGCATAGTCAAAATGTGGCTTTGGCCAACAAAGTGGGTGTCGCTGCAATGGCTTGTAAGTTGCCAGTTTTTCATACATTTCTATGATATAGACAAAAAGGGACAACTCTTAAAATTCCAGATTGCTACTCAGGTCTTGCTCAGGTGAACATCTTGAAACCTGAACAATAGATCCACTCCACTAACATATCAAAATATTTGCACAATGAAAACATGGAAAAAATAAGAAAAGGGGAAAAACACCTGAACATAATTCCAGAGAAGGTGCACCAAAAATGACCTTATTACCTTTTTTCACCATATATTGCAATCATTGTTCCCTGGCCATTATCCAATAACTGAAAGCTTTACACATAAATATATTCAATGGAAAATATGAGGTGGGCAGTATTCGCCTGCCACAGCATCCGAAACACATGATAGAGCACAAGGTGTAGTTTTCCCCGAATTAGACTGGAAAACAACACAGAGGGCGCAGAGCGAAGTGATGGCCAGCAGCCAGGATTAGGCAATACAGGTTGATTATTGCTTAAAGGCCAAAATGGCCTGCTTGTAGTGCATACAGCACAGGATTTGGCTAGCGTGCTCTTATTTTCCACAAAATTTTTTCCCTTATATCAGCGGTAAGCTTGTCATCACAAAGGGAACAGTTTTGCTGAAGGGTCTAGCAGGTCAAAGTTATTCACGTCCTCTGCTGTGGTTGTCAGAGTGTGTATTCTTTTTTTGCAGACATCAGTGACTTACAAAGTAAAGCTCCAAAGATCTAAACCCCTTCTTTACTTGTAGTCATAGGATTTCTAAACCCAATTACAGAAATTACCTGCTCTTTACAGATTTGCAGTGTGATTGGTGTAGGCATAAAATGATAGCAAGTTTATTGAGGTTAGGATCAACAAGAGAAATTAAGGAAAACAAACATGAAAAAAAATAGCATTATATTATATCATAAGATATTCTCTACCATTACAGATGTTCATCCTTAAATTGCATGTGTTTCCAGAGTTTTTAGTTTCCTTTAAAATATTCAAATTATTCAATACTGTAGTACATAAATAAAAGCCTTTTGTTAGGAAAACTAACAATTTTACTCACTGTAAAATGCAACAAAAACCAACCTGATGTCACCTTCTGTTGATTTAAGACATTTTGATAACTAAATATTGTGAGTTTGGTTCATCCCTGCAAGAGGAAGACAACAGATTGGCATGGCATTTCTTATTTCACCTCTAATCAGCCATTTAAGTGATGCAAAGCTGATTGCTCATAACTTCTCTTCAGGACCAGAAAAACATTTCCACACCAGCCCAACGTTATGTTCCATTGAATGCTCCATCCTCTGCATCAATGTACTGTGAGTGCAGGGTGTAAAATTATGTGTCTATGTCCTAAAAGCAATGCCATTGGGGATATTTTGGCCTAGAAGATTATTGGTGCATAATCTCAAATTTAAAATACTCGAAACGATTTGATTTATTGTACTTCATCTGTAAGGTTGCTTTACCTAATCAGTTTTATATTCTCTTGTAAGAAGACCACCCCCAGCCCTTGATGTCCTGTATTTCTTCCAAATCAAAGCAATCATCCAGCATGAATGAAGTACTTTAGTGCAAAGCAAAAGCTACTGCTCTCTTTGTGCAGGGCATTCCATTTGTCCCCTTTCTAAATATCTGTGGGCAGCTGTAATACCTGTAGGAGCACCATTAGATTTAATTTACAAGCTTACTGTATAGGTTATGCCATTGCATTGCCATAATATCTTAGATTGGAAAGGCTTTGGTATACACAAATGTTAATGTATGTCTTATATTAGGAGCAATCAGCTTTAAAACAAACAAGTTTCCAGTATCAATGTCAAGGCTGGTTGTGTTTCTTTGAAAAGTTATAACGATAGATAAAATACACACTTGTGCAGTCTACACTTACATGTCAAGCTGAATATTTGCCTGTGTGGTATTTTGATGGAATCTTGTAATTTATGACTTTTTCCATAGAACAGTTTGATGTTTCCAGCCTGTTGATAAACTGCCCTGTGCTTCTGAGCAGGTTTTCAGCAGCACCAAGCCAAACTCACCACCAGGTTTCCATGCAGATGGAGGGAAACCCCAGCTGTTGCCTTCAAAAAATAACATTGTAAAAAAAAAACTTGTAGAGAACTCATGTGCAGCCGCTTCGCCTGGCAGGAAACATTCCCAGCAACACCTGCTTCCTGAAGGCGACATTTATTTGATCCCCAGGCTCCGAGTGCGCCGTGCCCTGCACTTTGTTTGCTGTTACCGAGGTACAGGCCAAGCTGAACTGATGACTCTAAACTTTCTGCTTTGATGAGAAAGTTAACCCTTCACTTTACTGCTAAATATGTATATAACAAACGTGCACATCCTTATTAAAAAGCCATGTTTTTGTAATATAAAAAAAAAAGAGACCACTATACAACATTTAAAAACTTTTCCCCAGGTGACCTTTAAAAAATTATAATACAACACGGTGGTTGCATAAGTGTGCTCGCCCTTAAACTAATACTTTGTTTTTAATTAATTAATTTGGTTTGATAAAAGCTCCAGTCTTCTTAAGAAGAAAAAGAAAGGCATGGTATATGTTGAGTTGACAATTTTTGCTAACTCTTCCTTGCAAAAATACCAATCAGTAAGATTGCAAGGGCACCTTTTGGGAACAGATTTGTTCGGGTCACCCCACAGATTTTACCTTTGGATTTATGTCTGGGTTCTGGCTGAAGCTAGTCTTTCTTTTATTTAAATGATTGGACAAATGTTGTACTGAAAAGTAAAAGTCATCCTCATGATCAGCTTTCCAGAACATGCCTGATGGTTTTGGGCTAAAAGTTTGCTGCTTTTGTAACTGTTCATAATTGTGTACACTGTAGCTTAAACCCCCATTCCAGCTAAAGAAAAGCAACCCCAAAGCGTGATACTATCATGATACAGGGATGGTGTTCTTTTGGTGATCAAGTTGTTGTTTCTGTATTAAAAATACATTTTGGAATTGTGACCAAACAGCTCCACCAGGGCAGAGCACATTTTCTTATATTCTTTGGCTTGAATTATTTTTCTACAAGAATAGGTTATAAAATTTTTGCCCATTTTTGTCCCAAGAACCTAACTAGAATAATTGAGACTCACACAGATTGGAGTTTAAATGGCAAGACAGCCTTTTATTACCAACACCCTGTATCTGCATTACCCAATACATACCCTTTCAGCTGCACCACACCAACTAGGAGACAATTACAATTAAATGCAGATACTACCTTACTGATCTAGTTCCCTGGCAGTCTGACATCCTTAACAAATGTTGGGACTCCCTACCTACAATGGCCCATTCCAATAACCTTTTGAATGACAGACCACCTTCAACTGCCTTATTGGCCACCTTCAACCCTGTATTGCCAAGTTTTGAAAACTTAAGCTGGGCAGATTTCTGAATAGATTCAAGCTCAATTGAGATTGTGCTCTAATCTATTAAGAAATCCCTGTTCAATGTCGATTACTTTGGAGGGGGACAGTGAGTCCCCATCTGAACTAGTGATGAGCGATTAGGCAATATTCGAATTTGCGTAATTTCGCGAATATCCGCCATAATATTCGATTCCATATTTATAATCTCGAATATGCCCACTTGTGGACATGAATTTCAATCTAAAAATCGCAATTGCGATCAAATATGCGCAATGCATGCAAGTTAATGGAGCTCGGATATTCGACTGGGAGAATATCCGTCATTTTCAGTTTAAAAAAATTGCATCACGATTATATAATCGCGATCCATTGCAATGAATGGGATCGCGAAAATCGCAATATACGATGATATATTCGCGAAATGGCAATATTCGATCTAAATATTCGAAAATCGGATATTCAAGCTCAACATTAATCTGAACTAGCAGAGGCAGAAAGCGGCTGCACAGCCTACATGCTGTGATCAGCTCCCGGCATTGGAAAAGGGGCAGGGCCTGTCATGGTTTGCTGTGCGAGGGGGGCCATGTGGGCTGCAGATCTCAGCCAGTGTTTTTGCTCACAACATAGGTTTACTGGGTCCCCATCGAACTACAATTGATGTGCACTTTGGTGCACATTGATTCCTGTTCAATTGACCCGCGATCACAGCAAGGTGACGTCAACACGCTGTGATTGATTGCGGATCAATTGCACTGGAATCTCTTTGTGTATGCCCAGCTTAAGGGTATATGAATCAATCAAAGATATATAAACAAAAAAATTAGGGAGGGAGGGAGGGTGGGAAATTTAACTTACGCTATCCTCCAACTAAGCTGTGGTAAATTCTTCTCCAACACAAATTCAGGATGGCCCCTCATGCCAAACCAATCAGGTACATAATAATATCATTGCATAATGCATTTTTGATTTACTAACCCTTCATATGCCAACTCTTTCTTAACAAAGTATAGAAAGTATAGGTCTCTGTCCTTTTGGCTCTGAGTCCAAGCCTAAATGTAAGAATAACTTCTGTTGTGCTGTGTCTACCTTACAGCCCACTACGTTACTAAAAACATAATATTCATGTGAATCACTAGTGAAAGTAAAGTGTTGGAAGTATCATGCCTTGCTTTTCTTTACCTGGAACTAAAGCTGGGGCATTTGTCAATGTGGATGGAATTATGAACAGTTCCAAATAGAACTTACTTTTTGCCCAAAACCTTTAGGTGTCTGCAAGGAAGTTTAATATTTACTAGTTAAATATTATACCTTTTAAAACAACATTAACCCCAGGAATGCATCCAAATCAACAAAAGAATGGCTTCAACAGGTAAAACGTAATGTTTACAATGGTCCAGGCAGTAATTTGTTATCGTGGTTGAATTAATATAGATATGTACAGCTTACGTTTTCCATGTTACATGGTAATAGTTAGGCTTGATTGAAAGCACACCATTGATTTTAAATAAATGTTTCTCTCTGTAAAAAAAAAAAAAAACAGCATTGCCCACAATACTCACAATTTTCTAGTCCTGCTCAAAAAACTTAACTCCACCCATTTTGGGGTTTCATTTGGCTTTCATGACAGCAAATGTCACTTCCTCTAAACATAAGCAAACATTTGCCACTGAAACAAATGGCAATAATATATGAAAATAAATATAAGACTGATCTCCAAACAAGCGACAGATGGCATTACAAAGGTTGTAGACTTATCTTATTCTACAGTTGAAGTGTAACATATTTCCTTTATAAATGTTATTGCACTAAACATTTTGTCCGACCTCTATTTATTAGATGTGTTATTGAGAGATAAAAGTGAAGCACAAAAAAAGAAAGCTGAAAGGAGTATCCATGGATTTAACAGGTCTCTTCATTTTGCATCTGGATACTTTATAGTCCATGTAGGTATCTTGTGCACTTCAGAGGTCCTGTACTGCAATTGTTTGTGCATAGAATACATTTTGGAGTTATGGGTTAAATGGAACATATTTACTTTCCATCAAGTTTTTATGGGTGATTTTATACTGTAAAACCCATCCTTTGTCAATCCTCTCAAGGTTTTAACTACACATGATTAAAGTTTACCGCTGGCATAGCAGATGCAAAGGTCAATCTGCAAACTTCTCCAAGGGTCACTGAAGTGACTCCAAGGAACAACAAATTTTCCAAGCAGCGAGCAGGAAGAGGGGTTCAAATTTCCAGGGGCTGGGAACATTCTGCAGCTACTTCCTGGAGAACCGAGACACACTTCCTGTCTGCTTCCTGCACCTTTCTGCAAGAGGTCTGAGAACAGGCTCTTGACATGATGATCACTTTAGCAGCCTTGGCACTTTAGGGAGCCTTCCAAACCACCTGTATAGGGATTAACCCTTTGTTAAAACACTAGTCAGTTTTTCAAACTATTAAATCCATTTTGTAATGGAAGAATTCCCAAGAGATATAAGAACCTAAATAAAACAAAAATGTGAAATACAGTTTGCAGAGACAATAACTACATTCTTAATAGCTATCCCTGGCTATAACTGTAAAGGTGAATGTTTTGCAAAATGTTATGATCTTAATTAGAACTCTGGATAAAAACAGAAAAGACAAAAGTTCTTGTTTTTCGGAGTTTCCCTGTAACAAACTTTTTTGTTATATCCTATGTTATCTGTAGATTTGGAGATTTGTTGATTTTCCACTTTCAGTTATGGTAATAACAATAGCCTAGTAATCCATATACCTCTTTCCACAATGCAATGACATTCATTTTTTTTATGACACTTCATTATGATAAAGCGTAGCATGCTTGCACTGCTATTTGAACACTTTTGTGCCTTAGGAAGCCCTTTCAAATCCCTCTAAAATTCATATTATCGAATTCCCTATTCCATCATTAGTTATAGTGCTACATGGCCCCCATGGAGCCTAGCATTTGTGTGTGTACTCCTGGCATACACACACTCAGCATTAAATCCTGAAATCGTGCCCCTGCACTTCCTCAGCAAACCTTACCAGGTGATTGACAGCAATGAATGTGTGGAACCCTTGAAACTAGACGACCAAGCTTCGCTTGATTCTAAACCAGGGGTGTCAAACTCGCACAGAGTGGGCCAAAACTATAAACTTGGACAAAGTCACAGGCCAACCTTGATATTTATTGGAAAAAATTGCTACAAATGAGAATGTTTTAATTCTCATCATATAAAATGATAAACCTTTTCATATGGAAACAAATCTTAGTTTTGTTTTAACAATTAATACGGAACAAGCAAAGCGTAATACTATAACACATGCAACATAAAATAAAAGACACATGTGTGCACTTCATTCCCTAAATAGAATAAAAAAAAAAAAATCTTGTGGCTCAAATATAATTATACTGCAAGCCCGATTTATATGATTTATTTTTAACCATAGACATTAGTCCATTTAAGCCCCCAATACACACATAGATCCGCCGGTGATTTTGCGACCCATTGATTGGCATGTACGGCAAACGATCGGCCGCAAAATCACCCGCAGATCGGAGCTGGCCACCTGGAGCAATCCATGTGGCCAAAATCATTTTTTTTTCTCTGGCCAATGGCTTTACTTTGGATTGAGGGTGCTGGAGAGTTATGCAGGGATTGCTGCGTGTAAGGGGGGCTTTATAGTGGACACAAACTGACCTGTTTTACTGCTGTTCTGATTACAACGGAACTGGTTCCCAAAGTTAATAAGTGTGTAGAGCAGAGGTGGGCCACATTGGCTTCTTAAATTTGATAAAGGTGCTGGACCAGGAGCATGTAATTGCTGGCCTGCCATAGGCTTGCCAATTCCATGCATTGTCTACATCACTACTGATGGCGGTGATGTGTTATTAGCGACGTGTGACAGGTTGTCTCTCTTTTTAGATTTTGTGCAATGAGCAGAAATAATTCCTTGAGACTGTATGTTGTGGCCATGAGGATGCGTCCACAGTGTCATGATCATGCCATTGCATCATATTCAAGGCAATGTTTGGACACCTCTAGGCATTATGTGCACTCTCTGCAAAAATAAAGCAGAAGGGAGCATCTATTCAACAAGGTGACAAAGGGCCAGAAAAGAAAATAAAACAGGTCGGATTAGGCCACTGAGCCTTAGTTTGCCCACCCCTAGTTTAAAGTCTTTCACTAGGGTTGGTCAAAGCATGTCTGCAATTCCAACAAACAAGGTACAATCATGGGGCACAACATTTGACTTGTTTACTTATACTGATTTTTTTTTTTTTTTTAAACAAGTACCATCAAAATTCTAGACCTTGTTTTGCAGTCTAAAGCTAGCCATACACGTTTGGGTTCCATGGCCGCTCGATCACCTATCCGATCGATTCCGGCGATTCTGCCGGGAATCGCAGGTGTGATCGATCGGCCAATTAAGAGTATCCGATCGCTGCATACCACCTTGTCCAATGGATTCCGGGACGATTCCGTGTCCGATTGTCCACCTCACAAATGGCAACTCACCCTGATCTGTGCAGAATCGGATCAAAAAGACCAACATGTTGGTTCTCTGTCGGATCCGATTCTGAGCCCCTGATCAATCGGACGTGATCGATCGGACAAGGTGGGCTGCACACGATTCTGGCACGATCGTTTCGCGTGCACGCGCCCGGAATCGATCGACCCGGAATCCGACCCGTGTATGGGGGCCTTAACTTTGTAGCCAATTGACCAACTGTCATTTTTTCTAGTGGAGATTTGAACTGAAAGGAAGAACTGGATCCTGGCAATACAATTTCTTCTTTCAGAAAATTTGAAAAAAGAAGCTCACTATGTTAATGAAAAGTGTACACAGTGCAAGAGCCAATTTTCTGGATGTGAACTGCTTTTTAGAAAGTTCCGCCAAGCGATTCATTAGAAAACCAATGATGTGGATATGGTAAGAAGTATTTAGCCTCCCACACGGTATATCAATGTATTACGGTATATACTTTTATCCTAAAGTGGAACTCTGGGTAAAGTAGAAGAGGCAAGTAATATTGGTATCTGTCAAAACTGTTAACAGAACAGTTTCACCCTGTCACAAATTTGTATTGCAAATATCAGCACTTTGATAATTCATGAAAATCTTGAATATCGTGCTATATCTTCACACAATTAGGAATATTCAAGATTTTTTCAGTACCCGGACCTACCGTGCATTGTGTTCGCAATATGCACATGTACAAGTGCCAATTTGCACACTGAAGGTAAAAATGACTGGAGATCACACATTTTTGAATTTACAAACTTATTGTGAATATTAGGCAAAAAATTTGATATTTTGCAAATACGAATATTGTCTATGCTGCTCATCGCTTTTTGTTATCTTGGTGGAATAAGAGCTTTGCTTTTCTTATGTTTAACATTCTACTTTTTTGATGACTTGTGATCTTAAGACTGATGTTATAAGGATGGTGATACCACATCAAAAGTGAGATAGCCCAGATCCACAAAATAAATACAGAATAAAACAGAATTTTGGAGATCTTTCCACGACAGGTCCTTAGGCACATCTTCCTCTCCAGCAAACAGTGAGCTGAACGGCAGCACACACAGAACATTTTCATAAAACCGCATTTATATAATGCAATCACAGCCAGCCAGAGGTATTGTCCCTTTCAAGATCCCAGACCATTATTCCCTTTGGGACAAGGAGTGTTGTAAGGGAGGGCTCTGCCCCCAGGAAGTTGCTTAGTGAGGTCAGTTCTGATGGGAGTAGTAGCTGGGCACATTTTTCACTCCGAGACCAGTGACCCCATACAAAGGAACAGAGATCGAACAGAAAATACTGACACGTTGGATCACTGTATGATCAATTTCTTGTTAGATTTAGGTCGATCACTCAGAATTGCACTGAGACAGGCTGGGTTTGACTGGCGGAGTTCGGAGCCCCGGTACCGAAAAATCACCGATCCGCACTGCTCCAATGGCTCTGATCTACTGAAGAGGGTGCTGGAGAGTGGTTCCCTCCACTGTCACCCCCCCTTGGAGTTGCGGGAGGACGTCACATCGGAGTGGCAGTAGGAGATGTAATAGAAAATCGCACGAAAACTGTTTTCTATGGTGGAAACTGTTTTCAGAGCGATTCCCCAGATATGCACTTTCGAAGTGCCCCTTTGAAGTTAACCCTCTCTCCCCTGGCATGATGTCACCAGGTCCATCAAACCAGTGGGTGCTAAAGGGAATTGTACTGGATACAGTAATAACTGTATCCAATACAATTCAAAGTAGAAAAAAACACATTTCCAATTGGAAAAAAATAATAATAATATAAACAAAAACAAATAAATACATCTTTCATACGAAAGTATTTTAGATAGGTTATCATTCAAAAACCTTTTATTAATTTTTGTTTTTTACATAATTGTGTGTTTCAAACATTATTATATTCAGGATGTCTACTAGACCTATGTACGGACATATTTTGGGAAGTTACAGGCCTACAACATAAAAAAATTCCATTGGTCTATGGCCCAGATGCCCAACCTGCAGCCCGGGGGCCGCATGCGGCCCTTTGGCAGCCCCCTTTGATCCTCCACTTGTGGCTCCCAAAACCTGTTAATGCATATTGCATAGAAACTCCCCTGTTCACCAATCCTCAACCGACGCATCCTAACCTGGGAACTTCTTAGAGTGGTAAGAGGAGGAGAGGGACTCGCTGAGCCTCCAGCTGAGCATAATTGGCATATGTGAAAGCTAATGAATGACTCAGACAGTGCCGGAGCGCCTATGCTTCCACTAGACTACTTTGATAATATCTATGAGGCACATAACCTTCGTTGATGTATATGGGGCATTCCATATATCACCATGTGTAGTGGTCACACGCTGACCGGGCTTTCCTAATCAACTTTGGGTGTTCTACATGTAATGTGTGGCCCCTTAGTGATGCAGAGGGCAGCTCTTGTGGCCCTCCATATCACCTCAGTTGCCCACCACTGGTCTATGGTGTGCTTTTGGTACAGAAGTCCCCTCGTGTCATCTGCCCTCTACAATTCAGTCCAAACTAAGATTATTCATGAAAATGCAGTAAAAATATGCACTACCAGTGTTGACATAAAACAAAGTCAAACAAAAACAGTTACATTGAACTTGTACAGCTAATAATAAAAAAATAGATACAACATCACTAAAGCATGTAATTACTGGCCTTGCGCAGTTGTGTAGGCCTGTCATGCAGGGTGGTAATATTCTCACTCTTATGCAAGACAATCAATTGCACATGTTTACAGAAAACATAAACACTATCTTCTATTCTCTGCCTTTCATGTGGTGATGACTTTATATAGGGATTTGTGAATGTCTTTAATGATTTGACTCTATTTTAACAGGTTTGGTTGGTACTAAAGGAAACACATGTGCAAAGCAGACAAATATTATTAAAAGCAGATAGATAACATAAAACATTTAACACAAATTTATAGATATAAACATTGTTTTGTTATTGTAAGATCCAAACAATCTCAGGAAAAGTTTGATAAAGTTGGAAAAAACTGTTGGATAAAGTGGATAGGCTTACTAGGCTAAATATGCCAGTAGATTTTTACAATACAGCAATGTTTAGTCTCCAAATTAATAAAAAAATCAAAGGAATATCCACAGTGTTTAAAGAGTCCAGTCCAAAGTTTTATTAATTAACCTCCCTAGTGCTCTTGTGAGATCCAGATTTCTGTACCAAAAGCACACCATAGACATCTTAGACTAAATTTTTTTTTTACTGTTGTAACCAAAATATGTCAAACGTCTTATAGACATCCTGAATATAATTATTTAATATATTAATAAAAAGGTATAATTTGAATGATAAAATCTCCATTTTGTGTGATAGATTTTCTATTTTGTTTATAATAAAATTTTTATTCAATTGGAAATGTGTTTTGTGTTCTTTTTTACTTTGAATTGTATTGGATACAGTTAAAGATGTGGAAAAACTACTCTTGCAGGCATGTCCATTGACCTCCAATGGACGCATCTCCAGCGGCCCGCAATGAAGACGTGGCACTCTGTGTTCATCAGAATGGGATGTATCCTCTCTGCATCTTTTTTTTCACAGTGGATGCGCCTCAACAGCGGGGAAAAAGAAGCAGTGGACACCTAGCCTAAATGTTCCATCTTGGATTTCAGATTTTTTTCTGTAGATTTTCAGGCTGATATTAGGGTTTGATACTTAATTAACGGAAATCGATTATTTAGCCATGTGTTACCAACAAAAGTTCCCAAAATCTATTTTGTTACTGCTGTGTAATACCCTAAAGAAGGGTAGCTGTTGAGCCCAGAAAACATGTTGGATATTCCTTCAATTTGTATTTACTCATAAAGCTTGTACCCCTTTTGGAACTGAAAACCAGTCTGAATCAGACTGCCAGAGAGATTTTAATTGTTATTTTAAAGTACAGTGTTTAATACAGAGGATTAACGCTACAGGGTTTTGACCCCACTAAATTTTATACAATATATTTATTATAGCACAGTAGCAACATTATTTCATAGGGCTGAAGTATAATTTGCTTGTAGGAAAGGCACCTATAGCTTCATTTTCTGTTGGCTGTAGAGGGTTTTTCAAACCAACATCTCTTCTTTCTCCTTGGAGATGTTTATGAATCACTTCAGCTAAGGACAGGCCACTGATTGCCGCCCCTTCAACAGATGGGCTTACAAGCCAATCACCACAAATTCCCACATTTTGACTGGACTGAAAGACACAACCCTCACCCTGTAGCACATTGAGGGGGTTAGCAGCACCCCATAGCTGGACTTTAGTGAAGCAGGGTGTAATTGTTTTTCTGTCAATGCCAGTTACTTCTGCAAATCCATTTAGAAGTAAATGGGTAACCTCTTTTTCTTTGGAAGGTGGTAAAAATTCTTGAGGAACTTTATGGCTGGCCCCAAAATTTTTTGTACTAATGACAGTCCAACATTGCATCTGATTTTCACAGTACTTAGATGTGTTATTTCCAATCCATGATACATCTGAATGTTCCACAAATGCTCCATCAAAGTTCAATGAAACCTTTTGACTTACAGCAAACAACAAAACCCAGAGGGAGCAAAGTTGCATGACCTTAGTCTGTGGTGATAGAACAGGTCCAAATCTAACTTTAAGAAGGTTGTAGATTTGTGGGGCCCCCGAGTGTTCCATAAGTCTTGAAGCACACTTTCCATTATGAGCTACTACCAAATAATCAAACCATTTGTCATCAACTTTCCATTTTTTAGTAAGTGCATCCCAGTGGACGCTGTTGATCCACTTGTGTCCTTCAATATTAACAAGACTTGACAGACATTCAGGAACTGCCTGCATTCCCCGTGTTCCAACAAATGCTTGCACGTTCTTGATTTCCTCTGGCTGTTTTCCCTTTCTGAGTCGAACAATTTTGCCTTGCCATAACTTTATTGCCTTCTTGTTGTGCAAAAAGGACACGATTTTTGCAAACCTCTGGTCACTTACAGTGAAGTATTGGACAGCATGGTCAAATATGTGGAGTTTGCCATCAATATTAATGTACCGGCTACTACATCTGCCCCCAGGACCATGCTTACCAGTATCAAAAACTACTGAGTTGGCGATTCCCAACTGTGATAACCTAGCTGCACAGACCAAGCCTGCAATCCCTCCACCAACAATGGCCACTGAAGCAGTCATTTCATAACAAAGGACACCTGTAGATAGAAGGAAAAAAATACTTTTTATTTAAAAATTGCAGAATTCATCACACATTTTTACATACAGTATTGCAGCTGATAGCTGATCCTTTTTATAAGGCCATTAGGCCTAAAAGCAGGCAAGTTTATATTAGACATATAGTGGAACTCAACGTTTCAGCATCATCGAAGTTTATGGCGGCTGTCTAAACAGGAATAAATTGGGGAATTAAAGTCATGATTTGGCAGTGGTCTATTTGCCCCCATTATTGATCTAGTTTATTTAAAAGAGATAGGAGGGAGTACAAAACTTGATTGTAACCCAAAAGGGACCACTGACAACCAGCCACTCCAAGCCTAATGCCTTGGTCAAAAAAGGCAGATAATGTCTCTTTCTCTGATATTTCCACCAGTATTCGGAGGACAGATACAGTGGAAAATTGTGGGACGATAGTCACACAACAAAACTGCTTTAATGATATAACATTATTAATACCATTGTCCGAGCAATATTGCGTGTTAGATAGAAACTAAGACTATAATAATGTGTTTGTTTTATCAGTTACTTCAAGCAGTAATGGTAAAACACTGGCAAATGTCATATTTTCCACCTTAGTACATCTGCAATGTATAAATGTAAATGTAGTACGTAGGTGTACCATCTAACAACCACTTCACGCTGGTTTCCGGAAACTGGTAAAGATTGCAAAACAACCTCACCAACTGCCACACCGGATACATTCTGCAAGCTGGTCTGAGTGTGCCCAATAACCTTCTATCTCTGCCGGAAAATTCTACCATAACTCAAGGAAGTCTGGGGTTTGTGGGTAGATGCAGAACAGAAATATGGATTAGACTTTGTTGGGTATATTGTGGAACAGTAATTATTCAGGCAAAAATCAAGAAAATTGCACTAGATACATACATAATGCTTTTAAATACTAAGCTTAGTTCAAAAATGTTAATGTCAATATTGGCAAAGAGAAATGACATCATCAGGCTGCATCCATCACACTAGGTACATGTCACATTCTACATAAGGAGGGCTGATTATCTCATGTCACATGGAGGGCATCATAACTTAGGGTACCCATACGCGGTTAACATGCTAGAGCGCAGCATGACGACGTCACCATGCTGTGCTTAAGCGTCCTTCAATTGTCGTTTGCACCACTTTGCGCAATTAATTCCCATTCGATACCTTGGATGACAGTCAAAGCTAGAGATCTGAAAGTAGCAGAGGGCACAAGCTTTACAAATGATAAAAAATAATGTTAATAGTATAATAATATTTTCATTGTTAAATTTATTTCTTTATTGTCTTATGGACAAAAAAACAGCAATTCATCTGAAAAAGTGTGCCGATTTAAGAAAATACAAGTGTCTTAAAATTACTAACTTCTAAAGCTGGCCATACACCTTTAGATTTCTCTGTCAGATTTCCTTTAGATCTCCTTTTGTTTTACCAAAACCATGTAATATGAGGGACTTTCTAAACAATCAAGTCTACCTGTGTTCAATCACAGAGGACCCTATACTACATTGTTGTTGGTAGATCTAAAGGATATCTGACAGAGAGATCTGAAGGTGTATGGCCAGCTTAAGACATTATTGGAGAACTTGGGTTTACATATACCTAGCTTCCAGCCTGTAGATATGTTACTATATGCAAAACCTTCTGCATATACATTTTTTATAAGACATTAGATAAAGGTAAAAAGAGGCAACATTAAAAAAGTGCAATTACATCATAATGTCAGTCATCATAGGGCTTTGGTCCCAATCATTACTTCTTGGTTTAACAAATAATGTTATTAATACCATTAACCAAAAGGCATTGAATTTGACCAGCATACAAGGACAAAATGCTAATTAGCGTTCCCGATTTCTCAATCCTTGCAGACACCCAGCTTTAAATTATTTTGCAGTATAAAAAGGGAAAGTGCTGTCTCAGTGTATAACTAGCCAGCCAGATATTGGGTATATTTGCCTTGCCTTGCTTGTTACCACGAAATTGGCAAAACAACCGTGTTCTGCCCAAAGCCTTGAAAGGGAACGTGACCATCCATAGACAGGCAGCTACTTAATACAACCACTGCTATTCATGTTTTTTTATGAGTGTGTTCAGTTGGAGAAATTAAATATGTTTGCAATTACAGCTTGCGAGGTTGACAGCGTTTATCCAGACATGCCAACCTGACGTGGCTATTAATATCTAAAACCTTTTAATATTATTTTATGTCCAGTAGTTATAGACGATGTTGATGGGAGTGATTTGTTTTTCAGAAATAAAATACCATGAAAAAACAAGCTGAGAAAGGCCTGCAGGGAGACAAAGCTATTTAAAGCACCAAAACCAGTCTGGGGCAATAGCTGTTAAAAGCTAACACTGGACTGAGGTTACCTCCCTTATCCCCCTCTTCCTCCCTAGATGCCCCTATGCTTTTCCACAGTTCTCATACCTGTCACATAATGCACAGGGTTCATTTTAAATGTTCTTGTAACCCAAAGCAGAACTGGAAGCTTATGAGGGAGGGTGCCTTGACTTGTTTGGGTTGGAGTGAGGACAAGGGCTTATTGGAATGGTAAGGGGTGGCATGTTCTGTAGACGGTGGGGTTTGGGGGTATAGCTTCAAATAGTGTGTGAAGGGGACAGGAGGTTGCCGTTTTGAATAAGGAGTCACCCACCCCCTCTCTATCTCTTTTCTCCTAAACCTCCTAAGCAGTAACCCCAAATATAACACAGGGTGGATTTTATTTACCAACATCAGTAACCCTGAGCTACACTGCAGTTAGCTTACCTGCTCCAGGCCAGTCCGCTCTGTTTTCAGCTGCTCTACCTGTCACACCTCCCCAATATCAGTGATGACACATGGGAAGTGGAGGGTTTCCCTTGCCATATGCCAAAATACATGCATAGGCTTCACATAAACTATGCAGGGAATGTTCGGAGGGAGAGCGGACAATAAATATAAACAGATTGCATTGCAATCTTTATATATTTTCCATACCATAAGCTGCCTGCATTCAAACAGGGGAAAAATCCCCTTGACGATGCATCAGAAACAGCACCCACGTTAAGGCAGATGCGTTAAAGAAGCACATCCCTAATGCTTAATCAAAACATTTATTCATGTTCCATTATTCCTTTTCCTTTTAATTTGTCACAGCGTGGTGGGTTCTCAGCAGTGCCTGTAGAAGGAACAGAGTAAAGCTGGGAATAGATGGTACGATTGACGTCATCACGCCCGCCTGCTAGTGCCGAGAATCGCCCAGCACTCTTCATCTGCAGCTCTTTAGTTCGGCTGGGGGCAGCCGTCCTCCGCTGAACTAATGGGATCGGGCTAAAATTTACTATCCTGTCGGATAACTGTGTGATCCTACAGGACGGCTGATTTTAGCCCAATCCTCGTTAGTTGCAGCCTCCAATCCCTTCACGACATGATCCCTGAGGGATGCGGGAGCGCGCACGGCATTGGATCGGATCGTGCAGGAATTGGTACATGTATGCCCAGCTTAACAGATGGTTGGTGTAATGTATCTGTGATTAGTCACTCATTTTTCAGTAACATGTTATTAATGCAGGGCTTAGGCCCTATTCTATCAGCTCTATGGTATGTTTGAATGCTAAGATGGTAACTACTACAGCAATCAGCACCCCTCACCTCACGGACCACCCCCCCCCCCCCTCTATAGCATAGCAAGGAGAGACGCCATTTCACATGTGCTGGAGAGAGTGGAGAGAGTTAGAACAGAGCTTGCTGCTGCATAGGGAACCATTAGCTAGGCAGTGTTCAGTGTCTTCTGCAGTCTTCACTGACTATCCAATCCATCCATCCATACATGGGAGATTCCATATCACCACCAGTGTCGGCCATTACGACCATGGTCCAAGTGCCTTCACACTGACCACACCACCAGTGTCGGGCCAGTAGACCATGTCCACCAGTGTCCTCACATGACACACCACCAGTGCGGCCATACTGACCATGTTCCACCAGTGTCCTCCACACTGACATGTCCACCAGTGTCCTCCACACTGACCATCACCACCAGTGTTGGCCATACTGACCATGTCCACCAGTGTCGGCCATACTGACCATCACCCACCAGTGTTCCTCCATATTGACCATCACCACCAGTGACCAGTCGCCTCCCACTAACCATCACCACCAGTGTCCTCCAACTGACCATTACCACCAGTGTCGGCCAAACTGACCATGCCACCAGTGTCCTCCACACTGACCATCACCACCAGTGTCGGCGCATACTGACATCACCACCAGGTCCTCATGATGACCTCACCACCAGTGTCCTCCATATTGACCATCACCACCAGTGACCCAATAGTTACCATCCACAATGACCATTCACCATCCACATTGACTCACCACATGATCCTCACACACATCAGTCCAAAGTAATAGTGTGTTGCAGTCCCAATGTAGTAATGTGTGACGGTCCCCATCAAAGAACGTGTAGTAATCAAATAATTGAAGTCCCCATCCAAAGTAAATTGTAATATTAAAGTAAGTGACAGTCCCCATCCAAAATAATGGTGGCAGTCCCCATCCAATAGTAATGGTGCAGTCACCCATCCAAAGTAATGGGTGGCAGTCCCCAGCCAATAGTATGTGTTGATGGTCCCCATACAAAAGTAATTGTAAGGTCCCATCCAAAGTACTGCCAACATATTACTTTTGGATTGGGGATGCCACACATTATAATTGGATGCAAAGGTGACAACGGCAAAGGTGACAAAGGCAAAGTGACACGGGCATGACCCCTTGAAACAACTTTCCCAACACTATTGTGGCCAGAAAGGGGTTCCTTTGTTTTTAAAAATTTGCCTCCTATTGAAGTCAATGGCGGGTTCGCGGGTTCCTCAAAAGTTCGCGTTCGCGAATGGCAAAATCCGGGTTCGCGCCATCACTAGTGGCTGGTGCAGGTGGTGTTACAAATTTAAGAATTTGTGCCAGTGTCAATGGTCCTTTACTGTTGAGTGTTCTATTTTAGTTGGTGTACACAAACAAAGCAAACGTTTATTAAAAGCTTTATACATACACACGCATACACACACTGTACGTAGATGAGTTTGTTGTTAAGGTTATACATAATAGCGCACCATGCTTTAGCAAGGACTAGTTTGGCTGCTGTGAAACTGAAAGCAGTTTTAGTTTAACAAATCTGCAGTTGGCTGGTTTCAGGGATCCAGAAGGACCTCAAATAGTCTTTACTTATACTTCTCCTTAAAACTGTGTATATGATTTGGCATACTCCTGCCCAGAAACGGCTTATTTGGGGGCAGATTTGACGTAGTATGCCCTCAGCCAAATAGCCCCGAAAGCAAACGTGGAAACATTGGGATTCATTTTGGCCTGCCGAGAGGGCACTAGGTATCAAAGTAAAACTTTGTAGTTTGTTCCGATAAAAGTCACATTAACCGAACCCCTGGCCCATTGTCTCCCTGTTGATCTGTTGCCATTTTGTCAACTCCAAATAGCGACCCAGGTCAACTTCCCATTTAGACATATAGGGTAAAAGGGTTACAGGAATCAGTGTTTACCATAAACTTATAAATAAGGGAAACCACATCTTTCCCCAGGGGTGTATGGGGGCAATGTTTTTCAAAGAGCATAAGGGATTTAGGGGCATCTGTAATCTTTAGAACTGAGGAGACAAGGTTTTGGAGATACTGGAATACCTCACATGGGGAAGCCCGGTGATTGGAGCGTAAGGTTTAAAAGGAGAGAATTCCATCAATCGAGGAGAGGTTGTAGGCCCTCTGCAAACCCTCAGCTAGCCACCAGTGGAAAGATCTGGGGGACTCACACACTGCGGGAGAGGGAGGGTTATGTACAATAGTCGGCAGAGGCGAGTGTGGAGACAAGAGCATTTAATATTTTTCTATACCTTGAGCGTGTGCCTTATAATGGGATTAAGGCACTTACGATGGTTCAAGTGGATCCAAAGGAGGGTGTCAATAGCAACAGGCGCAGTAAGAAAGGCTTCCAGGCTAACCCATGGGAGGGTTGGACCATAGCATGGTTAGTGGCACATATATATACGCCCCAAGATATCTGGTATCTCTTCCAGGATTCTAACATGAATCTAGTTTGGGATAGACCTGCAGGGAAGGGTAGGGAAGTTTTAAAGGTTCCCAAACGAAGGGAGAGAGGCAACCAGGGTGTCAGGCAAATTCACATTCAGTGCCCTTGATTTAGCCGTACTAATCTGGAGACCTGATACCTTGCCGAAGGTGCGCAAGAGTTGAAACAAATTGGGGAGAAAAATCTGTGGCTTACAGAAGGAGAGAAGCACACCATCGGCAAATAAGACAATTTTGTAAGCCACCTCTAGGCCACTAATGTTAGGTTTCTTCTTTTTTTTTTTACAATGTATTTAGTTTACATTTCCTGCTTGTTCACACCCCATGCAGGTCTCTGGCAGAGTCAATGACACAGGGGATGCAAAGACATTGGACACTGATACCAGACCAGAAACACTGCAAGATGCCACAGAGAGTTCCATGTGCCCACCATCATGACACCGGAGTGATGCAGCCAGAGGACATGAGTCAGGCCAACATTGCTGGAGGATGCTGTGGAATCATGTCAGGGGAGCAATACCATGTGTGAATGCATTTGGTGATGAAAATCTATCCCAAACCATACTTAGGATTGCTACTAGGAAATTATTAACCCTTTAAACCATTTTGTTCTACCAAAACCATGTAATATGAGGACCTTTCTAATCCTTTATGTGTTTATGTATGAGGCCACTATACTACACAGTTGTTGGTAGATCTAATGGAGATTGTATGGATCAATCTTTAGGTGTATGGGGGGCTATAGTTAGTTGAGATTATCGTTTGTAATCTAATATCTAACATATGTAAGGATATTAGGGGCAGCCCTTCAGTCATCCACCAAGACAGATTGCTGAATACCCAACCTGCCGGATGCCTGCTGAGTGTACTGAACTCATTTATTCCCCGGCTTCTGGGAAAGATCATTTCCAGGGACCAAATTGTTATGTGTGTATGTAGATTAAGATTGGTAATATCTGCAGAGCAAAATCAGAGTTTAAATATTACAAGGTGATGGAGAAGAGGACTGTAGTGCCAGCAGAGATAACTATAATAGTGGGTCAAATTTAGAATTTACAGACATGTTACATTATTTTTTATCACGTAAGCCTAGCAGTAAAACAAACTTTCTCTATAATGGGGCTAGTGCTGAACTACATAAGCTCATATGTATAGGGAGGTTGTAAGGACAGGTAAAAGTGCTATTTGCTTCTAAACTAAGATGACCATTTAAATGTTACAGTTCTCCGCTAGCCCCACTGCACAAGAAACCTTTCAGAATGATGGAGATGGATAATCAGAGAAGGGTCTTGATTGTCATGCACAAGTAATTACGTTTCTGCAATTAGACAATTGTTTTATTTTTTATGAATCTTGTTATGTCACTACAGAACATAATCACATAAAAGCAACTTTCACTGTCCTCACTGTGAGCACCACTAAGTAGCACAGCGGAGATATTAAAGCTTTACAGATCAGTAATACTACATATGAAAAGCTCTTACCTAAACTTCTCGTTGTGTAACTTCAGGACAACCCCAAGCTCTACTGCTTCCTGTCTCACAGCTTCTCATCCCAGCATGCCTAGCTGCAGGGGATGGCTCCTATACACTGCAACAAATGCAAGGCAATTTGTTAACATGTTACGTGCTAGTCAGGCAGCCTTGTGCAGAGTGCTCTGCATGTTACAATGTAGATACATCAGGGTAAGGTCAAGCAAAAGACAAAATAACATAAAAATACATACTTGTCTTGTCTCAGAAATGCTTAAAGTTTTATTTAATAACTTGTTGCATTAACAAAAACCTTTGAGCTACATATTGTATTGTTGGATTATCATACATGGTAAGTACAACAGTTTAATTTTACCATTCAATCTACTTAAAAAAGGTTACATGAAGTTGATTGTTTGAAAATCCCAAAATCAGACATAAAATGGATCAAGCTGTGATCAAATATGTTGGTAAATTTCAGTCGATCGTTCAAATATCTCATGGCTTTTCTAGGTATTTCGATCAATTTATATCTGATGCCACTAATGGAGCATGTACACAGTGCTAAGAAAATAAATCAATCTGTTACATTATGTGGTGGTAAAAAAAATCTAAATGTAATACAATGAACTTTAATACGGTGCATGATCACTGCTGCACTTTCCTATGTGGGAAGATGCAGCGAGGTGCCTCCTGCTCATGCTTCCCCCTCCCGTATCCATCAAACAGGACAAACACTGTGTATGCAGAACCATTAGTCCTGCTGTTGGAGCAACAATAACTTAAGGTGTCTAAGGCTAAGTTTGCACTGTCTCTTGCAAGGTCGTTTTCTGGTCTTTTAACCTCCCTAGCGCACTGCTGAGGTCCAGATTTC
>CM070037.1:88214785-88263042 GCA_036250615.1 Ptychadena robeensis
CAGGTCAGGTTGGATACCCCAATCTCCGCTGCGGTCTTCACCTATAGACAAGCCCCCGCAAAGTGCAAAGTCCAGGTTTGTGGCAGGGGTCATACAAAGGAGATAAGTCCAATCAAACACGGTCTAAGGGTAATCACTCATTGCACTTTTTTTTCCCATTAACTATCATTGTAGAAATCCTTGGTGCGGATTTATTGTGTGAAAAAAAAATTTCTTGGGAGTTTTGCCATGGATTCCCCTCTGTCATGTCATTGACCAGGTGTTAGACCCCTTGAAACAACTTTCCCAACACTATTGTGGCCAGAAAGGGTCCCTTTGTTTTTTAAAATTTGCCTCCCATTGAAGTCAATGGCGGGTTCGTCGGTTTGCCGGGTTCGGAAACTTTTGCGCTAGTTCGCGTTCGCTGTTCGCGAACGGGCAAAATCCGGGTTCCCGCCATCACTACTCTTGATTCATTAAGTGTGGAGCAAATTCCTTCTTTAAAAGCCAAAGAAAAACTTCAACAGAACTTGTGCAAGTTTGGCTCTTTTCTACTATGTTCCCTGGTGGGAGAAAAAAATTATTTCATTTCAAGTTTCATTAAGGAATTCTAAAACCAAGGTCTTGAGAGCAGAAAAAGGACACCTGTGTTGTCAACGTATGGGATAAAATTAGGATGAAGCATTTGATACCCGGCGCTTAAGTCACTAACTCTGGCCCTTGGGACGGATGTGGAAGGGTAAAGAGAAGCTTTATTTGTCTAATAGCTCAGCAGAATGCACTCAGTGTGAAAGCAAAATATGTGCCCTGGGTGTAATTTTATGCAAAAAGGGAATGGCGAGCTTTTTAAAGTGATCTGTTCAAAAACAGCATGAACACCAACTACTGTAATATTCCTTATACAGAGCCGGCTTTATCTTCGACGCCGAACAAGAAAGGTCGTGGTCTCAAGGCGGATGGTAGCAGCACTGGAGAAATATGAGGAAGTGCTAGTATACACACGAGTTGATGGATTGATGGAGCAGACTACCAGTGCAGGCTGTTAATGTTAGCTCACATTGCTAGGAATGATGTTTACAAACTCTTTCAATTTCAAGGCTACTATGAGTAAAGTTAGGGAAAACGTGTTACTTTGGTGACCTAACAACCCATTATGTTGAGGGAGATGCTGCCCATGAGCCATATCATTACTTTTCAGCTACTACAAATGTTTAGATAATGGTCAATTTTCCAAAGTCTTCTTGTCTTAATTTCCATGGACATTAACCTCAGTGTAAAAAAATGTGTGCTTTGTGGAATGGATTTTTATCAAGCACAATGGTAAGCAATTGATGTTGAGTTGCAACAGGCAACAAAGTATCAGCAACATATGCAAAACAATATGTAAGAAATGACATTAAGAAAAAGATCAAACACTGCTCTTCAGAACCTAAATGTAAATACCTTATTAGATATTTTCTGGGAAGTAGAATGAATGCGTTACAAAAAATGGCTCAACTCTGATGGTGGGGTTTATTGAGGAATAAAATAATTCATCTTAAAAAAGATCAATGGCCACCCAAATCATGGATTGTCCCTGTGATTCTGCCAAATAATCAACAACATTTATGGCTATGTAGGAGGCTGGCAGCCAGCATGCCTGGACAACAGAGTGGTATACCAGAAGACATAACACTGTCCCTCTTCCATCAGGAGGGGGCTCCAAACCTAATGTCAGTGCAGATGGGCCAAATATAAGGGAGGAACTAACACATCAGTATCAATGTGGTTAGCACCCAGCTCCTCACTTCTGGGCCATAATCGGCCAAATTAATAAAATTACATACAAAGTTGATCTCTTTTTCTATTAAATGTTCAAATACTTTTATTTTTAAAATTCACATGCACAGCTTTTCCTCTTGCGACTATTTAATCCAACACAAAATATTTGAGTCCCAATGGGTACAGAATCCATTACAGTGTTTGGTTGACTGGGAAGGGCATGTTTTAAGTAAGACAAGCTGGTTGCCAGCCAGTCACATGCACGTTCATGCATTAATTTTTGCCTTGCATTTAGCTCATGCCAGACTTTCTATGAAGGGTTTGGAGCCCCCATATCAAAGGGGGGGAATGTGATATTCGCTGGAGTCCAATGCCATCGCCCAGTCTCGCTGGCTGATGGCCATTGCTGAGTCTCTGTTTGGGCTGTAATTGGTCACTGGTACTGCCCCTTCTGAAGACCTGCACCAGCACAACTGTAGGTCCCCATTTCTCATTCCAGCGTCACTTCCCTGTTAGAGAGCTTAGGGCTGTGTTGCTGCCACCCAATGGCAGTTCTAGATTATTGCATTCCTAAGGAACTATTACTTAGGAATCAATGGATTCATTTGAATTTTCTAAGAATCTTTAAGGAGACAGCGTCTTCTCAGGTTTGACCAAGCTTCCTCTTATAAATTCCCACCTTGTTTGGCCTAGTGCCTTAAGAAGCAACAGTTTGTCTAGATTGCTCTTGGTGATATTATTGCTAGATTATTTTAACCTCCCTTGTTTTCTGGCTGTGCTGACTGCTTGTCTTTGACCTCACTCCTGTCTCATCATCTGTCCTATCTGTATGGCTGATTTCTCTTCTATTTTATTGGTCTTTTAGATCTTGGTGCTGACACCTTGTGTCCTGGAGACAACTGAAGTTGGGCAGATGTTCTCTTTCTCCTGTTCGAGCATAACAGGCATGAGAAGACCCCTGTGAAGATTAAAATATTATACTTAAAAGGGGATGGATGACCCTTTTGCTAATAAGGCACTTTGTTGAAGAAAAGGAGACTTTTTTATATTAGTTGACAATCTAAATTCAAATGCCGGACTGTTCAATGCATTGGGGTTGGTTATTATGATGAAATGTAGGTTTTCTGGCCAACTAATGCACAAAATATAGGATGAAACTGTAGCCATCCCAAACCCTAACATCATGCCTAGAAGACAGTCTCTTAGGATCTTATCTCCAGTGGGTAGACCCCCCCCCCTTCATTTACAGTCTTGGTGACCTGAACAGAAACTGAGTGTGATGTGAAATGCCTGCAGAAAACTTTTAAGTTTAACACTCATTCTAATTCTACTATTTAGACTAAGTGCAGTATCTAACACTTGTTCTACAGATGGGGTTTCCTATATGTTGCATATATCATTATTGGAGAAGCTGTGTGATGGCATTACAATGTCATGCTTTTGTTGGCTGGCTGTCTGCTATGTTTTTAGCTAGCTGAGAATATTTTCATGCCACATGAACTGGGCGCAAATCCACTTTAAAATCCACAATGGAATTTTCCATACTCATTAATGGCTGTTACTATCTGTCGACATCATTCTCCTCATTATTAATATTCTAGGGGCATCTCCAGTTATGCATGAGTGACAGCTTGGTATTATTCATTGTGTTTAAAGGTCTAATCATCGTATTTACTTTAGACGTGGAAAACCCACATTAACTGCTATTTCAAGCTTTTCAAAGAAGCTGTGGGTTTCGTCTTACAACCAGTGAGGCTTGGAAGAGGAGGATATTGAGGGACGATAGTTAAAAGAGGCATTAAAGTCCAACATCAACTACATTTCCAAAACAGGGTTGCCTTAAAATGTTGTTAAAGATCACGATTGCATAATTACACATAGGGGCTAACGTAAAAGAACATTCTGTGCTTTTACATACACACAGAGTCTACATGTGAAATTCTGGCCTTCTGACTCACTGGACTGCACATTTCTCATGAGGGAATCACATAATGGCATGTGCCACATCAATGCGTAAACTGACCCTATCGTCTGACTATTTATTGAAATACAAATCTTCCTATAACATCATACATTCGCTTAACATATTTTGTGCATATTATTCAAGAGCCTACTTGATATAGACATCCAGAAGCCACTGCCGTTGGGCCAACAACTTGGATGTCCTCCTCTTCCTTTACATTTTTATAAGACGAGAGAAGGTTATATAAAGATAGTGGGGACAAGCTTGATCAACACATGAGATAAAGGAAGTAGTCACATTACAAGCATATATATACAGTCAGGTCCAAAAATATTAGGACATCGACACAATTTTGACTTCATACAACACAATGGATTTGAAATGAAGCAAACACAATGTGCTTTAACTGCAGACTGTCAGCTTTATATTGAGGGTACTTACATCCAAATTAGGTGAAAGGTGTAAGAATTGCAGTTTGCATATGTGCCTCCCACTTGTTAAGGGACCAAAAGTAACGGGCCAGAATAATAATCATAAATAAAACTCTCCTTTTTTAATACTTGGTTGCAAATCCTTCACAGTTAACTACATCCTGAAGTCTGGAACGCATAGACATCACCAGATGCTGGATTTCATACCTGGTGATGCTCTGCCAGGCCTCTACTGTATCTGCCTTCAGTTCCTGCTTGTTATTGGGGCATTTTCCTTTCAGTTTGGTCTTCAGCAAGTGGAACGCATGCTTAATCGGATTCAGGTCAGGTGATTGATTTTGGCCATTGCATAACATTCCACTACTTTCCCATAAAACTTTTTGGTTGCTTTTGCAGTATGCTTTGCAACATTGTCCATCTGCACTGTGAAGCGCCTTCCAATGATTTCCTAAGCATTTGGCTGAATATGAGCAGATAATATTGCCCGAAACACTTCATAATTTATTCTGCTGCTTTTTGTCAGCAGTCACATCCTCAATAGATACAAGAGAACCAATTCCATTGGCAGCTATACATGCCCAGGCCATGACACTACCGCCACCATGCTTCCCTGATGAGGTGGTATGCTTAAGATCATGAGCAGTTCCTTGCTTCCCCATAATGTTCTCTTCCAGTCACTCTGGTACAAGTTGATTTTGGTCTCATCTGTCCATAGGATGTTGTTTATTTACTATGGTGAAGTCTTCTCTTGATTGTTGAATTTGACACACATACACCTACCTCCTGTAGAGTGTTCTTGATCTGGCCAGCTGTTGTGAAGGGTGTTTTCTTCACCGTGTAAAAAGTAATTTGGTCATCCACTACAGTTGTTAGCCGTGGTCTTCTGGGTCATTTGGTGTTGATGAGGTCAACAGTGGTTTCATTCTTTTTAAGAATGTTCCAAACAGTTGTTTTGCCACGCCTAATGTTTTTGCTATCTCTCTGGGTGTGTTTTGTTTTTTCAGCCTTATTATGGTTTGCTTCACTAATAGTGACAGCTCTTTGGATCTCATCTTGAGAGTTGACAGCAACATATTCCAAATGTGAATAGCACACTTGAAATGAACTCTGGAGCAGCCAATTGTCCCATTACTTTTAGTCCCTTAACAAAGAAAGTGGGAGGCACATATGCAAACTGTTTTCATTCCTACACCGTTCACCTGGATGTAAATCATCTCGAATTAAAGCTGACAGTCTGCAATTAAAGCACATTGTGTTTGCTTCATTCCAAATTTATTGTGGTGGTGTATAGGGCCCAAATTTTAGAATTGTGACGATGTCCCAATATTTATGGACCCGACTGTATATATACAATTTTAGTAATTGAGTTTTCTATATATTAAAAAGTCAACAAACTGTTGAAATGCAGCAGGCCATTTAAAGATTTAACACTCAAGCCAGGCCCAGCTCACAACCTTCTAATACCATACTCTATATTTTCACTGCTGTTGATGATTTTGTAACATTCCTAATTCTCATATAAAAACTTACATGTGAAGCAAGATATAAGCCCAATCAGCATTTTGCATAGCACAGCAAGACTAATAAATGGAGAAAACTAATTTTGCAGCCAGGTCAAAAACTAACAGTTCCTACCTATAAGCACCATTACAAGCCAGGCCAAGTTAAACATGTTACAAACATGACAAGACTTGGGGGTGTAGTATTACTAAGTAAAGGTGGCATAATACAGCTTCTCTATCAAAACCTCTGTAAATCAAGCTGGACAAAGGAAGAGGGCGCTTCATGCTCCTGTCCATGTTGTTTAAAAAGAGGCTGCTGTTTACCTATTTGAAGTAAAGAGATCAATAAAAAAACATTGTGAACTTTTTTCTGAAATGTACTTTTTGTTTAGAAAATGCATGTATTACGGTGAAAAGACTTGTTTGTATTACACTTAACAAAAACGAAAACCAAAGGGGCGCAAAGTCCAAATGTCCAAACACAGAACGATGCGTCTGTCCCCTCCTTGGCGGGACAGGTCTTCTTCAACAACCAGGCAAATAGACTCCTCCTTGCCACGACAGGATGCAGTAGCTGTGAGGCCTGACTGGTACGGAGTAGGAACACCGAGCATGCCACCAGTCGGGGCCTGGAAGCCAGGGAGCTCCCCACCCCACTTGAAAATGGTTATCCGGGTGCAACCAAGTTTTCTGCAATTTGAATTTTTTGGCTGATATTAGGCTTTGATACTGAATAATACATTGATACAGTTCTTTATTTTTTATGTTTTATGTGTACCGTATATGTAAAAATATATTATATTTTATTTCTCTCAATCAAGCAATCTGTTTAAAAACCTTAGGGCTTGTTCCCAGTTAAGGGATCAACCACGACGTGGATGCGATTTTAATCACGTGCGACGACAGCGAGTGACCGATCGCGCACAATTTCTGACACGCCGCTCGTCAAAACAAATCGCTCCCATTATCGCCCCTTGATTGCGCCCATAGAGAATTAATGGATGTGATTTTTAATCACGCCCATTCCCCTGGGCGCAATCAAAAGAGCGGGGAGCCGCGATTCTGATCCTGGGTCACACCGTGTCCGCTCCTGATCGCAGCCTTTAATTGAAGCACATTTACTTAAGTGGAAGCGATTGTCGTGCGTGGTGCCCTTGCATAAGATTTCTCCCACATTAGACAGTGCTTGTTGACGCTGCCAAGAACACACAGGCTCATTCCTTTGAATAGACAAGGAGCTCACCCATGCTTCTCAAGACTCCATTCATAAATACACAAATACAGGGTCACAATGGATCATTTTCAAGAATATTGTCATCTCTTGTTTAATCATGCATTAGACATTTATTCATGTTTAGTTTTTCCTTTTTTTGGTGGTTCTGCATAAACTACTTTCCAACCTTGGTTTCCCTCATATTTTTCCCATGATTTGATTGAGTCAAGTGTTGGAGCTGACCCCCCCCCCCATTCTACATTTGTTATTGTCAATATGGTTATTGGCGATATATGTTCTGTTCTCTTTGCCCTATGACATTTTGTAATTATACAATGTCATATTGTTGTCTGGATCGTTCTGTTTATTTCAATAAAATGTTTAATGGAAAATAAAATCATGGGGCTATCTTGGGACAGAAGAACAAGGTTCTGATCATTTCAGAGGGTTTAAATCTGTTGTACATATTCTTGAACTTGTTCTGTCTTGGTGTTATCAGGAATAAAACTAAAGAGCTTTAGGTCTGCTTTGCAGCAATGTAATGTTTAATATATACATCTGTTCTTGCATGGAAAGCATTTGCTGTATCGTGGGTTGAGGTCAGCTGACCAGCAAAATGTCAGCAATTCTCTGGGTTCATAAGGACCTCTTTGCAGGCCAGCGCTGGAGAATGAGTGGAAGGGCAGGCGTGGTGACCAGCCTCTCCCAGGCTTCTTTTGAGCCTTTGTTCTGCAGCAAGAAGCTGACTTTTGAGAGATGAAAGGAACCTTAGAAAGTCAGACGTTCCATGTGATTCCCCTTGTCCTACTGTATACTTTCATGTTGCTGGCTTGTTCCATGCATATACATGAACACAGGCTCCACATAATCAGCAAACACAGCATTTATTTCATGGTATTTTCAAAAATGAAAGCTGGTAGATTGCAGTGCGTAGCATATGACGCGGAGTAATGTTAGTAAATATAATCCTGACAATGTACTGTTAATCTTGATAATATATATTACTTTGATATTATTATATCTATATTTATATAATACATATTTTATACTAATAAATACATGTTCTGAACTTTGGCATTATTTCTTATGTTTCAACAATGAAGATGACCCACTGCCATATATCAGCCACTTGCTGACTAAATAGAATACACCATAGATGTGAATTTCCTAATAGTGATACTAGTAGACCATACCTCTAAAGGGAGATGGTTGAGAATATTTGACTACCTGAGTTTGACTACCTTGTGAGTTAATGGTCATGCACATGTAGTTCATGTATAAATTAAGTTAAGTTCAAGTTTTAATTTTGTCAAACTACATGTGTTAAAGCAATACTTTTTTTTTTTTCAATACTTCCTACAATCCTTCCCTACTGGTGAAGATACCATGGTGAGGGTCTTTGCAGTAAGGGTTTTACAGGGATAGGGAGAAAAATCGGTAAGGCATGAAGAACTGCATTGCAGGCATCGTGAGGTAAGCAGCAAATTAGGTTCTCTCCCAAGTTAATGCAACAAAAAGGTGTTTCTGCATAGGAATATGCAAGAGTGGCATTGCCACTTACAGTCATGATGTAGCACTGGAGGATGAAATTTACAAGAACGACCAACTGGAAGAAGGAGATACATAAAAACAGCATTTAACAAGTACATATTTTTCCGACCATAAGACGCACTTTTTCACCCCCAAAATTGGGGGCAAAAAGTGCCTGCATCTTATGGTCCGAATGTGCGACCCCCACGGCCACTCGGCCGCTGGTGGTCGCATCTTGGCTGCCCGCCAACTCCCCCGGCACGGAGATTAGCCGGGGGAGCTGGAGGAACTGTCAGTTGAGAGATGCCGGCTGGTGTCGGCTCTCTCAGCTGTACTGTAAAATTGCCTGTCAGCAGAGCTTTGCTTGGCAATGGAGAGAGAGAGAGAGATGGACTGCCATCTTTCCCTCTCTCAGTGTCAGTGGGAACCGCAATAACTCGGCAGTTCCCACGGACACAATCACAGCTGATCTTCCCAGCTGTTTAGAGCAGAGCAGAGGGAGAAGGCTGCAGATTTCTGCCCCCTCCCTCCTCCTCCCGAGTGATCAGTGTGAAGACGCTGAGCTTGAGAGTGTACTGCTGCTAGTGACCCCTACTGGCTGAATTGAATATTGCCTTCATTGAATTCATTGCATTAACCCATGGTCCGGTGCGTCTTATAGTCCGAAAAATACGGTATATCTGCATAGTGTAAAGTAAGGAAATATGTACTTTTATGCATACATTTTTTTACATTCTCGAAACATGCAGACATGTGGAATGTGTTCATTACATCCAAATAGAAATTATGAGAAAATGTTGTTGGCTTCTAAGCTGAACAAATCTCTTTCCGTAATTGTACTGAGATATGCTTTTACAACTGGAGAGTATTAGGTTTATCCCAAACAATATGCATATAGAAAGCTACAAGTGTAACATATTTTGTCTTTTACCACCCATGCGAACGCTACAAACAAACGTTCATGAGTTTGGTCTGCTTAAGAAACAGCTCGATTTCAAGAACCCGGGAAAAATCTGTGATTTCTTGAAATCGGGATTTGGCCGGGAAAGCCACATAAAAACTTGACTTTCCCGGCCAAAACGGGAGACTTGACAGGTATGTATTTACTATTTACTATTTAAGAACCTTCTGATCCCAGTATTCTATCTCAATTTTATTTATAGGCTTAACATGATTAAAAAAAGGAGGCAACCACCAAACAATAGCCATTTCCAGTAATATGTGTTCTTGAAGCGGACCTACCACCTTGTAGGTTACTCAGCAGTATCTGCTGCAAGATCCGCATTTGAAAATAAAAATAAACTTTTTTCTGACAGCAGGAGGGGTGCTTTTTCCGGCGTGCCCCTCTCACTGTCTGACGTCTTGCCTCGGCTAGACGTCATACAGCCACAATGGGATTTGGGACATCTTTTTCTTGTTCCCCTTGTGGCTGTTGAAACCCTTGCCTGCCACACACAAGACTTGGGTGATTAGCAGTGATGAGAGGGACGGAGCTCTACAACAGATAAGATAGAGAGGAGGCAGCCTAGTCCAGTGATGTCAAAACTTTTTAGAGACCGGATGCCCAAACTGCAGTGATGAGGCAGAAGTATCTTCACTTCTCCAGGATCTAAGACCCAGGTGCCCAACCTGCAGCCTGGGGGCCGCATGCGGCCCTTTAGGTGTTCTTTGGTGGCCTCCCTTGGTCCTCCCACAAAACCTTACTGTTATTGCATAGGCCATAGGAACTCACCTATCCTCCGATCCCCCGCTGACAAGTCCTCGCCCAGGAACTCGCCGAGTGGAAAGAGGAGGAGAGGCAATAAACTTACGTGATAGTCGTACATAAAAGCCAATCAGTGACCCAGATGATGCCTGAGCAAGTCCCTCTCCTCTTGTCCTCTAGTGTTGGTGGGGGATCAGCACACAGGTGAGTGCCTATGCTCCCTGTATTTTACAAATGAACCGGCAGGTGATTGTATGATATATATTGCAGCACATAACCTGAGAAAAGGGGCCCATCATCTTTATAAGCAGTATAGGTTGAAAACATTATGTGCGGCCCTTTAGTGATGCTGAGGGCCGCACTTGTGGCCCTCCATATTAACTCAGTTGGCCACCATTGATCTAAGATGCTGGCATCAGAAATGCACTTTTTTTGTGTAGCAGTTTTCCAGCATCTGAACTGCTGACAGGTGAGTATTGTGTGTTTAATGTATGTGGGTTTTTTTCTATTTTGTGTTTAAAAAACAATTTAAAAGTTAACTCCCCAAAACCCCCAACTAAAAGGCCATAGTGATCTGTAACATGATAATCTTTTCCTGTTAAAGATCACTATCTGGGACACCCTGTGATATGTACTCTTGCCAAAATACATTGGTCAAGCATGGTCAGCTTGATCAAAAATACTTACCTTAGCAATTCTTCTTTATTCAGTCAAAGATTGTTGTACTAAAGCAAGAACTAATCATACCTAGAAGCAGGAGGGAAGAGTCCAACTTTTATTAGTTGGATTGGTACATATCTGCAATCAATTTAAATAAATAAAAGTTGCAAGCATAACAAAATTCCTTTTGGTCAGCCAAAAAGTACAGCTCTTCCTAACTTCCTGTTTAAACTGACAACACCTTGCATTCACTGTATTAAAATCCTAACTAGTTTCTTCAGTCGTGTCTTCTGGAATCTGACTGTTTCTGGTTCTTCATGTCCTATCTATATGCATACATTGATTTCTTTACTGTGAAAATAATGCCTTAACTTTGCCAGCCAATACACTATAGGAGATGTATTTTTGGAGAGGTGTATGGTATTTGCTGTTGTGCCAACAGCTGCACTGGCATAAATTTGAATACCCTATTGGAAGGTTGAGGGGTAAATTTAAGTCATTACTGGACATAAGCATTAGTGACCCATTCATCAACCTCAGTAACAAACCCAAGCAGACAATTGGTTTCCACATTCCTCTTGCCACCACTGCACTCTGCGCTTCACCAAATCATTTCATTATGACATGTAAAATGTTTTGTCACTTCAGATTATCAGCAGTTGCTTGCACTGTGCATAGTGGT
Organism: Ptychadena robeensis; assembly: GCA_036250615.1. Classification (NCBI taxonomy): domain Eukaryota; kingdom Metazoa; phylum Chordata; class Amphibia; order Anura; family Ptychadenidae; genus Ptychadena; species Ptychadena robeensis. The sequence goes on from CM070037.1 coordinate 88,226,212, forward strand.
TTGCTCAGCTCTGTTTGCATACTGGAATCTTATCAGAAGGAAGCGGTCCTGAAAAAATATAAACTGAACACTAGATAAACACTCTCTTGTCGTCTTCAAACAGAAAAAAATGACAGTGAGAGTTTTATAAGCCAGGGGAGCATAACATATCAGACTAAACAGATGATGAAGCCCCAAACACCAGCAGAGTGATGTCACACAGGGAAAATGTCACAATGTGCTATTTAAAGCCACTGTAGATGTCATTTGTACATCAAAGAGCATACACAGTGCTATACAAAGTGCACAACAATCAGTGTGCAAGTAGTAGGCTATGCAGCTTTGTGCAAGTATTAAAGGGGTATGTCATCCAAATATGATACTTCAGCTCTCAGCAGTTGCCAGTAGATTGGTGTACCCACCACTTGGGTATACTGTGTGCAAATACTAGACTGATTGTTTGCATAAATTAATCAGACAGATAACCCATAAATGATACTTAAGCCATTTATTCTCTTTCTAGTAGGTGGGTGTACCCATTGCTCTCAGAATGATCATGTGTGCAGATCCCACCTACTATGAGCAGGGGATGACTTTATCCATTTTCTTTATTCACACTATACAGAAAGCAAGAGTGAAAAACTTCAGTGTGGCCGGTACAAGAAGCAAGGAGTTTACAAGCAATACCATCTTTGCCTTGTTACCAATGTTTGAAAAGTTCTACATTCAATAAAAGCTGCCTGTTTATTTTTTATTTAATTACCGTACACCCGAGCTGCACCTATTGGACTTGGAAAAAGCACTTTTAATGCATTTTCTTGCAGAAAACCAAAATACTGTGCTAAATTCCAAACTGTCGAGTTAGAGCATATGTAAAAACAAAAAGCAATAAAAAATCATTTTATAAGTTCCTCCTTGCGTTAATGCAATCCAACCAACTAGAAATTGTATTCCTATAGGAACTGTTCTAAAATTTTATTTTTTTGCATTAAAGCACACCTAAATGTATTGAATAAACAGTTAGGGAAACAGTAGTGTATATATACTACCATTCAAATAGGATTAAAAGTTGTAGCCATTAATTGGTCGCCATTCTGAAGCATCACAATATTTCTGATAAATCTATTTGAATTAAACTTTACAGCAAAAGACAGTACATCCTTTGCCTTGCTATATATATATGCAGGTGTGGTGGTGGAGCTAATTGAAAGTTTAGTAAAGAGCTGACATCAACATTCAGATCAGAGCCATTCTGTGAATTGGGTTTTATTTCCACTTTATATAACTCTCTGGCTTAACACTTCCTTTTTACTATTGTTAAAAGTATTCGGATGGAATGGGTGGAATAAATACTTACTACTGATGAGTCTGTTTTGAGTGGAACCCCATTCAGGGCAGCCTCTACAAGAAAAAAGTCTACCTATGTTCTTTTAATCTCTAAAAAAAATTTTTATTTATGAATGCTTGTGCTTCTCCACCTTCAATTTCAGGATGCCCCTAAGATGCTCAAAGGGTTAAGCACGGTACACGGTAAGATATGGGCCAAATCGATGGCCGCTTCGAGCGCTGTGCGCAATCACGGCCATCTATCTGGCCCATATAATATGCGGCATATTGGACATGACCGTAAATACGGCCAATGTCTGTTGCTTTGTCTGGAGATGGCGGGTCTCCAGGCAAAGCTTCGGCTGAGCTGGGGAGAGCAGGGCTGTCGCTCCCTAGCTCCTCCGATATCTGACAGCAGCGTAATGACGTCATCACGCTGCTGCAGGGTACATCGCACGGCTCAAATATCGAGCTGTCTGTACCCTGCTTTAAGGTCTAAATACAAGCTTGTCTAGTTCAGCACTTTTACTGACTTTTTCCAGGAACATTAGGGATGGCCCTGCCCATCCTTGCAACCCACTGTATGCTGCCATGTCATGGTCCAGGAAAGGAAAGTTATGGAAGTATACAATATTCCGGTTTTACATATCAAAGTGTCATAACGTCAGTGTTGTCCTATGAAAAGATATTATAAACTATTTACCACAATGTCAGGGGTGTGCTCACTTTCTGAGAGATTGTTTTAGAATATGACATTAAAAAGATTACATTTGGCTGTTTAGTTGACAAACATCAGCATGAAGTCAGGGTTTGCATGATTGTACATGCACCTGTATAGGATGCCCTGTATTTCATAGTAAATTAGATCAGATTTTATCATGTATACACCACGTTGAATGCACAGGAAGATTACTTTACCTTAGAGTATTCTGGGCACTGGATCTAAAAAATAATCATGATAAAAAAATCTTATCAAAGATATTTAAACTAATATAGAACAATTAAGGAAATAGTAAAGCACTTTGGTGAACATCTCTGCAAGGCTACATCCTGCCACCAGATGGCGCTGTCTACCTGCACATTGAGGACTATGCATACAATTATGTGCTGCATGTCAGCAGCCTCACTGGCAGAGATGGATAGATAATTCCTCCTTACTATAAAAAAGCCTAAGAGAATAAGGGAAAAAAACAATTGTGTCTTTCTTCAGTTATTAATCATAATTTATTGCTTAAAATTTTCAGAACAGACACACCTCCACCTAAAACCTCACTCCTCTATGCATACAGAAAGGCCAAGGAGGAGGGAGAAAAAAAATCCAGTGTACACAGATTCTAAATATTTCAGGTTGTGTGACTTTGTGTTTGACCTTATGAGAAGATGAACTAATCCTGCAATATAATAGACTTTTATAGAGATATGGAAAACGGCTCCGCTTTATCTGCGTTGCCACAGCAACCATCAGACTATGGGCCTTGCTGGGATGCAAGGGAGGTTATTAAATGTGAGCTGGTGTATATTGGAAAAATACAGCTTTTTGTCATTGTGAGTCACTCGCAGCCTTTTCATACGTAATGGTTATTAAAAAAACAACATGTTCAGTTCTGTACGCAGGGTACCAGAAATTCAGGCTAGCGAAATAGCACAAGTGCAAAACACCTTGCAGTCCTTATTTAAAGGATATGTTTTTGTAAATGTACGTTACACTGAATGGTCGTAATTAAAACAACCACATCTGCTCTTTTGAGATCTAATAGAAAGATCACAGTGTGGACCTTTCTAATGCTTGATCCGGCTGATAACTGTCAGAACAGAATCTGCAGGAACTCTGTGAGTTTTGAAAGCATCACTCTGATTGGCTGTTTTAAAGGCTAAAATTAATTGGTTATGAGTGAAATGTTTATTTCAGGATGGTCCCCTTGGACATGACCAGAATCCAGTTGATCTACTATGATTTTCTGAAAATGTTCTACACAATGATTGTGTGGTACAAGGATTTTGCCACCTCAAATTCATATCTATGGCTAGCTTATATGTATGTAAATGCAATATATTGTATATAAGTTTAATAATCCTTGTATATGGCTTCTGTAGTTGTTTTTAGGCTTTCTTCATATGGTGAATCTGACAGCAATGCAATACCTTACTTACTATGCTACATACTTCTATATTCTTATATCTACCAATCCTGCAAATACTAGATCCCTGTCTGTTGTTATCACTTCAATGACTACATTACATGAGTCAATAACATAATACTACATGAGTCAATAGCCTTCATTAAATATGGAAATAAGCAAAGTCACTCTTGTTTAGTGTCAAATGGAACAGAATCCAAAGAATAGGCACAAAAAAGGTAATCTATGGCAGTTTTCAAGTTTTCCTGTGAATAAGTTTCCTCTAACTACATCCAATTTGCCCAAAAGAATCCAAAATAGTGATTTCAATAATAAAATCATAGCATACCATAGGCGCTATTTTACATACCTTACATGCTATTATGTAATTACAAGCTCATTGAGGTTAAATGCTGGACCAACAATTTCCTAATAATAACCTTTTAAGGCTGATTTCCAAAAGATGATGCTTACTTTGAAAAGTGAATAATGACTTTGCTTAATGTACCTTTGTGTACTCCAATCATCTAATTATATATATATTGTCATTTGCTGGATACTGAGATTGAATTCAGCATCATCTGATTTACTAAGCTAAGTGAACATTCCAACAACCCAACTGTATTGCCTACAGACCTAATTATCCTTACAGAGAATAACAACAACAGGACAATGAATGCTTGATAGGCTTCTACTGGGCAGGGCAGAAGGTTTTTTTCCTATTGGTAAAATAAGAAAATGTAATCTGTAAATTTTGTGGGGTCTGGTCATTCTAAAGCCCCCCATACACCTTACCATACACCTTCTGTACAATCAACTTTTCTTCTACCAAAACCATGTAATATGAGGACCTTTCTAAACCTTCCAATCACTATGTATTCTATCAGGGAGGACCCAGCACTACATAGTTTTTTGTAGATCTAATGGAAATTGTATGGAGTGATGTAGAGGTGTATGTGGGGCTTAACAGACACAACAAGAGTTTTCTGCCGTGTTCTTAGACTACAATTAACAAACTATCTACTTTTAACTCGGTTAATATGTATATCTTATTCTTCATCTGTTATTCCTCACAATGATGTGAATTCCAACCTGTCTGTTAACTAACAGATTTAGATCTGCCAAGTTCTTGACCAATATCCCCCAATTGCTTCCATAATGTCGTGCCTTGACGTTCATCACATGAAACCATTCCTCCAGTTATTGAGGTTCCACATCTGGCCTTGCATTTCAGTGCCACCTGTATCTTATGATGTCTCAGCAAATGATGGGACCTTAATAGTCATTTTTGGTTCCTTCCTCCAAAAATAGATGGTTGTGATAGTTGTCGTTATTCTAGATAGCAATAATAAACTGCTTGTGCCTGGAGAGCCACGACTGTAGATTCATCAAGGAAAATAAGAGTTATATTTTTGTTTCTATCATCAGATAAATCAGAAATTGTTGCTTTTAATTTTGTGTTGGGATTGTGCAATAAATAAACTGTGAAATATGCTACCAGCAAGCACACGTTGAGATTTAGTCTATCGCCATTAAAATCTGGGTTTTAATCACCTTTAATGGGCTTGTCATGAAGCTTAAAGTGTTAAAATGTGACTATTTAAACAGAGGAGAGTTGGGCTGCTTTTCAAATCACTTTGTATACTCAGCACCCCTTGTAGCACTGTCTAGCACAGGGAAACTCAATTAACAGGCAAAATTAAGAAATGTAATTTTAAGAATTGCAACCAATAAATAATTCTCTGTATATTTTTATTATGAGGTAACCTATATGGATCAACCTACATTGTCAAGGTAACATGAAGTGTATATATAAGTATCTGTGTTAGAAATTGTAGAAACTTCCTATGCAGAAATCAAAGCAGGAGTTTTAAATAATCTTTCAATCCCCTCTCTGAAACAACAAAACAGGTGTCACCATTGGAAAATGTCCCATTACTTCTTGTTCTAGGTACAACTCAACACTGATGCACAAGTATGTTCAGCAATATGATAATAGTGCTGAGCATGTCCACAGAGTAGACATTTTTATTGACTGGGCCTGTTCACATTAAAATAGATGTCTATCTATCTATCTATCTATCTATCTATCTATCTATCTATCTATCTATCTATCTATCTATCTATCTATCTATCTATCTATCTATCTATCTATCTATCTATCTATCTATCTATCTATCTATCTATCTATCTATCTATCTATCTATCTATCTATCTATCTATCTATCTATTCATGTATCTATCTCTCTCTATCTCTCTAATTCTAGTTAGTCTCTTTGTCCGTGAGGGTGAGTTTGTGGCAGTGTGTGTGTTTGTGTGATGTTGGTGGTGGCTGTGAGTTTTTTTGTAAATAACACAGAGTACAAAAAATACACAAACAAAACACACACAAACAAACACAAAGCAATTGATTACAACAAAAGAAAGCAAACCCTATATACCTATACTTTTTTTCACAAGCAGTGTGACAAGAACTAATTACTTACTACCCAGATATGTATTTGCACCCTAATCAGATCAGTTGTTTTTTCCTAATACAAAGATTATCTGTTATGTTTCACAATCTCTGCACCTGATCATAAACCAGTCATAAAGAAATGGAACCAAAAGTAGAGGCCAACCTAAGAATACTTATTTTATCCTTTTTTTTGGTATGGTCTGTCATACCTGTCACTATAGCATTGATGTTGCAATGTTTCTCAGCTCCACTAAGTATTACTGGGTCTGCTTCTGCTCTCCAATTAATTTTCTGCAATCTTCAATTAGCTCCTTAGTCAGATCACTGTCTAGTTTTATGGAAAAAAAGAAAAGACTGAAATGGCAAGGTTATTATGTGTCTGTAAGGGGTTATGTCACTGAAACCAGAACAATACACACCCAGCTGCCAATGGGGTCATTCCACATCCACCATACACCTGGAGTTTCTTACCCTGTTCCAAAGAAAAGTGTATATGTTTGTGCAATAAAATTCAAACACGTATGTAAATAAAGTATAAGACTATGTATTAAGGTGTGATAATATTGATAATATATATTGGGGAGTTGATCAAGTTATTGCTGCCAAATAGTATAGGGATAATATATAACATTACTATTTTTGGTTACTATCATGAACTCATACACATTCATGATTAAATTATCAATGTAATCATACATTTAAAGTTGTCCTTTTAACTTTTTTTGTATCCAGCATTTGTAATCAAAGTGAGTGGATGACTACTACTACACATCATGCCAACGGTTTATATAGGTGTGAAATTCTTATTTGATTAAAAATAGGTATTTGTAGCAAACAAAACCTTGGCTGTGGCATGAGTACACAATATTTAAAGTGTGATTTTCATAAGTAATAGACAATTTTATCCTGTCATTCCATTAAAAACTAACATAATGGATCCTACTTTAATTATTATTGACCTGTCCTATTTGCATGCAATTCTTCCTTCATTGTGAACTTGAATTAAAGCAATTAAAGCACTTGCTTCATATTTCAATTAATCTTTTTTTTTTATGATTAAAACCAACAAAGCATTAACTTGGATTTGGCATGAGCCACATTGTATATGGATATGCTGGCTATTTATTTAAGCTGCTTTTAGGTATAGACAGGTCCTCTTAAAAAAAGAAGAAGAAGAAGAAGGAGGGTGTTCAGAATAGCTTTATTTATTTGTAATGTATAATTTATCCAAAGTGCAATATATTACAGCCACAAAGCCCTGTACATGGGTGAGGGAATGGTGGAAAATCCATAGATTTTGTCTATATGCCCATCAAACGCTGAGATCTGCTCTGCTAAATGATGCATGTGAAGCTGGGATGTGTTTGTTGTGCGGGGTTTAGAAAAAGCCGCAGATTATCTGCAAGGTAGAGATAAGAAAGACCATTTATTCCGCGACACTTTGCAGCCAATTTCCAGCCCTGCTCAACCCCATTCTCTCGCAGCCTACAGGAGCCGGAGAGATAAAGATTAGTCAATTTATTATCTTCCCGAGGAACAAAGATTAGCTAGCAGAGATGAAAAATTACCCCTGGTTCCCAATAATAAGAGAGGGGGGATTGGTGAAGTCGACGAGCCCCCACGGTCACCCCCTTTAAAATCCCCCCACCCAATTTATAGGTGAGGCTGTTTTAAAAAAAATCTCACAGCCCATGAAAAATGCAGAATAGGAGCCGGTTCTATGTGACATCAAAATAAAATAACTCACCTCAACATCATTATCCTACAGCATATATTCACAAAGTGTATTGCATTGTTCCACTCCGGAACCTGCAAGCCGCCTGCTGTAAAAATTATGTTTTATAGCAAATAGTAAAAAAAAAAAATCAATTCCTGGAGAAAGTGGTCTACTGTATCGGGTAGATCCCAAATTAGATATTTTATTGGTCATCAAAAAAAAATGTGGAGGGGGGACAGTGGCTAATCATGAACAAGTATTGAGTACAACTAAAAAAATGATAATGAAAAATTGAGATCACAAGGTATATATATATATATATATATATATATATATATACATTGGGGTTCTTTCATATAAAAAATGGTGCGTTAGGGGTCATGGTATATATACATCAATGCGTTTTGAGTATCATTTTTTTCCAGCTTATTTATAGAATAAATAGAATTGTAAGTCTAAAATATACACATCCAATATAAAAAATTAACATACTTTAGAAGACAAAAACTCAAAGTGGGCGGAGTTAACCATTCTAAAGTCATCACCAGAGCTGTCTTGATTTATCACATATAGAGTACTCGTAGTGTTAAATACAACTTTTCTTTAGAATAAAATCTTCTCCATCTGATCTATAGGATGGAGTGATAATGTAGGCGGAGTAATTAGGGCCGTTATTGTGGATATGGGCTGTGTGAGACTGATAAGAGTTATCAGCACCATATCAAGAGCTCTACTCCCTGAACCCTATCACAAACCTCGGCATTAATGCCAGCAAAATTGGCTTTTTTTTCCCTTGCTAACATTCTTCACCCTCATTATTATGGTAATTTTTTTCCTATTACAATTTTTTTTTTTTTTTGCAAGGCTTGCTTTTGAATTGATTTTTTCTGAATATATTTTTATTTAAAGCTTTGCTGGTGAAGAAAGAACGAGATAGCATTTTTTTCCTCTGCAATTTTTAATTGTGTAGGTCTCATGTATTAATAATAGTGTTTTCAATGAACAGAATGCGTATTTTGCATGTCTATCTAACTTATGGTACAAACTTTGTTAGCCACTATCGCCCTTAAAAAAAAATAAAGGCATCGCTGTTCTGTCTTGTATTCTCTTCTCGCTGATATACAGACTCACGTTGTACACCTCCACTGCTTTATATATTAGTTATGGCTGACTTCCTTAATAGGACTTAAACATTGGAAGATTTCTTTATTTTTTAACAATGTCTTTGGTGATAGCTGAAGTTTCATAAAGCTGATTTTATTTGCTGTGTATCTGGCAATTTAAGGCGAGGAGGGAAAGAAAAGGATGAAGAAAAGACAGTAGAGAGACTCATCTGTGGAATACTTATACTAAGGGAAACATTAAACAATAAGAATGTGTTTGGGGCTGCATTCTTCAGCTATGGAATGCCTGCGCAATCAGAATGCATAAGAGAGTGTGTATATATATATATATATATATATATATATATATATATATATATATATATATATATATATATAATCTTTCAGTTTTAAAGTTTAAAGATTGCAATTAAAAAAAGAGAAGAAAATAGAACAAGGGGAAAAGAATTAACAGGAGTTTAAATTTTTTCTTATTATCTTATCACTATAAGACATACAAAGATAGGAGTCTAAAGATAGATAGATAGATAGATAGATAGATAGATAGATAGATAGATAGATAGATAGATAGATAGATAGATAGATAGATAGATAGATAGATAGATAGATAGATAGATAGATAGATAGATAGATAGATAGATAGATAGATAGATAGATAGATAGATAGATAGATAGATAGATAGATAGATAGAAACATAGTTCTATTCTATTCTATTAAATACATATTTTCTCTCACAAATACTTTTTATGTCATATGTATAGACCCATATAATTGTATATATTTAAAAACAATTCATTTGAGTTTGTCAATAATTAGGCAGATTGTAACTGGTCAGTTATCACATTATAATAAATGCAAGTTAAGGTCACCCTTTAACGTTTTCTAACGTTTCATATCAGTCTATTGTGAGTTGGTGAAAGACAGCTCCCAGCCAGAGGCTGCAAACGCTTGCTGGGACTTGTAGTCCTCCTGAGCTCCTTATAGTGATAACAGGTGCAGCGTCACTCTCTCTTTCTGCTCCGGTCCTGCCTCTCTCTTAGCTGCCATAATATCAATGCAGTGCAAATATCAAAGGCAAGTCGCGTAGGCAGTGACAGCAAACAGTAACAATAGGTGCAAGAGCCAGACAATGCGATGAGCTTGTATAGATATTGTAACAATGCAAATGAGGGCTAGGGGCAGAGCGGCCTTATTATGTACATAAATACACACAGGCGTCTCTGTGCCATCCCCGAGTGCGACTCACACAGGCAGGAAAAAAAACAAAAAAAAGCAAATTTTTCCTGCCAATTCTAGAGAGAGAGGGGGGGGGGAGAGAAAGAGAGCTAGAGGCTGGCATCATCCCTCACTGCTCTATGTACTGCCTCCCCAGCTCAGCATCACCTGCTCTACACATGTGCCACTGCAAACAGGAGATGCCAGCGGTGCCAGGAGGACAGCAGGTAAGGAATGTACCCACTGCACCTTACATACTGCTACATGACTGCAGATCAGACACATCTACATTCTGATCATAACCTCAACAGCCATGAAGTGCTTTATTCATATAAAACATACACATCAAAATCCCAACATACAGACTATATGGGAATAGTCACCAACAATGTGCATCATACAACTGTGCAAGCCAGTCACAAAAGACAAATATAGATGCACTCATACAATCACAAAACAAAATATACAAAGGCACTGTACACATTGAGAAGCGGATCTCTAAAATATGGATTTAAACGCCTCTCTCTCTATAACAAGCAGCCAATATACACACACTTCATCAGGAGGTAGAGCTATATGATGATACATATACAACACAAAGCCACATACGTACATCAAGCACAATACAGTACATACAGAACAATAGTGGCACAAATATATAGGTTTCTATCTTGCAGTCGCAATGGTTTATATATGCCAGTATTTACTATGTACGGGTGCATTATTATCTCTCTATAATAAGTATTGCAGGGTGAATGCATATCTTTATTTACAGTGATGAGGGATGAATTCTTCTGTCATTGATGTGTTGGGTAAATGTAGAGTTGATCTGATCCTGATATTTTGGAAGTGTGTAAATGATGTGTGACAGATAGCAGCTGGAGTGTCACATCACATCATCCTTGCCTGTCCCCTTCACACACATACTGACACATCAAATCTTTACAAATCTCCTCCGTGTGATTGTACCAAGGCTCTGGATCTGGGTGTGGTGTGTACAGTATATCACATACACTCTTCATGAAATAATCGCATACAAGCAAGCTTCCAATAATCATGAGATATTATTATGCAATAACAAAAGACAGACAGTGATAATATCTTTAAAATAGTTTGCCAACAACCATTTGCGATCAAGTTTTTTAAATATCTCCTTTAAGTATAGAACAGGATATTCTATTATTATTATTATTATTATTATTATTGTATAAGATACAATGTAATTTATACTATAATTGGAATTTAACGTGTTCCTTAGAAATACGTGTAAATATATATACAATTATAATTCTTTAGTCGTATTATTGCCGTTGTTTGTGTCTGTTTTGTCAAAATTTGACAATGATTGTTGAAAGAAGAAGTAAATGAATACAACAGCATACTATGTGGAAAATAAAAGATAATTGATTTAGACAAAGTTTGCCTACAGAATAATAGAGAAATAATTGTTTCATTAATTGTGCAATAAAAGGCGCCTTAAACCACTATATTTCAGATCTGTAAACCAATTATTTATTTGTCAACCTAAAAAAATATATTCTTATTATCTTGTTTGTTTTCTTTATTATTTTTTCCCTTTTCTCCGATTTTAGGATGCTGTTGTTAAAATCTACTTTGTTGTTTTTTTATTGTATTTGTAATCTGGGGAGTTGTAATGCTGGCAGGCTGTGCATGAAGGCAAATGATGGGAATCCGGGTGTCCAAGGCTCAGTCAAGTCTTTTCCCCCATCAGCACCTGCTATGTAGGAGCAGCCTAGTCCCGTGCAGGAGATTTGAACAGCTTTGCATGTTTAAATCCCATTTGTTGTATGCAGAAAAGAAGAGAGAGCAGGTCTGAGATCTGCAGGAGACCCTCCTGACTCTGGGCATTAGAGGCATGGCAGGCAGACACACACGTGCCCCTGGTGCTGGGGGCATTGAGGGCTGATTTATAGGGATAAAAGGGATTTAGCTGCCCATTTTGGGGAGCAGACTCCTCCATCTCTATCTTCAGTCTCGAGTGTGTTATTCCAGCTTGATGAGCTACAAGAGTCTTATCTCTCATCTCCATAATTCCAGCTTTCACCTACCCTTATCTGATCTATCTTTGCACTCATATAGGCCAGAGTTTTATGTAAATATTTGTGCCCAACCAGGGCTGAGAGATGGAGGTAAACAGCAGTCTCTAGAAAGCAGCACCGAACATGGAGATAGATGAAGGTGGAGGATCTCCACTTACTGAACAGACAAATTGGAGGCCGGTGACAGGTTCACATTATAGAGGTGGAAGATGTCACCTGCTGGAGGAGATCAGAGGCTGGAAAGGAGAAGGGGAGGCCTGAGCTAAAAGATTGGGCATTGTTCTACCTGTGTGTGTCTTCTGTCTGCAGAGATACAGCAGATTGAAGTATACTAAGATAATGATTGACTGCAATGTAGGTGATCTACCCAGATTGATTAGAGTATTTCTTTCTTTATGTGAAGCTATCAAGCAAATTGTTCAATATGTTCTAATGAAAAAACTTTTTAGATATTCGGAAAATGTCTATCCATCTATTTAGTCACACATATATAAGTAACAATACATTATGTTATATGTATGCAAGAATATATAGACAAGTGTATATAGACACAATTTAGGGGATGAGAATCTTTCATGTTTAGTATTTGTGTATTCAACACAATTTGAAATGAACACAGCTAGAATTTACTGGCTATTTTCAACTTATTTAGGAAATCAACCCCACATAAAGGTCGTTTATAATGATTGGTACATACATTTACTAATATCAGTGGAAATAGAATCCAGGAGCCCCCTCCTCTGGATAGAAGCTGCAGGGAGCCGGAAGGTTGTGTGTGCAATATGTGTGTAGATCTGTCACTTCCATAATGTGTTTACCTGCTGTATGAGCTCTCACATTGCATGTGTGTACTGGTATGGGCAGCTTGGCCCTCCGCTAGTATCTATGTAAGTATCTAGCATGCTCCCCTTGCCATGGCATCTCACCTTTATTAGCTCAGCCTGTCCTGAGTCGGAGATGTGGTGTGTCTTCCTGTAATTGACACAGTTGAACTTCTTGCACTCTGACATAGTCAGAATTGTATAATGTGTGTCTGTGTTGGTTCTTTTTATTAGGGGTTAATAATATGTAAAAACAAGTGTGAGAAGAATGAAGTAGACAGAGAAAGATATATGAAACCTATCGGATTGCAAAGATCGCATGGCTTCGTTTAGCGCAGCATTTGCTTTGAAAAACTGAAACTAAAATGCTGAGATTGTGATTGATCGGCTGTGATGATATGGCCATAAACATCCCCAGCCTGAAAAAAAACTATCTATATATATTACAGAACTAGTTCCTGTGCTCTAGATGTATCCTTCTGTGTCAGGTCTATAATATCAGTAAAAAGAAAAACATATTGTTATTTCTTATAATATCAGTTTATATGATGCAATTACATCACAACTATATAAGATCAAAATTAATATACACCAATCTGACTATCGAACCTTCTACCTACATATAGACACATCGTAGTACAGTACACCAAATATTTATAGCGTTGTTTATACATCTTAGACACATTGAAAATAAGAAGATTTATTTACATTACTGCTGCACACAATTTTTCATTTAAATTTCAAATGATTATTTCTATTGAACTTTATCTCTACATAAACATGAGTTCTATATGAATACATAGATATTGTTGTAAGAGAGACTATGGTTTAGGAATGGGTCGATACTCTTGTAGACATTTTCCCATTGCTTCCCCCCCCCACACCGCCCTATGTACTATTCTGCATCCCTGGTCCCCCTCCGAGATCTGCAGCTAAATGGTGCGGAAGGTTTGGCTAACCATCCGTGAGAATGAAGCTGCAGCAGAAGGTCGCGTGCGACTTTTCAATTTGCCAAAAGGCCGCAAAGTGAATGAGCCAAAGGGGTGCTAAATCATCTGCTGGTACCCGGAGCCTGGGAGGGAGGGAGGAGAGCCCCCCTAAACCAGCTACCACCACAATCCCATTATGATACCTATGACCTGGGTTTTTGTAGCAGTGCAAGGGTTAAGGATGTGGGAGCGAGATGGCTTTAATTCCAATCTAAACATGTAATCCAAGCATGACTTATCAGCCGGCTGCCCGGCACAGCAGTGACAGCTCCCTGGCACCGGCCATGGTGACTTTATTGTAGCCAGTGACACGTTCCGTACACACAGCGCGATCCCCGGGCCCTGATCTGTATTACAGACATGAATGACTCTGAAATCAACGCTCTTTATATTAACTAGATCACTCAGCCACATACGAAGACCTGAGCTGTGCTAAATGCTTCCCGAATATATAAGGGGGTCACATATGGGGGGGTCTCAGAAATATCACCATCCACCTCTGTATTACAAAACGGATGAAATCAGTGAAGCGGGACCGAACTGTGATCGGTGCAGAAACTATGATATGGAGATGTTACAGAATAAAACAAATTGAGTAAAGTACCATAGCAATGATATAAATGTGTATTACATTAGTGACAGACTTGCCGCAATCATACAGCGCAATTCTATGCGCACATTTACATTTCAAAGGACATAAAAAAATGAGCACAATGACCAGACTGAATAATTCCACAATAATAGTTTATTTTTAAAAAGCCACATTCAGTGAGGTGAATGAGTTGAAGTCCAGGAGGAGAGATTTTAGCGCCCAGCGATGTCTATCGGTGCAGCCAGTGTCCGTTTACCAGTCCTAGTACTGTCTTGGTTCTCCGGAGCTGGGGGTGACAGGGGGTGTCTGTCTGACAGGTTTGATGCCCAGTGTCAAAGCCAATTTTAGCTCTTGCTTTATACTACAATTATTTTAATGTTATCATCATCAATAGGGATATAATCGAATTGTGAATAAATGAACCCAGAGATATAATAGCTGGAAAATACATATGTATTATACTGTCACAGCTCACTGTAAGTGAAAGCAGTGATATATTCCAATGTATGGTACACACAGCTCTTCTCTAACTCCGCACTACTGGGAAATAAGAAATACCAGATTACTTTTTCTGGATACTAGTAGGGTGTCTTATTCCCCATAACCCATTATTATGAATCACCACCAACACAGATGCCTTACTAATGGGAGTTATAACTGCCATCCTCAGATCTCATTTTCTCGTTTATGAGGTCACTGGCTTATGAAAACTGGACCAGGGAAACCCGGACTTATTACAACTGGTCCATTCTCTTCTTTAAGGACGGGTTGTTACAGGTAACGCCTGCAGTTATAAGTGAGCCCCCCATGATTTGCTCCCTATGACCCTGTGTGTGTGATATGCAATCACTCACCTATAGGAAGGGTTTATGATCGCTTTTCCAGTCCTTGACTCCATCTAGCACAATGCAGTCTCTTTGTACCCACCAGGTCTATGGGAAAGGGGCAGAGGGGTCCTATGATTCCAGCCCAGCCAGGGAAGGCGGAAGAGCAGCAACAAGTCCTCCTCAGCAGTCAGAGGGAAGGGAAGAAAGTTTTGGAGAGAAGGGACAGGCAGGATCTGTCCCTGGTTCTCCCTCCCTCTCTTGCACTCAGATCTTTTTCTAGCTGCATTTCCTACTGCCTGGACTACGAGTTAACCTCTGAGGTGCTGCACTGGATGTCAAGGAACTGACATCAGAGAAAATACAGTCCATGATCAAAGGTCCTGACGTGGATGGATAAACATGTGGATCTCAGCTGTGGTGGCACTACAAGTCCCAGCACTTGTTCCACAACAGCTGGAGTGCCATAGGTTTTTGTATTCGGGTGCCATGTGGTATCCCAGGTCATCATATTGGAAAGCTCATTCATGAAGGCTGAAGAAAATAATAGCCTTTTTTTGGGAGGGAGGGGGGGGGGGGGGGCTTATGGCAGTTTGATTGACATGTCCGCATAGCAAAGCTTTCTACAGCCTTTCCTGCAATGTGATTTAGATTACTATTGTCGAGGTTGCCCTTCGCGGCTCCTAGAGGTTGTAACTGTGTTTGTTTATCATAGAGGAAGATATTTACCTAGTTATTTATTAAAAAGGCATAGAGTGAGCCGTGAACCTAAACTTTCTGTATGGATGAGAAGCTGGTCTCTGATCCATGCCTACAGGTCCAAAGGGCATTGATGTTGTAGTAACACATAGCAACCAAAATGTATTCAGCTGAACGTAAAAGAGTGAGGGTCTCGTTCTGATTGGATTATTTGCACTTTACGCTGCTGTGTTCCGGATAAAAGAAATAAAACACTTTGCCTGGGACAGTTTGCTGGTTAATGACGTTACAGAACAAGGGGCTTGCAGTGGCTCCAGCCATGGTGTAGGGTCGCTATTAGCTGCCAGAAGGATTGAAAGAACCCTTAATTTCCTTGTGAATTTGGCAGCAGAGGGTGACGTCAGAGGCCAGGCGTCTGGATGGCTGCTTTGGCAAAGAGGAGAGACAGCATCAAAAGCCAGCCTCCTATTACCTAATTACTAACTTTCAGCCCTTTAAACCCCCCCAACTCAATGGAAAAACAACACAATCAAAGAGTCCAGTCCGGCCCAGTCCATGTCTCCCTGCCCCCAATCTATCCCTATACACACCCTTTATTGATGATCTTGGGTCAGTACACTGGCTCCAGGACTCTGACAATAAGCTGTTCCCATTAACCCACTCACTGCCTGAAAGTCTGCAAACACATCAGGCCGGTTTGGCCCTAATAGGCGAATTAACATGTTCTGTTTTAATTAGTTTTCGTGTTTCTATAAGAAGGGAATGCCATGCTACAAAGCCTCTATTTACATAGTCTAATAGTTCATTGTTTTGGTTCTGGCTAGACTTTGCTTTATTTTATTTATACTATTAATGTGTTAATCCATACATTTCACACCCACACTCAGGGACTACACATCACTTATGGTATTAAAAAAGTGTAATACGGTACAATATATCAGCTTGATATTTACTACATTTTACAGTAAAACATTGTATGATAAATACTAAATTACACAATTTAATCACCATCTTCATATAAGCAACACACTTGCATGCCATGAGCACAACTTAATTGACAGAAAAATAAAAAAGATTAACTATAGTAAATTGGGATCATTATGTTTATGCTATACTATAGTAAAATTGTGATATTAGCTGATCTGTAATGTATAATGTAAGTAAGTATTGTCTATAAGTAAGCAATATCTATCTATCTATCTATCTATCTATCTATCTATCTATCTATCTATCTATCTATCTATCTATCTATCTATCTATCTATCTATCTATCTATCTATCTATCTATCTATCTATCTCACACCATAGAG
Source organism: Ptychadena robeensis (assembly GCA_036250615.1). Classification (NCBI taxonomy): domain Eukaryota; kingdom Metazoa; phylum Chordata; class Amphibia; order Anura; family Ptychadenidae; genus Ptychadena; species Ptychadena robeensis. Next base: position 88,243,444 of record CM070037.1, read on the forward strand.
GTATACAGTATCATATCATCCATTTTCCTTCAATTATTCACATATTGCAGTATCCTGGCCTGTGCTCACTATATAAAGTAAAAGAGTAATATGAAGAAATTTAGCTTTTACATTATATTGGAACATATTTTTAGATAGATAGATAGATAGATAGATAGATAGATAGATAGATAGATAGATAGATAGATAGATAGATAGATAGATAGATAGATAGATAGATAGATAGATAGATAGATAGATAGATAGATAGATAGATAGATAGATCACAGCTGTTTATGGGATACACAGCTTTATATATATGAGAGATACATTAATATGTCTTTGCAGATAATGCAAAGTATGTATGCAACGATATATATGTCACATAATTACAGTTATATAGATTTACCTTTTTGTGTACAAAAGATCGGTATAGAAAATGAAATATATTGTCTAGGAGTCAGATTGTATCGTGCGTGTACAACAAAGTGCAATAATAAAAGAGTGTAATATTATAACAAAAGGGTAAATATTGTTCGATATACTCAGATATTGTCATATAGAATCTATACATGAGGATTGTACTACACTTACTAGGTATTCATTATTAAACGAGACAGATTGTTAATTGTATAAATGATAGATAAAATCACATATACTCAGGTATAGGTATACAAATGATAAACATATCATGAAATTGGAGCCCAGAAGTGTGAAATATGTAGATATGTATAACATTGATACAACCATTTGTGTAGGGGATAGATGAAGGTACAGAGATGAGTTCATAGATAATATACATAATTGTATGTAATGAGTAGATAGACAGCAGGGCAATAAACATTGCAGCATGCATAGTGTATGTAAATCTTGGAAGAGACCATCCCTCCCATTAAGTGGGCTCCCTAATGAAGCCCCCTCCAGTAATGAAGACCCCCCCCTCCCCTTGGGCTCTTTAGATGTTTGCAGTGAATTAGGGAATGTGGATTTTCAGGGGAGTGACCAATAGCAGCGGCGCTGTGGCTGTGGGCATGCTCTGATTGGCTGGCCGGGGGTTATTAGCTGTGTTCATGTCTAGTGAAGGGAGTCCAGCTGGCGCCAGGGCTGACATAGGATGCTGCGGGATGTTACAAGGGAGGCCAGAAGTACAGAGGCTGCCATCTGAGTAACAGCCTCCTTCTCTGCTCTGCTCCTGGCTGCCGATCCTTCTCTGGGGATATCACAAGGCACATTCCGCTGTAAGTACCCAACTCCCGGCTATGGCTGGCACCCAGCTCCGGGCCAATGCCAGCCTGCCCGCTTCAATGGATTTACCGCTATCCTTGGGTGATACGATTCCTAATTATCAACACTGCTTCCTAGCATAGATTTAGCCTTCTCCAGCTCGGAGCACAACTGCAATGGTCTCTTTCTATGTACATTGTATAATATCACCGACTCTGCTTGTATACTGGGAGATCTTCGCTGTATCTGTCACCCTACTAGGTAGTCATACTCCGCTACTGCATGTGGAGCGCTATTAGTAGCCCTTGGGTAGCTTCCTTGTCATTGCCATAGAAGCTCCATAGCAGGACCGCCAAGCTATGCTCAGTATATGGAGCCTAAACTTTACTAATGGAAGCTGAGTTCTCTAACGCGCAGATCTCGAACTTTTCGCACGATTTATTAATAACCCGGCATCGTTCTATCTGTAGAAGTCCTGCCGAGTTAGAGACCGGTCAGCTCTGTTGTGTGATATCTATCATATAGATAGAATATACCAGCCAATCGCTGATATGACGTATTGGGAACAGAGATGTTTCATAATACATTCTTATTAGGAGCTTTGAACTGTTATGTATTTATGATCAGTCTGGTTATTACATTGGCGTTAGTGATACATTGTTATATACATACTTGTGTAATATGTTTCTTAGGCGATGTATTGTTGTCATATAGATCTATTCACTATAAGGATGTCTATAGTTTAAACAATGTGGTGTACTATCACATTACGCTATTTTAGTGTCTGTTTTGTAGTGTATATACACTTATGTAATATATTATTATCAGTGATTTAGCGATACAAAGTACATGCTCACTATTATGAATTATTATATATTAAGTAGCACTATAGTGATCTATATATTATTGTATCGTTTATTATTAGAAGTATCAGGGTATCTATAAAGTATTGTGCTGTTAATGTAAAAGATGCTAATTATAATGATACAAAGTAGTAATACACATATAAGATGAGTAATAATAATGTAAGGAGAAGAATAATAATGAAACCATTTATCTATACAGTGTTATACTATCTATGTTATAATTTTTTTAGGGTCATTGTCATGATATTGTCATTATGTAGTAGCTATGTTTAATATTATTAGGGTCATTGTGCCGATATTGTCATTATATGTAGTAGCTATGCAATAATATTATTAGGGTCATTGTTACGATATTGTCATTATATGTAGTAGCTATGCAATAATATTATTAGGGTCATTGTCCCGATATTGTCATTATATGTAGTAGCTATGTAACAATATTAGGGTAATTGGCATGATTTTGTCATTATATGTAGTAGCTATGTAATAATATTATTAGGGTCATTGTCATGATATGTATGTATTGAGATCTAAGGATTATTGTAAAGTATGGAAGTCTCTGAAGGTCTGCATGTTATAGGTGGGCATCTTTAGACTTTGTTATGGCAGATTTATGACTGGCAATTTGATAGTAACAATATTTTTTTCTTCTACAGGTGCTCTTGGTCTTGGTCGATCTACAGGTTCCCAGGATTTAAGAGGAATTCACTTTCGCTTTTAGACTTCAGTGCCTGAAATTACAGCAAACCATTGAATAGTAGTCGGGCACACAGGGACTTTGGGTATTTTTGGAAGTCAGACCTAATGATGGAGGTGGCGTCCGACCAGCCTCGCTGGATGACACATCACGCTGTTCTCAATGGGCAGCACCCAGAGAGCCACCACCCTGGACTGGCACATAACTACATGGAACCAGCTCAGCTACTGCCACCCGATGAGGTGGATGTGTTTTTCAACCATCTGGATTCGCAGGGAAATCCCTACTATGCCAACTCTGCCCATGCCAGGGCTAGAGTGTCCTACAGCCAGGCGCACGGTAAGACCTTCACACTTCTATATATGTGTGCGCTATCTGCATTGTATGTGTCTACACTTCCTTGTTCCGTTCGGCAACATACAGGAACGCTTATATTACCAGAAGCAGCACGACATTACGATGAGCACAAATTATATTTTTCTCAGGGAAAATCGATAAAAATGCCCATCGCTAAAACAAAGCTCTTTACACAATCATAGAGATAATAGTAAGTAAATGAGATGCCAGATGCCTGGTGTATGAAGAAAGGGGCACTGACCTTAGAAATATGAAAAAGGAAGAGTTCCTAGGAAAGTTTTCTCCCCTTTTAGTTCTGTGGAGTTTAAGTATATATTACCCTATCCTGCGTTGATCGCTTAGGGAACTCTTGATTTATTATCATTTATTTATTTAAAAATGTTTTGCTTCTATTGATGCATATTTTTCGTACCAAAGTAACCTTTATCTACTGCAAATTGGCTACATTACTTAATGGCGTGTAGTATTCAATATAATGTATTCCTAATAATATCCCAGTAACATATTCCCTTTACATAAGAAATTGTAGAGGACAGTGACCAGCGCTATTGTGTTTGAAACACAATTCTAATTAAGACACATTTCATACATTATAGGTCATGTAATAGAGGAGTGAAGCTGATTAATTAGGATTTCATGGTGATTAGGAGCTCTTAGATCATGTGATATGTTACACGCCTATTGTTTATTGTATTATATAGATTACATAATGATTCTGAGTATATAATTTCTGGAAAATGTGTAAAGGAATAGCTTAAAAAGTAATGAGCAAATATATATACAGGCTATGTGTATGCAGGTGGTGTTGGTTATGTCATCTATTATAGCATGTGTACATGACATCTTGTGTTGATATGAACGTGAAATGTGGTTGTTATTGAACTTCCATATTTACATAGATGACATTGAGAGACTGAATGTAAGGTATAATATTAAATACACAACCATTATAGTATGTGTGTAATTACATTATATACCGTATATACTAATACGTTTGATACTGGTAGATTATTGTGTACTCTGTCTCTTATATATATATATATATATATATATATATATATATATATATATAAAATTATTATTGCCATATGACTCATGTCTTTGTCCTGTGCCCACAGCTCGCCTGACTGGTAGCCAGATGTGCCGACCACACATACTACACAGCCCTGGATTGCCTTGGCTGGAAAGTGGCAAATCGGCTCTGACTGCTGCCCACCATCACAACCCCTGGACGGTAAACCCATTTGCCAAGGCCCCTCTGCACCCCACAGGCGGCTCCCTCTACCCAGGCGGAGGTTCTTCTGGTGCCCCGTCTTCCTCACACTCCAGCCCACACCTGTTCGGCTTCCCCCCTACTCCACCCAAGGATGTGTCCCCCGACCCTGGCAGCGCAGCCTCCCCAAGGGCGGAGGACAAGGACAGTATCAAATACCAAGTATCCCTGTCTGAGAGCATGAAGATGGAGGGGGGCAGTCCCCTGAGGAGCAGTCTAGCACCCATGGGTGCCCAGTCATCCACTCACCACCCTATCCCCACCTACCCATCATATGTACCTGCAGCACACGACTACAGCAGCGGTCTATTCCACCCCGGGAGCTTGCTGGGGGGACCAGCTTCCAGTTTCACCCCAAAACAAAGGAGCAAGAGCAGATCATGTTCAGGTGAGACCCCTATCTGTCTGTACTACCCAAATGTGATAATCAATACGCCTGTCATTAGTGGATGGATAACATATGTAGAAATATATATAATAATCCCTTTTATATAACTACATAGACCAACAATTTATTAAACAGTTAATTACCCCTAACTCATACATATAATAAATAACCAATACCTGATCGCAATTCATACCTACACAGAGGTTATTAAAGCCCTATTGTGTACATCTACCTAAATATCATCAATATCTTAGAAAATGGACTTCATTCACTTACAAAAAGATGTAGCAATGCTTGGACAGCTGCCTGTCAATTTATACTCACCCATATCATCAATACCTAATCAGTCCTCCTATACATTCAGAGATGATCAATAGCAAGCCATCAGTTCCTCCATACTCACAGATTTTAATATACTGAGGAGGAACCAAATCAATAATCCATTCATAGACTCTTTTAGTGCACTCATACAATACATTGACCCCCCAAAGTGTCCTCTACCTACCATCAGTGCTCCATGTATGTTACAACACTGTAACATTGTATACACATAGATGGCACAGGCAATGCAAGGTGAAAGGGATGAACTGCAGTAACATGACATCATGCCTATAGAGCCTGTGTGGGTGAATAGAGCTTTAGGGCTGGAGTAATAGATTAAATATGACATTATTATTACTGTGGAGCTACAGTTCAAGACTTCCCGATGTGTACCATAAATATACACGAACGTGTCTGCTAAGACCTATGTATGTATGTATATATATATATATATATATATATATATATATATATATATATATATATATACCTTGTGGGTGGACATTTGCCTTATAAAATATCACTCTTTGAAAAAGCTGAACTGCATATTTTTCAAAATGAAAATGCAACCAGACTTTATGTCATCAAACAAGTGTTAATGCTTAGTAACATATATTATTTTTTTAAAAGGCAATTTATGATATATTTGTAGACTATAAAAAAGGGTGTAATACTTAATTTTAAGATGGCATAAGGATTTTGTACAAACAAATGTAAGGGGCTGTAGTTTACACAATAACTTTCATGTAAAAAATGACTAATGAATAAACACAATAGAAGAAAAAAATGGTGACTGATTGATTGTTATTGTAGAAATGTAAACCCTCCAGACCTGCTTCCTGCTTCCAGATCAGGACACTTGTCTGTAGAATTCCTCAACTCACAATGAGCAACTCTTTAACATCTACATTTAAAACATTAAACATGTCAATAAATAAACATTAAAAAAACTATTAGAATTCAATATTCCTATGTATTCCTTCTTTTCTGGCGTATTTGGGAGGAAAGTCTAGTGGAATTAGGGGGAAGAGGATTTTGTGTCTGCGATGTGACAACGTCGCAGGTATGTGTAGTGTAGTCAGGTCACTGCTGTATTGTGTGCTACTTTTTTTGTTTGTGAAGGACAGTGCAAAAATATTGTGAATTTGTTTTTAAAGAAAGAAATCCGGTTTCTTCGTGTTTCCATTTAGAAGGGAGAGAGTGTGTCAACTGTGGAGCTACAGCCACCCCACTGTGGAGGAGAGACGGGACCGGCCACTACCTCTGTAACGCCTGCGGGCTCTACCACAAAATGAACGGTCAAAACCGACCTCTTATTAAACCGAAACGGCGACTGGTAGGTGCCAGAAAGTGGGCATGGGGGAAGGGTGCTCCTATCATAACCATGTATTATTACCTCTCTAATCTTTATTTTATTTTATGTGATTTAACTTGTTCTTATTCATTGAACAACAGGAAACAAATCCCTTGTCTCCAAAGCTAGCAATCTACTATATGCCATGACAACAGGCAGGTTGAGGTGAAAAACATAGCCGGTAGTTTTGGGACATGGTCTCTTAAATCGCAGTCTGCAAAGCTAACAATCTACTACATGAAATAACAACAGACAGGTTAAGGCGTCAAAACTAGCCAACATGGTCCTTTAAATCGTAATGTTAATGCGATGTATTTGTAAAGGGTTGACAGCAGAGCTTATAGTCGTTTAAACTATTATCTGTTAAAGGGGTAGATAATGTTTTTGTGAATATTCACATTTATTATTTATTCATGTCATTGGGAAATTACACTTCTCATTTTTTTATATATATATATATATATATATTGTGTAGGTTATTACCTGTTTTGTTAATCGATCTCCTTATTTCAGTTCCCTATCAATGCATTGTACTTGGCCCATATTTGAGCTGTTTGATAGTTTATGCTATAAAACACAAGACTTTAGTCCTATATGAAGGCATATACGGGTACCTAAGACCTTTGTTGTAAATTCTTACAGTTTTGGTTACAGATTCCCCGTAGCTATTAGTTCTATGTAAGGCGTATATGATAAGGATATTTGGATGTATACCTGTATACCTATGATGTTAGGGGCCAGCAGATTTGTTGCAGGAGAGCTTCCTAATAGTGATGTCAGTAATTGACCCAAAGGGGATTTATCACGCATCAACAATTGAAGTGTATGTTTTCAGTAAGCATTGCAACCAATATATCAGTCTATACGTTGCTCATGCAGCCTAACTTCCAGTAATTTGTAGGCTGCAGTGAGAGTACCTGAAATCCGAAATCTGCCTAAATTTAGCGCCACTTTATAGGGACAAACGACTTCCCCTTCAGGGAAAATACCTAAAAAAAACTACCAAGCCAAGCCCTGGGGGTAAATCACTCCCAATTACGTACAGCAAGGGTTAAACCATAGTAAGCTCCGATAACCGGCAGATACCTTTCATGATGAAAATCCAATTAACTGCCATTGACTATTGTAGCTTGATCAGTTGACCATGGCTGTTTAAAATACCGATGTGGAACTACAAGTCAAAGCGTGCCCTGAGCCCTGCAGCCGGTTAAAGGGACACTGATACATTTTACTAGAACTCTGAAAATGAGCGCAGTGAGAGCACCGCAAATGAATGCGATTCAAAATTCCGACTTATAATCGGGAATGCTAGACTGGGGAATGGGCTGAGTGCAAACTTCTGACCGACCTAATAGCTACAAAAAGTACCTTGTTATCAGCCTCATAAATCAGGGGAACCACCCCGGCCTTAATGTGCCTTTCTATAAAGGCCATGGAGTCATTTCACTTGTGTAGTCTACAAATTGTGCGAAGTATTCTCGCCCCCCCTTTTTTTCTTTCTGCACTCAGACAATCCATGGATTTTTTTTATAAGCTATTCATTTTCCATGGAGTCACCTACACTTTGTATTCAGGACCTTTTCTCTTTGTTGTAATGGCAACATCTGATCTCATGCTACAAGTTTCCTATCCGGATATCTGCACTGGGCTGATAAGGAAACCTAGGCCCTCTGTTTCCGGACATAAAAAAAGAAGAAAAAACTTTAGCGTTTACCCTAGGCGAGGCTGGGCTGCCTGTTTGTGTCCAATATATTACAAATATTACTGCTGAGGTTAAGATTTAATTTTTTTCCTGTGTGTTTTCTTGGAAAGGCAATAACGACTGATTAACTATTTCAGTGCTGGCTGACATAGAGATCCAGCAAAGGGGCATATGAAATTATTGTAGAAATATGTGGGACTTGCTCATGTGGAAGGGGAATTCCTCTGAGTCACCTTGCTGGAGAACAGCTCTTCTCTGGCTAATTGACTTTCAAGCTTAGTAGGATGGAATCCCTGGTGGGGGCATTGTTAAGAAGCTTGAAAAAACAAATTATTAAGGACTTTGAAATGATGGAGCACATCCTTTCGTTACAGACAACCCTCACTGCAATTTAATGTCATATTTAAGATATAGAGGACAGGGGCAGTTAAAACAATGTTTAAGAGGTGTAACCAGAAAATATTTCTTCTGTAAGTTCTGAAAACAGAATATTCAGTTATTATGGGAAATTAACATATCTCTATTCCAAAGTAGCAGAGAGCACCTTGATATGGGTTGCTTTAAAATCACAGCAGTTTTATAACATGGTCCTACTTGCCTTTCTATTTACTTCCCATCTCTCTCCTCTGGTCTAAACAGATAATATAGGCAAAGTCATACGTTTAGAAAAGAACTGGGACCCCCAATCGGTTGTTTTTATTGTTTCCAGGTCCAAGTCAGGGTTAGGATACTGTATGGTGTTTGCATATTTTCTGTGTCTGCATTCCTTTTTCTTCCACAATATTTTGATTGGTTAGTTAGCATCCCCCAGGGGTATATATTTAATATATTAGACTGTCAGCTCTGTCAACTGTTTATAAATACATACACAGCTTAATTATTTGTACCTCATCTAAATTAAATGCATGGTTAGTCAATTCATCATCCATTTGCAGCTACCATTATAACAGATCATAGGTGTTGGCTATGTTCTCAAGAAACTTTAGTAGCTCAGGCTGTAGTGGTACAACGCGTTCCAGCATCCCAGTCATGTTCTGGTATAATCACTTTAAGCATTTCTATCAAACCCAGCATTACATGTCATTTAGAGTCTCTGCTGAAGTGCTTTTTATGGTATCCCTGCTCACTTTCAATGTCCATGTTTCAAAAGGTATATATTTGTACAGTAGGTACATCATTTAAATGACTGTTACTTTAAGAAAGGTTAAGGGCAAATAAATATATATATATATTTTGGTGCTTTTAATTTTTTTCTTAATTGAAACCTACTGAACATTTACAGAATCAATCTATGAACTTAGACACGTGTTGCAGAGATATTTGTTGTTAAAAGAGGTATATGTATGTTTTTATGTTCTAAGGCTGGTACAATGCTTATCTAATTGACATTCAGGAAACACTTTCTAAAATAAAAAAAGCACCAAGTTGTATTGTGTACAAATTATATGTGTAAAGTTGTGGCATAGGGTCTGTTTATTGCTGAGCTTTTCTTCAATTACATGTATTATTTTTTTGCCATTGGTGGGCACAAATGACTTATATTGATCAATTTCTCCACAGTCAGCAGCAAGACGAGCGGGCACCTGTTGTGCAAACTGCCAGACAACCACAACAACCTTATGGCGACGCAATGCAAATGGAGACCCAGTGTGTAATGCCTGCGGATTGTACTTCAAGCTGCACAATGTAAGTTGCCTGGCCATGTCTTGAATGTTGAGTCTGAGCTTGGCTTGGTAGGAAATGAATGGGATTGGTTTCTTTTAGGTGTTTCCTCTAGGGATATCCCCCCCATTCACTCTCTAGCATAGCAATGCCACATCCAATATGGCTTTACAATGCTTTTAGCTTGGCTTCTACATCTCCATGGCACCAAAGGGAGATGGGCAGACAATGGCCACACATTATTTCCCTCTCTTTCAATTTATTGGAAGGAAGTTAATTATTTAACCCTTTGACAGCTGGCTTAGGCCTCCCACATTTTTTTCCAAATATATATATATGTGATACCATGCACGTTAAATTACTGCTATAGAAAAATTATTCTGGTTGTTCCGGTTGCTCTTTAGATAAGCAACGTAGAAAACAAATTATTTTGCAACTCTAGTTACAGTGTCAAGGGGTCAGGTTTGTACTACAATTACTGTGACATGGCCAAAACAAATATTACTTATTTAATTACATGTAAAAGGACTAAATGGCAACTTAGCATACCAAATCTCATTTGCCTATTAAGGGCCAATATTTCAGTTATGGGCAAATAAAATAATCTACAGTCTACAAGGGCCTTTTCATATTTATCATTAAGTTGTTTGCTCTGGTTTCACTTTTCTTACTGCATTTTTCTAAACAATATTCATAAAATAATTAACCATTAAGAATTTCTATACCAAGGTAGTAAGAACTCCTCTCACTTGAAGTTTCTAGGAGTTCCAGGAAGTGAGTGTATTCAACCAGTAAGCTAGTAAGGTGGACTAATTATTTAAAGAGTATCTGCTGCTTTGAGAAAGTGTAAGAATATGTTTTGAAGCTGGATATGTGCTTTATACTTTTTATGCCTGAAAAATAGCTAACTGAATCCAGAGAAATTAGAAACATATAGTGAACACACAACCAGTTGTGTTATATTTGTATCTTTTATACATATATATGTTTATACGTATAGGTCTTAACCAGATGTATAATGTATAAAGGTCATGGTATATATATATTTTTACTTTGTTTTATTAAAGAATGTTAGAGAATTCTCCTATGCCCTAGAAATGTTTTTCTATGTGTTCAGAAAAAAGTTTTGACATCAGTTCTGCAGGGGATTCACATGCTCCGAACATGGTTTAGATTAGCCAGTGCATGATGTTCTTGTATTTTGTTACAGGTGAATAGGCCCCTGACCATGAAAAAGGAAGGAATTCAGACCAGGAATAGGAAAATGTCCAACAAGTCCAAGAAAAACAAGAAAGGCTCAGAGTGTTTTGAGGAACTTTCCAAGTGCATGCAAGAGAAGTCCTCTCCTTTCAGCGCAGCAGCCCTGGCTAGTCATATGGGGCCCATGGGCCACTTGACTCCTTTCAGCCACTCCAGCCACATTTTGCAGACGCCGACTCCAATCCATCCTTCCTCTAGTCTGTCCTTTGGGCACCCACACCCATCCAGCATGGTAACAGCAATGGGATAAAAATAGAGACCTCTACAGACTTGTACTCAAGCATGTGGGCATTGCCTGGGATTTGGCGCCCAAGCCCTCCAAGAAGACAATGGAGAAGTGGCTTGCACCTCATCTGTTGCATCAGATAGGCCTTCGCACTGGACTCAAGCAGGACCTTTTTGGTGGGACTAGATAAGCACTTTCCTCCCTTTGGACTGGAAATTAAAAAGGAATAACTTGTTTTCCACTGATCAACTCAAGGTGAAGGTAAAAAAAAGGTGGACAAAGTGGGCTTTTATCATTTTTTTTATTATTACTGTGAATATTGTAAATATGTTAACTGTCTCTTGTGGGTGAAAATGACCCAGTGATAGATGATGCTGGATTTGTACTGCAGACTCATTTCAAATGGACAACTTTATATATTAAAATATTAAAATTATAATGCTTAATTTTAAAAGAAAAAAAATATTTATTTTTTGCTCCCCATTTTTTCATTCCATCTCTGGCCTTGTCCTGAGGTCATCTGTCCTGTAAACTTTACCTCTTTTTGTTGTGTTGCCACCCTTTTTGGACTAGACCACCATAACATGGTTGACCTGAGTTTAACCCCTTCTGATGCTGGAAGGCCGCCGGTGAAGAGGTCTTGGAATAAGAGACCATAAAAGCAAACATTGAAAATTATTTAATGTGGTTCTTTTTAAGTGATTGCACCTGGTTAGAGGTTTTGAGGCTTTTTTTCTTTCAGATGCTCATTGGCTTTCGTTTCCCGACATTCTTTGATTGCACATACCAGGTTGTCTTAAAATACAATGCTCTTTCCTTAAAACAAAAGAAAAAAGTTTCTAAACTAGCTAGCATTATATGGTTTCTTTGTTCAACCATAAGACTGTTAGCTCTTTGGGGGAGCAAAATGAAACTTAGAACCTAATTAAACCTCCTTTAAACAAAAGAAAAGTCTCTAAACTAGCTAGCATAAGATGGTTTCTTTGTTCAACCACAAGAGTGTTAGCTCTTTGGGTGAGCAGGATAAAACCTAGAACGCTTTCACTGTCATTGTAATTAACAACCAAATTTTGCTAGACAAGCCTGATTCTGACGCTAAAATTAGTTGACAGAAAAGGCAAAGAACTCTGGCATTATATAAAGCCAGCGCTGCAAGTCTACACATGGCATCTAACTGAAAACATGTATGATCACCAAAGACCAAATATTTGTTCTTAAATGTAATAATGTGACCGTGTAACGTATTAAACGCTTACCCCCTTCCCAAGCATTCTACTGTTAACAACTTAAATATGTTATTATGTATATATTATTTAAAAAGAAAGAGAGCAAATCTGGGTGGTGGAAAACTATAGCTATAGACAGCAAACTAAATTGTGTATTTAATGGCAGATGTACAAACAATTTTTTTAATGAACATTCCAGACTTGGCGATTATATAAACCAAATATAAATTGCAGTAATTTCATTAAACAATGTATTTTGGGACCAACTCAGACCAGAAAGAGGTTTACAAGTTAAGGGGACAGGCTTAGCTTACTTTACATGTGATGATCGGAAAAAAAAATGCTTGCTGGGGTTTATGCCCAATATTCAAAAATGTGGTCCTTCAAGTTTCTTTCAACTCCTTAACAGTCATCAGGAATTTATTCTGACCATCTGGCTGTATAAAGGGTTAATGCCTAATGGTACAAGCTGTACATTATTTTGTACCTTTTTTTTGGGTTTTATTATATTTTTCAAGGGGTGGGTGGGATACAGGAAAATATTACTGATACAAGAGTAACCGAATAGTGCAATATCTTGCCAGCCTGCAGTTTATACCTGGGGCCCAGAAATAAATTATTTTGTATCGGTAGCCGCATAAAAATTATACAGTATTTTTTTTTTACATTGTTTTGATTAGTGACCTTAAGTTATTGTTGATTCTGTACACCATGTTTATATATTGTCATTGTAAAAAGTGTATGCTATCCTCCCATTCAATGAAGGTGAATACTAAAAATAAAAGAAACTTTTGTGCAATCCAGTCTCCTAATTTTTTTGATTAAAGTATGAAATGTTTATATTATCAGAAATTTCACTAATGTAAAAGTTAGTTAAAAATAATTAAAATTATTTAAAATTTTATCTAGTTAGTACTTATGGTAGATTTGTTGTAGGACTTTGTTTGCTATGGTCATAATTTATTGCTATGAAAATTGAAGTGTGCAAAATGTTTGTCTGACTGAATTTGTTCAATAATACATTTAAATTGTATCAAATTTAAAAAAAATTAAACACAGCTAGGAAGAAGCCGAGTTCAGATTTGAGTGTTATGTGTACTATAAACGGTGAATGGTTTTACTATTTAGATATTTTACTTAATTTAGCATTTTATATTACAGAATGAAACTGACACAATTCCATTGGTATAGGTTAATCCACACAAGTGTGGATTATCTGACATTAAATAATATTTAGAAGACGGTGGTTCTACCCTATCAGAAGTTTTATTCAAATTTTGCCATATTCCACATGAGCGTCTACATTGATTCAGTTGTTTTGTTTTTTTTTACTTTTTATTTTCCATTCAACCAATTGGAGTAAATGTATGCGTGTAATAAATAGACCAACATTTTTTTTTACAAAAGTATAAATTAAAAGCAAAAACTTCAGTTTTACTTTAAAAATCTTTCTGATGCATATACAGACAGATACAGATTGTATACACTAGGTTTAATATCCGTTCAATATATATTTATGTTATAAAATCTATAAAAAGGTATTAATAAAAAAGTAATATCTTATATTAGGGAATGTTAAAGGTGTACACTACCTTTAATATCTGCTCATGATATATTCATGTTATAAAACGTAATAAAGGTTTTAAATAAACAAAAAGAAAAAGGTTGGTTTATTAAACAGTGTGGTCAACCTGAAACAATCTTTTTTTTAAAAGACTAAAGCTAGGAACACACGTCTCGATTTAAGCGTACAATCGATGTAAATGAAAATTTACCTCGATTGTACCAAAATCGTAGCACGGACACATGGTACAATTGACGATTTTAGTTCGATGAAGAGCTTTACATCGATTGAAAAGTGATCGGACTTGTTGGAAAATTATCATCGAATTGTACCATGATTGTACTACTTTTTCATTTTCATCATACAATTGTATTCGATGAAGTGATAGTTTACTGTTTGTAGGGCATCAAAAGCATCGACGATTTTAGTCAATAATCGATGTTCTCTACATCGATATTGTACTGCGATTGTATAACACTATAGCGCACACGGTACAATCGATAAAATACCAAAATCGAGGTTCTTCATCTAATCTTACATCGATTGTATGCTTAAATCGAGCCATGTGTTCCTAGCTTTACGGTATGTTGTTAACTGCATCTCAAATGTTTGTTCGTTGACCTTCACTGAATGTTATAGGGGTAAAATGGGCTCATAAAAACACAATAATGTTTTGGGTCCAGCAAACTATTCTTGCTGTTAGTGCATTTTAAGGATTAGAAGGAGTGACCTGCAAACTGCTGCACACTTCACTTGTAAAGAGAAAGGGCCTATTAAACATGCTGAGACAATTACAGCATTTTGTTGCCAGGCTGAACCAGTTTAGCAGGATCGGAGGGTAGGGTATTCCCAAGTCAGCCTGCTGCTTTTCCTACCAGAACAGTTTTGATAATGTCTGTATGTCACTGAATAAGCTGGCTGCAGCATAACAAAGTATTCAAGCAAAAAACTGAAATTGATGTGTATAATTCTGACCATTTCATTATCTGATTTTGTAAATGAAAAACATTAAGATGAGAAAAAAAAACCCGGATGAAAGATTCCATTGAAAAAAATCTGTTGCTTATTGTCACAGTCAATACAGATCAGAGAAATGAAACTCTGGTTAGATGTGAAGGCCAATTGCAAAAAGAGATTCATTAAAAAAATTCTTTCTACAAATGTTCACCTTTAGTGGCAGAAGAATCCTGAACACAACACAACGAAATTTGTACAAATTGGTTATACAACTGTACTTAGCAAACACTTGCTGTATACATTGGGGCACTCCGTAGGACAGGCAGTTATGGTAATTTAAATGTTGCACTTGTGTAAAAAAAAAAGAGGATAAACCTAAGTTTACTTTTAAATGAATAATTAGCCATTTAAAAAATAAAACAATTTAATGCAACTATGTATTGTTGTAAGCACTGTTTAATGGATTCTTTAAAATGCAAGCACTGTATCTATATTTTACTTGATACAGGTTATAGTTGGTTATATTTCAGTGGTTGAAAATAACTTTCTATTTGCAGGAAAAAGCAAAATGCCACACCGATAAGCTTATCAGTTTGCTGCTTCTCTTTTCACTGTCCAATCAAACGCTGGGGGAGGGACAACTGTACACCTTCTAATATGACTGTACAATTTTAGTACAGCTTTTTTACCAACTAGGTAATATGGGGCATTTCTAAATGCTGCAATTAATCCGTATCGAATCAGGGAGGCCCTTAAACTATATACTCATTCGAAGATCTGAAGGAAATAGTACAGAGAAATTAAAAGGCCTTTTTGTGGGCATTAGTGTTATAACAGACCTGTCTTAAAAGACTGTGTATACATTTCAAGACTGGATGGTCATACATAAAACTAGTTTTCCAGAAGCCCACAGCGGTATTCCGGAGTGTAGTTAGGGGTAGATTTCCAATGCAAATAGTGGTAGCTCACCCACTCGATGCCAATGCCGTTCCTCTGTGTTGGAGTCCACCAGGTTCGTGCTGGAGTCACCTCTCTGACCTCAGCGTCCATGGTCTTTACATCCCTAGCATCATCATGTGTAGGGGGGGAGAGAAAGGGCATTGTAATCCCTTTGTATTTTTCATACCGCTTTGAGAAGCAGCTTCCCTAAATAATGGGACCGCTAGGGAGGTTTATTTTAGTTTTTTTTTACCTATTAATTTATAAAGTAAACACAGGTTCACCTTATTTACTAAGCACAGTGAACAGTCACATTGCTAAGTGAACAACTTTTAGTAAATCAACACAAATATCAATTTGTTTGTTTATCTTCTGAATTGTACGAACGGCCTGGAGTCTGAGGTTGGAAAAAGTAATTGGTTTACTGTTTATGTTTTTTTTGTACACCAGCAACTTGTAAAACAGTGAACTGTCACTTTTGCGCATATGAATATCAGTCAAAAGGAACAGAATGTGAATGTAGAGAGTCACATGAAACAGTAAATGTGCTTTTTTTATGGTCAGCCTTACTTACTACAGAGTATATGGATCCCAGGAGACATACAGGATTTACTTGATGTCAGTAACTTTCTTTAACATAAACTCAGTGATCTCAAGGAAAGAGGGAACCTAACTAATGTACAATATAGGGGATAATTCGAGTTTAAAAAATCGTCATACAAAGTTTTTTTTGTTGTTTAAAGACTCTGTTACACTAATTGCTGGTCTCCTAATTAATCATAGCGCAATTATATTGTCCAGCATTCTGTTAGTTTCAAGGCACTTGGAGGATTTACAAAGGAGTAAAGAATGTAGTTCTCCTAATTGTCCCCTGTAATTGTGACAAATTAGTGGGTTGTTTTAATTGGAGCCCGATATGGAGGTTTCTTCGCAAAGAGACAAATATAGTCCTCTGTCTGAAGTTTATCTACTGAGAGGATATCAGTAAAGCATAATGTCGTTTTAGCAAATGAACTTAATCCTTCTAATTCTAACATGACAGAAGCATCTTTTGTTAAAGGATCAGTCCATGCAAAACTGATGTACTGCATTGGGGTGGATACTGGAGGGTCAGATCACTTAATATAAAATGAAAAATTTTTATATACATATATATGTGATTTGCGAAAAATTAGAACATCATCCAAATGTTCCTGTATTTCACGAATTCAACTTAAAAGGTGAAACTAATATATGAAATAGACTGATTACATGCAATGCGAGCAATGGGAGCCTTTATTTATTATAATTTTGATGATTATGGCTTACAGCCTGTGAAAACACTAAAATAAAATTTTTGAAAATAAGAATATTACATGAAATCAAGAAAACAAAGATTTTCATTTTCAAAAATGCCAGACCTGCCAGATCAGTACTTGGTTTGGGCCCCATTTGCATCAATTACTGCCTCAATAAGGTGTGGCATGGATAGTATCAGCCTGTGGCAGTGCTGAGGTGTTATGGAAGACCAGGATGCTTTAATAGTGGCCTTCAGCTCTTCTGCATTGTACGGTCTCGTGTCTCTCATCTTTCTCTTGGCAATGCCCCATAGATTCTCTAGGGGGTTCAGGTAAGGCGAGTTTGCTGGCCAATCAAGCACAGTAATCCCATGGTCATTGAACCAGGTTTTGGAAGTGTGGACAGGTGCCAAGTCCTGCTGGAAAATGAAGTCAGCATCTCCATAAAGTCCGTCTGTGGAAGGAAGCATAAGGGCATGTTTCGACTTTGGCGTGGTTTTAATCATGGCACAGTCCTCGCGGGAGATCGCTAGAACCCGATTCAAACCGTGGCATGGCATGGATCTGCAGGCAGGAAGTGAAGGTGTGAAGCAAGATGTCTTGTCCCACTTTTGGCTGATCGCGCCCATAGAGAGTTAATGGAGGCGGTTAAGAATCCATGGAGGGAGGCGTAATTTTTACGGCGCCCATTCATCTCTATGGCCGCTGTCAGGCCGCACCACATCCGTGCCCATTCCTGGCTGACCGCAGCTGTGGAGGTGACCCCATTCAAACGTATGGGCATGATCTCCCGCGATCTCCACCCCACGATTATAATCGCAGGAAATCATGGGAGATCGCCCAAGTGGAAACAAGCCTTAAAGTGCTCCAAAATCTCCTGGTAGATGGCTGCGTTGATGCTGAATTTTATGAAGCACAGTGGACCAACACCAGCAGATGAAATTGCTCCCCATATGAACACAGAGTGGGGAAATGTCACACTGGACTTCAAGCATCTTGGATTGTGTCCTCTCCATTCTTTCTCCAGACTCTGGGCCTAGGTTTTCAAATTATATGCAAAATGCTCCCTTTAGAAAAGAGGACTTTGGACTTTGGAGCTGAAGGCCACTATTGAAGCATCCAGGTCTTCCATACCATGCCGCATTAAGGCAGGAATTGATGTAAAAGGGTGCCAAACCCAAAGTACTAAAAATGAATGATTATATTTTTGAAGGGCCCAAGTTTTTAAAATAAAAACCCAATTTTTTTTATTGATTTCATGTTATATTTAACATTTCTAAGAGTTTGATTTTGGGGGTTTCATAAGCTTTAAGCCACACTTAAACTTTTTTTAGTTATTTTATGGTTAACATCCCCTGAGAACTACAGAAAAATGTTGCATTATAATTACATTCTGTGTATCGTGTTAGGTGCTGTCCTAATAGCTATAAATAAATACTTATTGAGGTGTTTTCTTTAGGGTAGGACCTCTATCTCATTCTATAAATGGGATTTAAATTACATATTGTTGGCTGTATTGATTGGATGTCATAAATGGAGAGCATGATCCATTTGGCTGGAGGATACTGTGTGTTAGTAATGGTCCTAGGGGTGAGCTATGGTAGGGAGAAGCAGCATTCATTGCGGTTACTTGAAGAAGATGGTGGCCCAATAGAGGCACAACTTTAAACTCAGTTGCTGAGGCAACTTAGTTTGGCTTTTGTGAGGGTAAAAAGCTATATGGGGCCAACGGTGGACAAAGCTGTGGATGTTAGAAGTGGACAAGGTAATTGGACCAACTTTGAGGAACATTATCTAGTCTTTGAGGTCTATTTCAGCTTAAGGAAAAGGAGGGCAATTTTCAGGTAAGAAAAGAGGTATGTCAGTTGTGTGTTTGCTTACAGATGACAGGATCAAGAGTATGCCACTGTAGGCCAGTATGAAGAATGTAGTGGTTATTTTACTGTTTGAACATATACAAAATATATTGGTATGTTGTATGCACAGCACAACATACAGATATCAGTGGCCAATGTTATGTCAAGTTAAGGGTACATTATGTCCTTTTAGACACCATTTTCTTTATGAATAGCCTAATGCATACCTTTTACCAATTCAAAGATAATTGATACCACAATACCCAAATTGTGGATACAATTTGGATATACCTTTTACCAATGTCAATCCATAGATTGAGCTTTCTATAATATAATCCTGGCCCCTACTTTGCACTTTATCTTACACCATGCTGACCCATATTCTCTATCTCTATTCTCTATCTATCTATATCTAGTGATGGACCGAACTGTTCGCCGGAGAACTGTTCGCGGCGAACTTCGCATGTTCGC
>CM070037.1:88263142-88296799 GCA_036250615.1 Ptychadena robeensis
CTTTGTTTTTTAAAATTCGCCTCCCATTGAAGTCAATGGCGGGTTTGCCGGTTCGCGAACATCAAATTCCGGGTTCGCGCCATCACTATCTATATCTTATATTATTTGTGATAAAAACAAATTGTAATGGAAATATACCAGTTTCCTATGTGACAGCTACAGTTTGTGAGATGTTAAGGACTGTGGCATATGTGTGATTGGAAACAATCTTTAATATCTGTACCTTTTTTTATGTCTCAAAGAAATGAGGAAATCTCTTGGCTCCGGAATGTAAAGAGACTTGAAATATATAGTAGCAGTAGGGGGACAATTGCAGCCTTCTATAGAAGAGCTATATTTACCATACAGCTTTAAAACTGAATAATGAGCAAAATAAAAATTAAAGTAAAGTACATTTTTATGGGGTTTTCCCTAACATTTATATATGGTGACCTTATTGTTCTACTTCCTGTGACAGGTAATTTTGTTGTGGTCTCCAGTGAAAGTAGCATTGTAACCATAGCCTTGGATAAACATGTAATTTTAAATTGACTAAACATTGTAAAGCATCCTTTTAGCTAATAATTATAACTTTTTTTCTTTTTGTGAGCAAATCTTCAACAGGAAAGGACAGGATTTGAATCCCATGCTGCTGAAGTAGTTCACAGATCATGGAAGTTTTGTCTTGGGTCATAAAGGACCTTGTCCCACCACAGATTTAACTATATCACCATGTAGAATTTTTTGTGTTTAAATTGTATCTGCAATGTTGTATAAAATTATACACTGCAGTGATGCAGTGATGTGGATAGGAAGAAATGATGAAACATGATTTTCCTTTTTTTATTATAAAGGATTTATTACATTCTAATAGGGTAATATTAGGCACCTATTTAATAAGAGTTGAAACTGATAATTAACCTTTGAAATGCATATAGGCTTTGCTTCAGGTTTCCATCCAGACATTGCTGTTAAGCACCAGTCCAACCAACTCCTTTATGCCAGTAATTTGATAGCCCCTGTTTGTGATGCAGGCTCCGAGCTGTCTCCGCCATACAGAAAGCTTCATGTAAATGTCAAAACTAGGAACTTTCCTCAAGCCAACAAACAGATTCAAACCTGCCTTGGATGTCCAAGTGTGACTGGTCATACCAGAAAGAGAAACTCCTAGCAATCACAGTGATTTTGTATGTAATCTACATACAGGTTAATTGTAGTGGATTGTAGACAACTCTGAGTGACCATTCAATTCTTAAACATCATATACATACAGTACATACATACGTACATACATACATTATAATTTGTTTGATCAGTTTTTTATTTCAAACCTTATTTGATGGAGAGGCTCAAGGTACTCGACTACGTTGAGCCTTACATCGGCGGAGCAGCTCGGCGCTGTGAAGACAGATCCTCCGCCAAGCAGGTAGATCTATCTGCTATGTTGGAACGTCCACTAAAGCTAGGAACACACGGCTCGATTTAAGCATACAATCGATGTAAGATTAGATGAAGAACCTCGATTTTGGTATTTTATCGATTGTACCGTGTGCACTATAATGTCATACAATCGTAGTACAATATCGATGTAGAAAACATCGATTATTGACTAAAATCGTCGATGCCATTGATGCCCTACAAACAGTAAACTATCACTTCATCGAATACAATTGTACGATGAAAATGAAAAAGTAGTACAATCATGGTACAATTCGACGATAATTTTCCAACTAGTCCGATCACTTTTCAATCGATGTAAAGCTCTTCATCGAACTAAAATCGTCGATTGTACCATGTGTCCACGCTACGATTTTGGTACAATCGATGTAAATTTTCATTGATTTACATTGATTGTACGCTTAAATCAAGCCGTGTGTTCCTAGCTTAAGTGACGTAAATGGAAACAAGCCCTTAATCCAATATCAGTCAATGGTACTTCTACACATTGTAATCTATGCAAAGCCAATTCTTAAATTCAATTACTTAAACAGTTATAAAGATAAAGGTAAAACTGGCAGACACTTGTACAAATGACAAGCATGAAATTTTAACAGCTCTTTTTATTGTATGCTTTATTTCAATCACTTTTGTTTGATTAAAGAAAACAGGTGTACTGTCTGCTCTACTGTTACCACCTACAACAGAAGAGGAAAAATTGGGTCCTATACAAAGTTCTCACACATATGACTTCCCAACTAGGGTTTAATAATCATTCATCACAGAATTCTATTCAAAATAGTTCCCTAGCAGTCTACAAAATTCTCAACATATTCACTAATGATGAGACTTCATGGGTTCTGCCCCACTTAAATTCTCCCATAAAACTTTCAGTGCTGATACTGTTTTTTAAATGCAGCTAAGAATGAAAACCTATAAATGGTTATAATGGTTGCTATTATTTCCCATAAGTCGAACAAAATTCTTGCTTGTGGCTTAGAAAAAGAGGAAACGGATAATGACACTCATTCTGCAGAATTTCAGCTAAACACATCTCCACAGTAAGAAATAGTTATAAAATAGAAAAGAAAAAGAGGGCCAGGAACACAGCACTAATCATGCTGGTGGAAAAGCCACTCCTTACTAGGTAAGGGTTCCCCCCAAAGAGGATCCCCAAATAAGAGGGTGGTGGGGTTTAAGCCTGGTAGTTCTCGACCTCTATATTAACACCTGAACTTGGAAATATCTTTCAAGACACTTGGGGAAAGGTAGCTTTTAGTCCTTAGCCCAGAACTCTTAAGCAGTGTACAGACGTGAAGATATGGGCCAGATCGATGGCCGTTTCGAGCGCCGTGCATGCTCATGGCCATCTATCTGGCCCAAATAATATGCATCCACTGCCATATCGCCACCTCAAAAATCCCCAGAGGCTAGCCACCTCACAGAATCATTTGATTGAATTCTTTGTTTTCTTGTTCATGTTTATTGGAGGATTTAGCAATTCTATCATATGCACCTGCTTTTCATTTAGTATTATTGTGGTTTTTATTTAGTATCAAAGCTTCATATTTATCAAGAAAACCTCATATTTCTACAAAACAAACTTAAAAATCTAAAATGCCACCTTAAGCATCGCAACCGTCCAGCCAGATGGTTTATGAGGCATTATTTTTGCTGTGCAAAGCCCTGAGCAATGGCCCCCAAAACATGCTGGCTTTTTAGTTTGTATTAACTATTAGTTAACTAAAAAATTTTGTGTATAATTCTAAGCACAAGTAAGGCTTATGGTAAACTTAAAAATGTGTGTTTAGATATGCCCCCATGCATTTTGAAATGCCTCCCGGATAATTCCCTAAAAACTGACTGCTGGACACCTAATCATGCAGTGTCTCTAGATGCCCATCGCCAAATCTTGCATTGGTATGGGGTCCCCTGCTGTAAATACAATTACCCATAAAAGTTGGTATATTGTATATAAATAAATACATTCTTTCAGTACGTTAAACCAATTTTTAGAGAAAAGTTTTAAGGATTCCAAAGTTGGAAGGCCAGAAACAGGGACAGTTCATTTTAGCCTGCAAATGGAGGTGGGGTAGCAAATAGACACAGTCACCTCTTTTTTTTTCTCTCTTTCATTTTTATTTCTCTCTAGGTCCACTTCAGCATGTGCATTATGTTACTGTTCTATAATGCTTCATATGAGGATTTAGCTAATTTGAAAACAAGATGTGAATATTCTGTAGTAAAGATGAAAAACAAGAGGCAGGACTGCCAAAGAAGAACTGGAAAACAAAACAATGAACAAAATGACAATAGAATACATACAACCCCAATGTCCACAGATTTTAGGGGGTTATATATGTGATGTGATATTACCAACCATATTTTATTGAAAACATTTTAAATGATGCAATTTTGTTTTTATTAAAACGTAAATGATAATGATCAAATTAATGTCAACAAAAGTTTGTAAAAAGTTTGGTTAAAATGTTTTTATAGGGTGGAATATATTTTTGACCAGTTGTACCTTTCAAGCATGGGGGGGGGTGTATGGTCGAGAGGATGAGTGGTGATAAGGTAATTTATATACATACAAAGTGATCCCCAACTCCAGGGGGGCATATGGAAACAAGACACTTTGCTTGTTCCATTTTTCAAATAATTTTTCAGCAAGTTACTGTTATTCATATTTATTGATGTTATAGCACCTCATGTGATGACATAATCCCTATGTGGGCCATGGAATAAGAATAATACACAGGATTGCTTTTAAGATGTGAACATTTTTGTGTTTGGGAGAAGAATGTAATAAGATTCTCCAGTCACAGAGTACAGATGCATCTAGGCACTTGGACAGCTCAGAGTTATTGGTTTACTGGCCTTGATGTATGGCGACTTAGTCTGGAGATGTTTGGACAATTTGTTAGAAAGCTTACAATGAATAAAGGATGAAAAGGGAAACAAAATCTTCATCACTGTCTTGTGCATCAGATAGGCGAACCAAACAAGGAAAAAAAAAAAGTCTCACACGGATGACATGTCAACCAACAAGGCACCCAAAGACCTTCAGGCTTTGTCAATAAGGCTGTGCAAAAAACAACCACATGACCACATTTCAGACATTATAGGAGTCAGTAAGATCTCAGAAGATGGTTTTTTTGTTCATCCATCGCTGATAAAACAATAAAAATTTACCAACATGTTCGATGACCTATCAAACTAGTTTTTGTTCGAGGTCGAGCAAAATGTATCCATTGAACAAATTGGCCATTCTAGAGAGGGATCAACCAAAATACAGTTCGTTCTTTGTTGATCAAACGAAAAAATCTACATGTGTAAACCCACCTTAACAGTATGTAACTACCCTCTGCCCCTGATGTATATATATATATATATATATATATATATATATATATATATATATATATATATACACTCACCAGCCACCTTATTAGGCACACCTGCTCGTTGACGTAAATTACTGATCAGCCAATCACATTGTGGCAACTCAATGCATTTAGGCATGTTGACATAATCAAGACGAACCGCTGCAATTTAAACCGAGCTTCAGAATGGGGAAGAAAGGTGATTTAAATGACTTTGAATGTGGCATGGTTGTTGGTGCCAGATGGGCTGGTCTGAGTATTTCAGAAAGTGCCGATCTTCTGGGATTGTCACGCACAACCATCTTTAGGGTTTACAGAGAATGGTCCAAAAAAGGGAAAACATCCAGTGAGTGGCAGTTCTGTGGGCGCAAATGCCTTGTTGATGTCAGAGGTCAGAGGAAAATGGCCAGAGTGGTTCAAGCTGATAGAAAGGCAACAGTAACTCAAATAACCACTTGTTACAAGCAAGGTATGCAGAAGAGCTACAGCAGCAGACCACACCAGGTGCCACTCCTGTCAGCTAAGAACAGGAAACTGAGGCTACAATTCGCACAGGCTCACCGAAATTAGACAATAGAGGATTCGAAAAAATTTGCCTGGTTTGATGAGTCTCGATTTCTGCTGCGACATTTGGTTTAGTCTGCTGTGGTGTAATGGTGTGGGGGACATTTTCTTGGCACACTTTGGGCCCTTAGCAGTAATTATCTAGTAATAATCGTTGCAATGGCACAGCCTACCTGAGTATTGTTGCTGACCATGTCTATCCCTTTATGACCACAGTGTACCAATCTTCTGATAGCTACTTCCAGTAGGATAATGCACCATGTCATAAAGCTCCAATCATCTCAGACTGGTTTCTTGAACATGACAATGAGTTCACTGTACTCAAATGGCCTCCACAGTCACCAGATCTCAATCCAATAGTGCACCTTTGGGATGGGGTGGAACTGGAGATTCTCATCATGGATCTGCAGCAACTGCATGATGCTATCATGTCAATATGGAGCAATGTCTCAGAGGAATGTTTCCAGTACCTTGAGTACCAGTTGAATCTATGCCACGAAAGATGAAGGCAGTTCTGAAGGCAAAAGGGGGTCCAACCCGGTACTAGCAAGGTGTGCTTTATAAAGTGGCCGGTGAGTGTATATCTGTAGCACATTCTCATACAATTTGACACCCATATTCCACTCAGGTCACCATATACGCCTCTATGGGCTGATACCAAATTTTTCTAGCACCAGATGAAACCACACCAATGATGCCACTTTGAACATATGTGGTCCTGATGCAATCATTCAGATATGTAAAGATGTGACTTCTAAACAGGGACAATGCAGTAAGACATCTCCAATGCCAATTTATTATAAGGAGAAAAGGACAAGATCTGTCATGTTTTTGGTGTATAGATGATAAAGTGAGTGAGCGTAAAAATGTGTTACAAGCAGCATCACCAGGTCAAAACAGTAAACTACTGTAGCCTTTTTCTAAAAAAAGGATTTTGTAAGTATATATAACATACAAATTGCCATCAGTCTTTGGTTTGCACTGTAATAGGTTATTGACAATTGTTCATATTATTTTTATAGTTTTGTCTCGCTGAGGAAGCCTAATATATGGCCAAAACACATTGAAACTATCTATTTTCAACTTTTGCCATTGTTGGTCAGTTTTTGAATGGTCAGTCTTCTCATGATCAGTTGGAACAATTATTTTGCATTGTTGCAACAGTGTTGTTGAATACCCAGTCATTTGTAAGCAATTTTCTATTGAGTATTCTGTTGCCGATTGGTCACTTTTTACTCATTCAGTGAACCAACCCCAATGCCAATTTACTATCCATTGAGCTAACTACTCTTCTCACTTAAACAAGGAACATTTCCAGGGACAAATCTTTCCAAGCACAAACCTTCAATGTCTGGAACTGTCCTTGTAAAACAGTGGCAGTTGGTAAGGATGTCCTTGCTGCAAGGGGAACAAATTACCTTGTGGAAGACTTGTATTTCTTTTTCCCTGCCTTCCTCTAAACCATGTGGCTTTGCACATATTATTTTTCTCTACACTGTAAAACATTAAGTAAATGCTATTATTGCCTAACAAATGCTACATGGATGATTGCTTCCTCTGTTCTCCAGCATCTCGTCACTGTACCTCGGTGTGTCTTGTGGCTAAAGCGGGCGGCTTGCCCAGAACTGAACAGAATAATTAGGCTAAGAAGAGACAAATTTATCTCTCTCGCTAAGCTCTTTAAAGCAGAACAAGCCCGCTCTTTTCTCTTTTACATACAAGCGGCTCTGGTGAGTAATAACGTGGCGAAAAAAGAGAGAGTAAAAAAGCCCCAGATGCAAATGAGGGGCTCAGGCTAAAGCATTGGCCTGTTATTGTGGCTCAGGCTTACACGCTAAGAAAAGCATGTTCCTTTCACACTGCTGTAATCCTAGAAGTTCACTGGCCTAAAACCCTAACAAGGAGAAGTCTTGTTAGATGAAATTAAGTGAGTGCTCTGACTGCCAAGCCATACAGAGTGTTCACCTGCCGCTCACCTGTGATGGGGCTTTTAGCATCTGTTACCAAAATAATGGGGACAAAAGAATGGTTTATTTGTATGCCTTTCCACCCACCAAATTATCCTTAGTACCTGTAGACCTGGCTGCGCTGGCCTGAACTCAGTGCCTGGGGAACAGCATTTGACAAGGAGATCATGCAGAAGAGTTTTCCTCAGGCAAACAAGGGTAGAATAGTACTATAATAATATTAGTACATTACAAAATACAGGTGAAGTATACCAAAGTGGTTCATACACAAGACAGTTTGGATCAGGTTTTTAAAGTAATGCAGTAGACATGGCTGCGATTTATCTATAATATTTGTATCATTATATATTCATTCATAGTCATTCAATATATTTTATAGATAAAGCTAGCCATACACACATCAGCTTGATCAATTGACTCATGCAATTTAAATATGGGCTGTCAGTCGAAGATTTATGTATAGTGCTACCACACAGTGTGATCGATGTGAAACTGATACGTTTCTTTCCCAAGGCCTGTGCGCAGGCATCAGATACACATTTATCCAGATATCTAGAAATCCCTCAGATACTTGTACTATCTACTTAAATCTTCGGTTCTGTAAATTTTCAAAGCTTCAAGATAAAAAAAGAAATTGATTTTCAAATGAATTACTTATTTTTAATTTCCCTAGCAGTCCAGTTAGGGTAAAAAAAGTTTCCAAAAGCAGCCAATCTGAGCTAGATTCAGGGTAGCGACAAAACAGCTCCGGCAACAGTTCCTTAATGTTCGATGGTGTCCCCCAGTGATCCTGATCCTGTCTTCCTCTTTCCCCGGAGTCATGTGCATGATGATGACTTCAGGGTGTGGGGGGAAATAAAATTAATTTGTTTTAGATTCAACACAAACAGGAGAGATGTTTTAGAAATGTAAAGCACTAAACAGTATACAGGATTATTGCATTTTTATTTATTAACCTCCTTAGCATTACAGGCTTTTTGAGCCAGTTTTCATGGTGCGAAAAGCTGCTTCCTAGGCAATACAATGTACTCCGCTGTGCCTACCAGCTCTCCTCCCAGCTCACTTCACTGCGCAGGGAAAAGTGACGCCCCCTCCATTTACATGGAGGTCTATGGTGCCGCCCCCCGCCCCCTTCGGCTGATGATGCTGAAGGCACTGTGAGCCTGCATCTATGCAGAAATGCTGCAGGCTCACAGAGAGCCGGCGATTGTGCCCGTTTCCGATCCAAGATCAAACTGAGCCCGTACTGGCTTCGGGCGTAACGCCCAGGATTAGTGATGGCTGAAATGCCTGCAACGCATGGATGTTTGCCCTCCTTCTCGCCGGCGAGCAGTACGGGTGTTCGAGCCGCCCAAGTTCGCCGGCGAGAAGGAGATCTTTATTCTTCCTCCGGCAGGATCAGAAGCAGCGAGATCGCGCCGGAGGAAGAATCTTTTACATTTAAGCACAAGAGTCAGAAAGACTCAAATTTGCATGAAAGCCTATGTCACACGTTTGGTACAGAAATAGGGACTTCAATGAACTGCCAGGAAGGTTAAGGCAATAAAACAAAAATTGAACAGTGTATGTCCACTTTTAGAATAAATAGTCAGTGTGGTGCACTACCTAACAATCACCAAACAAAAAAGTGCAACACAATGTTTGCTATAACAACAAGAGTTTTCAATAGATATGGCAGTTGGTTACTTCAGCGCACTCCTTGCTTATTTTTGATTTGTTTCAAAGGCTACACAATAGTATTCCAGATAAACAATTGATAATAAGGGTATATATATATGTTGTTGGTGTTAAATCTGAAATATAAATTACTAATCCAAAATAAAAGAGTGGTCTTCTGTTGGAGATCTGGGGGTTGAATATCACAGTAGCCATATGTATGGGTAAAATCTGACAAGAGAAAAGCACTGTTGGAATGTTGAAATATGACTATAAAAGGATGACATATGGACTGCAGGTAGTCTCAGTAGTTAGTTACTAACATACCTGTCAAGTTTGGGCATCACCAAACCGGGGGGCGTACAGGAAGTGACGTCAGTGATGTAACTTCCGGTGAATGGATCGTGGTTCTTCCGCATTCCATGTACCGGAAGTGACGTCAAGGACGTCACTTCCGTTGTCCGCCGGCCTTTTGGCTGATCTAGCAGGGAGAGGGCTTTACTCTCCCTGCTAATGTCCCATTGTGCTGATAATGTGCGAGGTGGGACATTAGCAGGGAGAGTTACGCCCCCTCCATGATAGATCAGCTCGATTTCAAGAACCCGGGAAAAATCCGGGATTTCTTTCAATCTGGATTTGGCCGGGAAAGCCACATAAAAACTTGACTTCCCCGGCCAAAACGGGAGGCTTGACAGGTCTGGTTACTAACCCAGAAAATCTCGGTGTTGCACTACTGAGGTATGAGATCTGGGGGTTCAAACGGTGTTGTACTGTGAGAGTTACATTTGACCCAAAGCCAGCTGGTGACCTGTGCCGCAGAATATATCAGGACAGCGAGGGAGACGGTGAGGAATACGGCACTACATAGTGACTACCAAACACCATCTCCTGGTACTCATCTGAGGAGCTTACTAAAAAAGTTCAGCAAGTCAGCATCTCAGTTCAGGACTTGATAAATATCGTTAATGATAGCTGAATAAAGAAGGCTCTGTCTTTCTGGAGGATAAAGGAGATTGGGGATAAAGGGAAAGTATGACCTAAAATTCCTCTGCATCCAATAAATGTGAATATAATGCTGAGTGTCGCTTATTGTGTGAGCAAAGAAGGGCACATTCGGAAGGGACACATGGTTTTCTAACCATAATGCACTGACTTGCATGCCTTTACCAACACACTCACTCACTCAATTACTAATGCTAACCTTTGGTTTGATCCCTGTGGATGCCTTCAATCCTATGCCCAGGATACATTTGACCATGCATGTTTATACTAGTAGTAAGTCCATTAATGTGCCAGGGCCTTTATTGCCTTGTTCTGTGACTGTAAAAAGAAGGGTTGACCTGGTACCCTGATGGGTGGTGTTTGTTCTGGACTTATGCTGGAGCTGAGGTTCCATGTACTGCCCACAGCAAAGAAGGCATTCTATGGTGCTACACTTCAACTGAGTTTGATCTGTCTGACCTACATTATATTTTAAGAATATTGAGTCTTTCTGACTCTTGTGCTTAAATGTAGCCAGAAACATCTCAGTCTTGTCCTGATTTATGCAATGCCTACAACTGCTGTGTAGGGTTTCCCTGGGGTGGTAACCTGATTGTTTAAAGAGCTTATTTCACACTCTGAAAATTCCCTGTCTTACTAAGCTCTAATCTTTAATTTTCTACAGCAAAAAACGGGAAGGAAGATATGCAGTTTCGGCCTCTGTTTTTAGAAATTATTTTGCAGAAATAACTGCGTTGGGGTGATTTCTCATTACTATATGAACACAGAGACACAGTTGTTTGGCCCTGACACCCTTACACCATCTTTTATACCCATCATCAATTGTTTTGACAGCATTTAACAAAATGCACTTGTGAATATTCGCAAATATAGAATCGAATATTAGTAGAATTATTTGTGAAATATCGCGAATTTGAATATTGCCTATGCTGCTCATCACTATTACTAATGATTCTCATTGACTTTTGCACTACAAAGACAAAATGTAAAACGTTAAAATTACAGCTCCCACTAGGCACAGGAAAATATTATTTAATTTGGTACGCATCAGAAAACCTACACACATGAAAATGGTACTAAGCGCTGATAACGCTGCTTCCTGATTGGGCATACAGAAAACATATATGTATATGTAAGTCATAGTAAACATTTTTAGCATGCTGAAAAAAAAAGGAACTAATGTTGTAACAATTTAATGGAAAGCGACCTCTGACACATACATTTTACTGTAAGTAGCTATTTGTACTTTATTATGTAGCAAGCTTTGAGGTCCTAAATTGTAGCAATGCTTAATTTTGTAGGACTGAAGCCAGCCATACACGGGTTGATTATTTTGCGATGCGATCATTGATTTCACTTTTCTTTCGATCGTCAATTCCATTTTAAAATGTTCGATTCCTTCACAGAAATCGGTTCCTTCTGTACAGATTTGTACAATCGACTAAATTTGGTCAGGAATAGTTTCCTGTGTGGTCAACTAAAAAATCTATTGTTTTAAGTCGATTGAACGGAAATATCGAACAGTGTATGGCCAGCCTAACACTGAATTCTGATGCTCTCTTTGACATTCAATAGGACCTTATGACTGCTAAAAGGTCAACTCCATATAATCAATCATAATATCAATGCAATTGAAATAATTTTACTCTTGCATGGTCACTGTAGTCTCACAATTTTTAAAGAGACCTTTGCCACATTACTTTATGTCTTTGCTTACCACTACTGAACCATAAAGTATGTAAAACTTGGAGCAAACCTGAAACAAACGTATTTAATTTCAGAGGGCCACTGCACCATCTAAATTGCTGACAATGAAACAATGTAATGTATTTGTCCGCAACACTGGTTTTTCCTGTTGCAGGGTCATCAATGATATATCAAATTAATTCTATTAGTAAACATTTAGAGGTCTTCATTGTACAAGTATAGACATAAAAGGAAAACATCTCATGAACACAAAAAGGTATGTTCACTATACAAGCTGGAGGCATAAAAACGTGTGGTTCAGCCAGGCCGGGTGGGTTTCTTTTGAACCTATACAAAGAGTGGCCTATTGCTGGGGTGTGGCGGGAGAGGCTGCATTCACTAGTCTTCTAGTGTCTGGCTCTCGCAGACTAGTCGTCCACATGTCCTTTCTGTCTAGCACAGAGAACGTCTCAGGGGTAAATTCTAAGTGATGGTTTGGAAATACACCTGTTGACAAGACTAAGTAGGCACAACTATTCCACCTAACCTCACCCTAAAGCCAGGCACAAACGGGTAGATTTGTAAAACATTTCGAGTACAATCAATCAATGTGCGCGCTCACAGTGATTGATTGTACTATAGTCTGCTTACAAACCTACCTGTTTGTGCTTTCCTTCGAACAGGATCAATAGAGCCTGCTCGAAGAAACTAGATTGAACAGGGTTTCAACATGTTGGATAACCCTGTTCAATCTCCATTACTTTGCATGAAGAAGAATCGTTATACAAAGTATAGGAACAGCTGGCTCAATTCTTCTTTCTACACAGCCGTCGGCTGTCAGTGTGAAGGGGGTGGAGCCAGCACTCCTCACACTGAAGCCGACGCTGCTGTGAGGAGAGAGGATGTGTGGATTTCTGCCCATCTTCTAGCCCGTGTTCTTATTCACACAGGCTACAATCTGGGGAGAATGGGTCCCGGAGGTCCCCATTGAGCGGGAATCAATTTGCCCATGTGGTGCACATTGATTTCCATTCAATTGATCCCCGATCAATCACAGTGTGGTGACGTCACCACGCTGTGATTGATCGGAGGTTGATTGCATGGGAATTTACCCGTGTGTGGCTAGCATAACACTTGATCATTGAAGACCAGAATAAATTGTACATTTTAAATACATTTTAAGGGACTTATTTATGTTAAAGAGGAGTTGATGCTCCTCTGAACATGGGTTATTCATGTGTTTCTTATGTATTTGTATGCTCATACATTGCATCTGGAAAATATCCACCCATCACATTTTCCACATTTTGTTATATTCTAGCCTTATTCCAAAATGGATTTAACTCAAATGTATTTAATATATTAAAAATAAAAAAGAGAAATCACATGTTTGTAAGTATTCACAGCCTTTGCTGGATAAATTGTTGATACACCATTGGCAGCAATTACAGCCTCAAGTCTTTTTGAATATGATGCCACAAGCTTGGCACACCTATCCTTGGCCAGCTTCACCCATTCCTCTTTGTAGCACATCTCAAACCTATTTAGGTTGGATGGGAAGCGTTGGTGCACAGCCATTTTAAGATCTCTCCAGAGATGTTCAATCTGATTCAAGTCTGGGCTCTGGCTGGGCCACTCAAGGACATTCACAGAGTTGTCCTCAAGCCACTCCTTTGATATCTTGGACTGTCGCCCCAGTCTTAAGGCCCCCATACACGTCTAGATTTTTCATCCAATCAACTTAATTCAATCAATTTTTTGGTTGATTGATTGAAAATCTATGGCAGCCCACATGGTTAGATTCAACCTAAACCAATTAAAATTAGGAAAAAAAATTGATTGAACAATGATTGGACATGCTGGTCAATTTTAATTGGTTGTATTGAAATTCATTACACTTTGAGTCGATCCCCAAAAAAGTTGATAAAATATCTGTTACTACAGTTGGCAAACATACAATCAATCACCAATTTCCCTGACCCCCAAAAATGTATCTTTTTAAGTTGATTGAACAGAAAATCTAGACGTGTATGTGGGGCTTTAGTTCAGGAGTGCTCTGAAGCAGGTTTTTATCCAGTATGTCTATGTATATTGCTGCAGTCATTGTACCCTTTTTCCTGAAAAAATGATAGATAGTTGCCCACAACACCACATTATTACACAGTTACAGTGATGTCAGTGGCCAGAAGGGCCCTCAGTGGGTGTATGGGGCCTGAGCAAAGATTGCAGAATAAAAAAGGGTCAGTATGAGAGGTGCGTGTTTAGGTTGCGTGTAGGTGTGCAGCTCTCAAAATGGAGGAGTGTGGCCTGTAACAGACAAATATAAACAAGAACACGCGCACAATCTGGTACAAGAACACGCGCACAACCTAGTACAACAAAGTAAGGTGCTGTAAATGGTTAAATAATATGAAATATAAGAAAATTAATTAAAATGAATGAAAACAAAAGACAAGATACTCATATTAAAGGAGGTTTACAAGGATTGATCTCTCAGGGCCATGTGCTTTCCAGGATGATGTCACTTCCTGGTTGGGGATGAGATCACTTCCTGCTTACAGATGCTGGAGTGCTCAACAGGAACAATAGGACACATTTCGAGCGGAGGCTCTTTTTTAACAAATTGGTGATTGGAAAATGAATTAGAATTGTATTTTCAAATAAACTGTGTACTGCCTGGTTTTGTATGATTTTGCATTACATGTTGGATCTTTTTGGATCACCTCTAAACCATGGAAAAATTTCAAATACCAGTAGTACCACATAATATGAGCTATGTACACCTATGAAAATTGTATTTGTGCTCT
This sequence comes from Ptychadena robeensis, assembly GCA_036250615.1. NCBI lineage: Eukaryota > Metazoa > Chordata > Amphibia > Anura > Ptychadenidae > Ptychadena > Ptychadena robeensis. Next base: position 88,277,627 of record CM070037.1, read on the forward strand.
TTTAGCTATCTTTATACCTTAATTTCTTTTTTTTATGTTTAAAGCTGAACCCAGTGCCCAGAAACAAGAGCTATGGGCATTATTACTTCCTGGTACCCTTTATGCATTTCTTCCACATCTGTGCACTTTAACAACATGCAACATCAATACTTGTTTTATGTAATACAGACTGGTCACGTATGCACTTTATCTTCTGTGGGGTGACTAGTCCAGTATACGACCTGTTTGTACCTTGGAAATTTACTAATTTGGAGTTAATGAGCAGAACTTGGACTTCCCACCTCTGAAAGAAACTTAAGTAAACCCACTGCTTAGAGGCATCATTTTACTTCCACATTCTGCTACTCGTACAACTGGAAGAAGTTGTGTCATTGCTAATTATAGCAGAACTAAGTATAAGTTGTGGTTTTCTAGAAAGTAATATCCGCCTTAGCACAGAAAAGCAGAATTTGAGGGCTATCATATTAGGAACAAATAACACTACAAATACACACTTATAAAATGCTTTTAGAAATGGTGGAAGTCCATTAGAGCATCCTTTTTTCCTTCAAGTTAAAGAAATGTACAATTATTGCTGCCTACTGGTAGGTCTATCAAATTCCATTTGGTGGTCTTTAAATTATATTTATTTTACAGATAGGCTATAATGTAGTGATATGGCACAGCAGTGTAAATGCTGTAAATGAATGGAAGACTGAATTAATGGCCTGAATTAATGTAATGGGTAGTATCTTCTGGTCTTGGTAGCATGAGATGATCTATATGGTGCGGTAGAGTGCAGTCATCAAGTTATAGTACTCATAGATTCATCAATATAAACAACTAAAAGACGTACCAGAAATCCAGAAAAAAATGGACTCAAGGGTGAGGAGGGTTAGGCCAGGCCAAAAGCAGGGAGATGTCTAACCCCCCTTGTTTGGGAGTCAACCCAAACACAGCTCCTGACTGGGCCCTGGACCAGAGGTGTCCCTTTCAGTGTACCATCCATCGGTTTACCAATTTTACAGGATCAGAGGGAGACACCACATATGTAGTGACAAATATATCAACAATTCATTTCTATAGGTAATTCCATTTTGCGGACACTGGGACTACAAGGGGGAGCTAAGCTCCTATATATTGAATGATGTTGTTAAAAAACGGTAAGCATAAGGTCAGGTCAAATCCAATAAATTATACTCCAGATCAAAAGTTTTGCTCACAGGTTTTCAGATGCCCCATATGGGGTCTACAGTCCCAATGCAATATAAACAAGTCATCTACAATGGCACACCTTTACTATCACATCCAAGTTTCTGAAAATGTCTAATCTCTACTTTCCAAACATTAGCCTCCTGCGTTGGTGGTGTAGTGGACCCTGAACCCCTGTTTATTTTATATTTTGTATTTTTAATGCATGATTATATTTAAAGTTGAGCCCATAATTATTCATACCCCTGGCAGATAAAGTATTTTTTTCAACCAGCAAGTTATTTTTTGACAGGAAATGATATACGTGTCTTGCAAAAAATAATAAGACTAAGCTTTTATTTTTTTTTATAAACTTCTTTATTGCATTTTAATAATTTTCAGCAGAGCATTACATATGATGCGAGGAATACAGCATAATACAGTGGATCATCACAGTTACAGTCATTTGACCGGGCACGAAATCCTCCATCACATAACCACAAAAATATTCCTAACACTACAAAACATAGTAAATCCAACCAAACCAGGCCCTCTCCCAAGAGAAGGAAGGTGAAACCATCGGATAAGTGTTTCACACACAATATCATTGAAACACTTATGTCCGAATACTATGTTTGAAATAGATAATTGAGGCCTGGCCTCATAACAATCAGTATAAACTTATTCAAAACCATTCCTTATATAAAAAAGAAAACACAAAAGAAAAACCATGGCCACTGGTCACAACATGGCCACATTCCTCAGTTGTGTCGCCACATATACCATAGGTCACCCATCCCCTCCCACTAGTGCGTGGAACCTATCAATACCCCATCTGTAGATAAAGTCGTTTTTGCAATATATCACCTGTCCTCGCCTCTCTTATCCTGGGACATACCCGACGTCCTTTGGTCGTCCAACTCCCCCTGCAGTTTCAGAGGACCTAAAGAGTTGCACAAGTCACTTAGTGCATACCAGGTGGAAAAGCGATGGCGCCACATTAAGGCCCTGATTTCAGTAGCGGTTAAGGCATACTCTATGTACCTACGCCATCGCCGGAAAATTTGGAAATGGCCTTGTCCGGTTGGCTATCCGCCGCCAGTCATTCTAGATTGAAGAGGTCTCGCACTTTATTCTGCAGCAATTGTATTGAAGGTGGGTGCGGGGCAAGCCAGTTGAGCATAACACACCTTCTCGCTGTCAGGAGACACAGTTGTGCCCAGTGGGACACCGAACATGCACCCCCTGATCCAAATACACAAAAACAAGTAATAAGGGTTCCACTGCCAATACCTCCTTCGTCACTGCTTGGATAAACTGTGCCACCTCCCCCTAAGCTTTTATTTACATTTGAGCAAAAAGTGTCATGTCCAAAATTATTACCCTTCTCAATAATCAATAGAAAAGCCTTTATTGGCTATTACAGTAATCAAACGCTTCCTATGATTGCAGACCAGCTTTTTGCATGTCAGATATTTTTGCCCATTCATTTTTAGCAATAAGCTCCAAATCATTCAGGTTGGGGGGGGGGGGCCTTCTTGCCATCACCCTGATCTTTAGCTCCCACCACAGATTCTCACTTGGATTCAAGTCAGGACTCTGGCCGGGCCACTACAAAACGTTAATGTTGTTGTCTGCTAACCATTTCTTCACCACTTTTGCTGTGTGTTTTGGGTCATTGTCATGCTGAAATGTCCACTGCCCAAGGCCAAGTTTCTCTGCAGACTGCCTGATGTTGTCCTTGAGAATCCTCATGTATTGCTCTTTTTTATGGTGCCATTTACTGTGATAAGGTTCCCTGGTCCATTAGCTGAAAAACACCCCCAAAGCATTACATTCCCACCACCATGTGTGACAGTGGGGGTGGTGTTCTTTGGGTTGATGGCTTCTCCTTTTTTACACTAAATGTAGAGAACATCATTATGATCAAACAGTTAAAATTTTGTTTCATCTGACCATAACACAGAAGACCAGAAGTCTTCTTCTTTGTCCAGATGAGCATTTGAAAAGACCAAGCAAGCTTTTATGTGTCTTACCTGGAGAAGAGGTGTTCTCCTCGGTCTGCAACCGTGGAACCCAGCAGTGTGCAGTGTCCGTTGGATTGCCACCAGCAGAGCCCAGATTCAACAGGATGGCCTTGGTGGTAATTCTTGGATTCTTTTTCACCTCTCTCACTATCCTGCTGGCAAGCACAGGTGTCACTTTTGTATTTTTTAATAATACTTTGCACTGTAGCCACTGGAACTTGAAAACATTTAGATATTGCCTTGTAGCCCTTTCCTGACTTGTGAGCAGCCACAATGCGCAGCCGTAGGTCCTCACTAAGGTTCCTTTGTCTTAGCAATGACTGTCCACAAACCAACTGCAGAGAGCTGCTGTTTTTTACCCGTTGATATAAACAGCTGTTCCCAATTAATCAGGGTTATAAGGATGCTTTAGAACAGCTTGGACTTTTTGGAATGGTATAGAACTTTGGATTTTCGCAGAGAGTGTGACAGTTTATGAAGGGTATGAATAATTTTGGATGTAAATTTTGCTCAAATGTAAATAAATACTGAGAAAGGTTTTTTTCCCCACAAAAATGCCTCTTGTACATCGTATTATTATCTTTTGGGAGACACTGATGTCATTTCCCGTCAAAAAATGTTGGTTGAATCAAAGTAACTTTAAGTCAAAATTTGTCAGAGGTATGAATAATTATGGGCTCGACTGTGACTGTACACATAGCATTTGTTCTGTTTTACAAATTGGGGGGAAAGAGGGAGGAGCACCCAACCATCCCTCCCACTGGATGTTGGGAAAGTTTGCCATTTAGGGATCTGTATGGATGGATACCTAAACATCTGCAAGTGACCACTCTACTCCTGTAAGATATTTGCACAAGACAGTCACAACAGACCATTTCAAGCAACAATGCTCTCGCATGTATACAAGCCTTCAGGAAAGGTATATGGTGCCAGTCTCTCTGGTCTATGACCAGTTACAAGTTTTCAAGTACAACAACAAATAGTAAGGACCTGCTGAGATACAGCAAATGCTGCTCACCATTTACCATTTTGTTGTTGATACATGTTAATTATTCAGATCCATTAAGAATACAATAGTATTTACACTCCCAAGGAGACATGTCTCTGGACTGTAAGGGAACAGACAAACAAAAATAAATTAACAATGTTATATAAAATGGACAAACTACTCTAGGAAAAAGACAAAATGATCCCACAGGTCTTGAATACAATCCACAGAAACAATTTGACATAATTTACTTATACCTGTTATTTTAAACCAAGGCGATGAGTTTATATATCACACAAATACCATTTTAAATATAAATGTCAAAACAAAATGCTGTGTAAACATAGCACTGGCAGTGAGACAAAGGAAGACAAAACATTGAAAAAGAAAAACAGCACTTAAGAGGTTTCAAGGCCTTTTAACAGATGTTTTCCTGGGATTTACAAAAGGCACTTGTTGTGAATTTAACAAGCAGGGCAAGATATACTTGAGTATTTTTTATAGAATAGTGAAATGTATTTCCATGCTTCTCTTGAGTACCTGTCGCCACAGAAAACTGGAAGTTGTGTTGTTTAGTTGAGAGTTCGCTGGAAGTTGAATTAACAGTTTGTGGCAATACTATCCCAGTTAGGAACCCCAAAAGTTTTTCAAAAAGTAGTTTTGCTAATCATTCCTGTTGGTGAGAGTTAAAGGCAGAAATTTCATTTTATCTTACATACCTTTAGAAAAACATCAAACCAACTAATGTATTTTTGCTCCCATTTCATCTTGCGTATATTTATGCTGGGTAATTGACAGCTGCCCACTGACTGCCCTGACCACATAGTTAACTACTACACTTGCCCTGTACACATATTCAGCTTGAGAGCCTCTTTAATAGGGGTGTACGGGGGTCAAATCTGGCCTGCAATGTAAATATATTTGGCCTCAAGATTGTTTATTTAACAAATATATGCCACAGATGTGTCTTTTATTTGTCATATGATTTTGCATGAGTTAAAGTATTACACTTTGCTTGATCTAGATTTAATGCTTAAGCAAAATGTGTGTTTGTTTCCAAATGAAAAAGTTCATATAAAGGTTGGCCTGTGACTTTGTCCAAGTTTTAACCTATGATCATTCATTGTTTTTCTTTATTATGGAAGTCCTGTAAATGTATGCTTTAACAATGAACTGTGGTGTGGTGATTCTTTTTTGGTATCACTGTGCCATTGTTCTCTCCTATTCTTATATTCTCCTTATAACGTATACAGGGTGTGTGTGTAGGTTGATATGTGATGTTTGTAGTCCAGTCCTCCTGACAAGAACAAAACCTAAAAAAGAAAACTACTCAACATCTGGTAAGCTGCAATATATTAAATGTTTTTTGTTTAAATGCTTATAATCTAAGGAGGTAATTAACATAGGAAAATGAAAATGTAGGTGTAGTACAATCATCCATTCAATTGGTTGTCTGTGTGAAACAAGCTCAGTGCTGTGTGAGTGACCACTAAATTGTCTCCCACACATTTATCTATTAAATCTTCCTTGGTAAAAAGGCTGATTAATTAACCAGTACCCCTATCCTCCTGGGTGTTATATAGTGTTATCAGAACTAGGAAGAGTCAGCTATCGGTAAGTTTATCAGCAGAAAAGAGATGTTTGATTTGCTTCCCATGTTTTTTTCTCATCCTAGGGGAGGCCACGGAAGGACCTGATAAGGTTTTATATAAATGAGACCCAGGACTGATAAAGAGTCAAATGACATTTGATTTAATCGATGCATGAAGAGGACAGGGTACAGAGTCTCTGGGATGCTTAGGGAATTTCTGACTCTCCACCATATGGTGAGTTGCAGCACTGCATAGCTTTGAACCAGAAGGGTCCTAACATTGCCGGATGCTGCAGCATAATCACAACGCAGCACCATATGGGGCTTCCATGTAATTACAGCACAATGAGCTTCCCATTCCCACAAACAGCTACAGGTAGCTTGTATCACAAATCAGCACAGTACCAGATTGTCGCTGCCTCTTGTTACTTTGGTGACAGGAACAGCTTTCTGGATACATTCTCCTCATTTAACCCAAATTAAAAGGTTCAACAAGTGCACTCCCCAAGGGGCAATAGGATGCTAAATTCTTTTATTGTTAGGTAACACTGATTAATATCCCTCAAATAAACATGTGAAGGCACTAATGACAACCATGACAGAATGATAACTCGGGGGAGGTAGACATAAAACTCCCTAATGTATCTGCTTGTCATATGCTATCCATAGATAGGCTGAGTTTTTAGCTTTAATTTAACATCAAGTACATCACCACAGGCTTAATCTAGTAGATTTAGTCTGATTTAATCATTAAAATCTCACTCAAGTTTCAACAGATTAAGTTTTTATACCCTCATCTTTAAAAAAAATTGGCACTGTTGCTAAAATGTTTCAAAACTTCCTGTTATAAAATAACAGCCTATATCTCCTGATCCTGCGTTGCAACCTGGTCACAAAGGCTTCCAAATAGGACTAGGGACATTGGTACATTATTGTTATCTCTGCAATAAGGCCCTTAGGCACATGTGAATGTGAAATAATTGCTGCTAAAATGCTTTCCATGAGACTCACCTAATAGTAAATTTTTATATATTTTTTTAAAACCCATTGCAAATGACCCGAAAAATGTTTAATTTTCCCATGCCAGAACATGGGGCCAAGGAAGTTTATCCAGCTATACTCGGCACCGCTATTCCCAGCAGCATAAATTGTTCGACCCAGCCATGAACTTGAGCTTTCACATTGTCCCCTCCACGTTGTTAGTTTAAATCAGAAAGCAGTGGGCCTATTCTTAGCGAGCATTAGAAAGGACATTTTATTTCACTTTCTTGGCAGTTATGCAAAAATGTCAAGAATGCAGCTGGTTTCAGCTGCAAACTCTTTAACACAAGTCACTAATGGGTTTTATAATGCAGTTTTACTGAATGTAAACGTACCATTTTCTCCTCTCCTCTAACACACCCAGTACAGTCAAACCTTATTCCACGTGGAGACAAAAGGCTCCTATTAAGGTGTATAGCTATAAAGGTGCATAAACATTGAGCCTATGAAGTAGATTTTTATGCCTGCTTTTGTTTCAGTTCTGAAAGTGACTAAAATTACAGAATTCCACAACATGAGCATGTTTGGCCTGTGAGCTGTGACACACATGGAGCTGGGTAAAATTCAGAGAAGATGTCCTCAGGTCATTAATGTGTCCAATTTGTTGATGATTATTTGAAGCTTCTCTTCTGTTAGAAATACGTTAGGAGGGTGATTGTTTCTCAAAAAATCTTCATTGCCTTGAAAGAGCAATCTTCCTAATCAGTGCAGCTTCTTCTTTTGAATTCAGGGATACCTTAATGTGTAATTAGACTTCACCTGGTTCTTGGTGCGCTGTACACATACATAGGCAAAACTGCCAAGAAAGTAGTGACATACTTTGGGCAGTTTTACAATGCTCTCAAATATTATGGTAAGTGTTTGGATTTTGTCTAAATTTCCACTCTGCCTACTATTAACAAATATATCATTTTTCATATAAAAAGTCACAAAACGGGATGGTTGTGTTTATTTTTTTTATATTTTTAGGACTAATGAACACTTCTCCCACATCTTCATAACACAGGTCTTCTGTAGATCAATGGTTATTTTGTACTTTTTTTAACAGATATAGCAAAACATTTGTAATGTCAGAAATAAATTGTATAACACCACCTTACAGTGCGGGCAGCCCCCACATTCCCGGCATCACTAAAGCCAGGGACGTGGGCTGCCAGCACCGCTTCAATGTATTTTCCAAAAGACATAGGCAGCCCAAGTCCTCAAAAATTACTCTGGGGGGTGAGGAGCTGCTTGAGGGGTGAAGCCTAGACACAGTTTACAAATAATTTAACTACCTACAGTATTTACAATGTAACCACACAATAATACAAACCCAAATTATATAGAGTTTTTAGCTAAACCCTGAAACAACTTGCCCTTCAACTATTAATAAGACCCCTTTGTAATTACAATAAAATATATATTCCTGGTGTTATTGCCAGATATCTTTAAGCACCAGAACTTACATATGCCCAATATAAATTTCATATATTTCTAATAACCCATATGCTCAGTTTTAAGTTTTTATCAAACACTATTTTATACAGATATATGAATGGCTAAAACAAGTGGTTTTTTGGGTGGTGTTCTTTTGTTTTTTTCTTTTATCTCCACAGAAACAAAATATTATATTCATGGTTAAAATGAGAACACACCATGTTTGACATAGGCAATGGCTTAAATCTAAACTTTTTACTTACACAGAAATAAAATAGTGACTGTTCCAAGGCGAACTTATGATTATTATCAGCTGCACCAAGCACAATTTATGCTGACAACCAAGAGGCATGATTAGTGGAGTAATATATCGAATGGCCATGATTAATGGTGACTTTCTCCTTCTATCTAGGTTGCTATCGGTTAGCCTGGAAGTACAGACACGTATTTGACAACTGTTATCATGGGCAGTAATATAAAATTATGCTCACAGCCGGTGGCATGGTTCACATGCGGACGCAGAGAAACAGCAAAAATGAGCAGAGTCACACGATTCCCTGATCTTTGCCAAATCGTAGCTCAATTTGGAAAGAGAAAAATGTTTCACACAATCATTGATTGCTCTAATTTCCCCCCTAACGATGTCTGGTCATGGCACACTGACTTACATTCACTTACACACACTGTTATCTTTGTGCAGAATGGCAATAAAATGTAAAGCAGGCTAAACAATTGTCAAAATAATTTTCACAGGCTCATCTGACAGCACCATGGCCGCTTTGTGCTCCTGCCAGTGTCATGTCATTCTCGCTGCCTGTGTTTATGCACTGTAATTATGGCTCCAATGGCCCAGGGGCTACATATCATTCCAAACGTATTCGCCGTGTCCCGTTACAGCCCGCAATTAATTAAGAGCAGAGCTAATTTCAGAGTCAAAACTTCTCCAGGTCAGGAACAAGCGGAGAAGAGAAATTAAGGGAATGCTTGTGAAAAAGTTTAGTGGTATTTGAATTCATTCATATATTCACTATATATTGTTTTAATACAATAGTTGTACAAGCACACACACACTTTAATCGTAAACACAAGAAAGTTAAAAAGCACATGAAACATGATGGGCATTTTTTGTATTTCCTGCCTCTATAATGAGGCTAAACATTCAAGACCTTCAAACCTCCTAAGGGGGCAAACTGTAACATAACTGGGCGGAGAAGGAGAAGCTACCTGACTGAATGTCATTATCCCTGAGAAACCACAATATGAATCCAGTTCCCCTAAGTACTGAGGTCTAATAAGATCCCTACAAAGATGGTTTCCTGGATTTGGGAGAAGACAAACAAAAAAATAAAAAAATACATAAGCATGATACCAGCCTGACCTTCTGGCTGACTATAAAAATTCCGCCAATGGTGGAAAAATGGCCAGTCCCAGGAGACAAGTGCTTAAAAGGGTGTTTGATAGTGTGCATGGTCATTGTGCCATAAAATAGTGGTCCCAAACCCTAGGCTGCCACCTCAGGGGCACGGCATGCCAAAGAAAATTTCATAACTAGAACAAAGGGGCATGGTAGTCCCCACCTCAGTCCATTTAACTGAACTTAGAATTAATAGAGAAATTTTGTACAACACTCAACAAGTTCCATCAAATTGACATTTGGATGTTTTTTGAAATTATATAGTTTTTCTGTTCTGTACTTCTTTTATTGTATGGCGGAGGGCTGGAGTCAATCTTTAAGCCTGCCATACACCGACCCTTTGTGTGCCGGCTGTTACCTTTAATGAAGACGCCGGTCTTCTTTGAAAGTAACGGCATCGGCTGGCATCGGCCAGAGAACATCGGACATGTCCGTTCTCTGGCCGGTCGAGCTGTGGGGCAACAGGGATCTGTTGCCCCATGTGGGCACACACCGATTGGCGGCCGATTTTGCCGCCGAGCGACGGCGTGAACGCACACGCCCGTCGGTCAGCGGCAAAATCTGCCACTAATCGGTATGTATGGCAGGCATAAGTCAGCATACACAAGTATTGGCCATATAATTGGTAGTACAATACAAAATTTCAAAATTACACTACAATGAAGATTAAGTAATCTCCAGTTAGCTATCCAAACTCAGGTTTGGATAGCAACAGCTACATGAAAGTAAAGTGACTTTCCCAGTCCCACCATTTTCAGTAATCAGGTAACCATTGGACACATGAAAAGAAACTTGAATGTGGACCCAGAGATCGAAACAGATTTTTACTACCATTTACATAGTACATAGTACAAATTGACTTCTTATTACATAAACCACCATGAAAAGGTATTACACACTAGAACAATTTATGCTAATTACACCTAGTCACATAGCCTTTACAGCACAGATTTGTTCTTTTTTCTTAGGTGGAATCTAAAGCACATCCCAATTATGTGGCCACCCAGAAAGGAGCACAGATGTAATCCAATTGGTCTTCTCCATGATGGGCATTTCACATTTTTTATTACAAGCAGTGATGTCAAGTTGCTCCTCAGTCAAAGGTCAGGAGACTGCCATAAACATGAGGTCTTTACCCCAAAATAGTTGAATAGCTACTGTATATAGTATATATGTGTATAGTTTAGAGCTTAAATTAATAGAATGTGAGCCAATTGCACTGTGCAGTGATGGCAATGTATTACATCTGCAGATGTAGAAACAGGTATTTTTTGTTTCCAGATTCCTCATCAGTATTATAATGATTGTGGATAGTCCAATGAGCCAGCAGTTAACATGAGAAACTTTAAAGTGTGGCGAAAGAGGAGTCACAAATAATTTTACTGCAAGAAAAGTTCAAATGTATGACAGAGGTTACAGAGTTCTGCTTTAAGCTTAATAATCAGCAAAACTTTATGCAAGCTTGAAATTCCACTTAAATAAATACACGAAATGATTAGAATGGATAATTATGAAAACACTCTGTAGAGGGAATTATACATATTTAATGTTGAAAAAATTGTTTATTTGACTTGAGAAGGATTTGTTGGCTTTTCACTGTTGAATCTAACTTGGCAAAGTGTGAGTGTGAATAATTATTCAAGAGGAACGCGTTTTGCGATTATCCTTCCTTAACCAGCTCATAACTTCATCTCTAGGATCCTGCATCAGCAACATCTGTTGCCCCCAGTTCCTCCCAGCTAGTGGCATGTTTGTTTAATGGAGGGTAAGGTTGGGTTTTCTGTTTCCCTTTAGGAAGAGAAATAAAAGAGCTGGTGTCTGCTCCAGGGAGGGTTTCATTAGGACAATAAGCGTCTTCTCTCCCCCTCCCCAAACCAGTGCCTTCTCCAAAAGCCAGACGTTTCTAAGTGCCATTGTTCAGGCTGATGTATAGAGGCTTCACACTTGTAACAGCGGTCCTGATCCTTCTCTCCCTATTGTGTGCCCAGAATAGGCTGGAAAAGGAGACCGTAGCCCTTTATCCGCAGGGAAGAAAAGAAGGCTGCACTTGGAAAAATGAAGAAAAAAAAAGGAAAACAGCTTTATCCAGCTGCAGCGTTAACAAAGTCAGCAGCCTAATGAAATACCCAGAAGAGTCAGAGCCTAAATGGTGGAGGAAGTTTTGCCAAGGAATTAATGCTAATGTGGGATTGCTCTCTGAAGCTTTAGCTTTCTTTGCAGTAGAAGGCTTGCCAACAGAGGCAATGCAGTAAATTTGGGGCCTTAAGCAAAGCTGGTAATTTCTAATTGTTAAAGAAGCACTCTGTTCTTATTACATTTATGGTTGTCATACCCATTATGTTATTTAGTTTTAGATAGAATTGAGAATGGCCATAGTCTATTTTAAGGGAGATATTCACCCCTCTTTTTGTGACAAGACATAAAAAAATTGGGCCGATAATATGGGAAAGTCTTCCACAGGGTATGCCTCTTCTTGGAATAACTTTTTCAAAGGGACATTACAATCACAATATAACCTATTATTGTTTTTCTGGAACTGGAAGTGGAGGGACACCAAAACATAAAATGGCACCCAAAGCTAGAACCAAACATGTTGAGAATACCTAAACTTTGGGTATACCCCCAGCTGATAAAAGCAAATTAAAAAAATAAAAACTGGCATTCACCTGATTTTAGCCCACAGCAATCCCACATTTCAAATAAAAGCTCAACTAATAGCGTCTCCAGTAATCACATGCATAGCAGCACCAGGACCAAGAGTGTTGAGGGCCATGCAAGGGCCAATAAGGTGCCCAGCTTTTACAACCACTGATATATGACAAGAAACATGCTAATAGGAGGGAAGAGCAGACAGGTGACCTAAGTTGGGTTTACATGTGTAGATTTTTTTCATTCAATCAATGAAGAACAAAACATTTTTGGTTAATTGAACAAAAATCTAGAATGCCCAATTTGTTCAATGGATAAATTTTGTTCGACCTCGTTCAAAAGATCATCGAACATGTTGGCAAATTTTTATCTGTCGTAATTCCGAATGTACTTTCCTTCGATATCGGGATGGACGAACAAAAAAAATCAAATGTTACATTCAATAAATGAACGAACGATGTTCAACAATGACATTGAACAACAAATCTAATTGGAAGTTGAAAAAACGTGTATACCCACCTGTAATCAGTCTACTGGTCCTCCTTTGCTGTTTCTCTGCAGCAGAAATCTAAGGTATGTTTTATTAATATTTAAATGATGCAGTACTATAGTCATGCCAGAATACAAATACCTAAAGGTAGCCATACATGGGTCGATTTCCCACACGATTCCTGGCCGATCGATCACCGGGCGCGTGCACGCCGATTGATCGACGAGGAATCGAGTGCAGCCCACCTTGACCGATCGACCCCGCCCGATCGACTTGGCCCCCAAATCGGATCGGCCAGAGAACCAACCTGTTGGTCTTTTCTGATCGATTGAGCACACATCAAGGGGAGTTGACATTTGTGAAGTGATCGAATGGAAACAGAATCCTCCAGGAATCGGTGGCCTAAGGTGGTAGGCACAGACTTGATTGGGCGATCGATCGACGCCTGTGGCTTCACCGGAATCGATCGGATGGGCGATCGATCGCTCACGAGTCGACACATGTATGGCTAGCTTAATGTTTTATTTTGCTCAACAAACACTTTAAAAATATATTTTTTATGCAGTGTACATTTTTGGAGGAAAAAAGGTTGAGCTGAGAAGAATACAATGAGAATCCCTTTCAGGTTCCCTTTGCTCCATTGAGCAACTGTCCTTCATTTCCTGATCTGGTGGCAACTTTAACACTGTGGCAGGAAATGAACACACAGAACATGCTAACTGAGTTTCTGGATTCCCATCATACTACTAATTAAACGTGAGTTTTGTCACTGTATAGAGATTTTTCCTGGTAACCATCCTTTTACTGGAGGAGGAAGTTAACTGAAATATCCCCAACTGAGCCATAGACTGCAAAACACAACCCTACCCAGGTCATCTACCCCTCTTCTGGTTTTTAAAAAAAGTTTTTTGCTTGGGTACACTTGCCACTTGATTACGTAGTATATTTTTCCAGTCAGGTAAAAAGGCTGCAAAACTTTTTTCCTTAGATAGTAGTAACAGAAAACCCCATGTTAGCTGATTTTTATTTGTGGAAATTTTCTTTCTCATCCTGTCCAAGGGATGCCACAGGAAGAGGACATCCTGTGTGGTTTAATTACAGTATTTCACAATCAACTTTTCATATTCTGGCTTCTTATCCCATGATGGTTGTCACAAGAACAGGTGTTCCCATTTAACAATGTCCTCCTTTTTCTTGTAATAAAAAAAAAACCCTTAAAATTTCCTGCCATCTTGGTGACAATAATCACCAAGACAAAAACGGGACGAGAAGATGACAGTTATTGTAATACTTTCTTGCTCTATCCAGAAACACAATGTCTGTAGATTGAGGACCAACATCAATCTTAAGTCAAAGTATGAAGCCACCAAAAATTGTATAATATATGACAGCTGACAAATAAACAGAGGAGAGGTTAGACCCCCCACCAATCACTGCCTCCTTGTCCCTATCCACAGGGCCCTTGCTGGTGACACGACGGCAGGTCATAATGAAGAAATGATTAGGACACAGTAATGAAATCACATTTGTCTTGTTCTTTTCTCCTGATGCCCCCTCAATCATTCTCATTTTATCTATTCTGTTGTTTTAAAGGCTTCTCAGCTGACTGTGTATAATTAGCCTGGCTGATTCGGGTTGCATAGAAAAGGCTCCAGACTTGCTGACATCCTATTATACAATGAGGCTTTGCAATGTAAAAGAAGCACAAAGGGTGCTGAACTGAGTGTTTATCAAGCTTTATTTGGGGGAGTTGTCTGTTTGTTTAAGGCTCACAGTTTTACATATTCTCAGTGATGTGGTAATTGTATTTAGATAGTCACGCTGGCCCCCCTAGCCTATTTGCAAACGGCACCGGCCTAATGAGGAGCTGCCGTGTTACAAAAACAGCAGTAGGCCTTTCAGACTACAAAAGCCCCAGATGATCAACGAATGTGTGTGTGTGGAACCTCTGTCGCCTGCTAGCAAATTGGGGCTAAGTAAGGGTCAGGGGGGATTATGGATATTATAACCAAGCAAGTTAAGCCTGCCATACACGGGTCAACTTTTCATTCTATACAATCGACCACAGTGCGTGTTCGCGGCAATGGTTAGTTCGGGAATCGATTGCTGTCCACCTTGAGCAAGTGGTCTGACATGTCAGTATTTTCTGTTCAATATCCATTACTTTGGATGGGAACCTTAATTCCCATCCAAAGTATCGAGAAGAAATCAATTCCCCAAGGTGGTTTGCACTGGGATTGTTGTGTGATTGTATGATGCATGTTAAGATGGATCGTACAGTTTTTACAGGGGGAATCACAACGTGTATGGCTAGCTTTACTGACATTAAAATCTGAGACTTGCCATGCAAAATACAGTATACCATAATGGGATACTACCTTCCAATAATCCTAGGAGATTGTATACGCACAAGGTCATCTACCAAACCCTACTTTATTTTATCAGTACAATGAACCCCCAAAACATTATTGGTAATGCACAAACTGTCTAAAGCAGGGTAAAGACGTGGAGATATGGGTCAAATCGATGGCCGTTTCGCTCACAGCCATCTATCTGACCCATATAATATGCCCCCATCGCTGTTTTCGAGCGGGATTGATTGACAAATCAATCCCGCTCGAAAACAGCCATATCGGACATGACCGTAAATACGGCCGATGTCTGATGCTTTGCCTAGAGACCGCTTGTCTCCAGGCCAAGCTTCAGCAGAGCCGGGGAGAGAGCGGAACCGTCTCCCGGGCTCTCCCCATATCTGACAGCAGCATGATGACGTCATCACGCTGCTGCAGGGAACATCAGACGGCTTGAATATCGAGCCGTCTGTACCCTGCTTAAATGTACCTAGATCTGTGTCAGACTATAAAGACAGCAGCGATGACCCTTTATGCTGGTCATAACATAACTTATTAACAGTATAAAATATTTTGAATGAATGGAACCCTATACAAATGAGAAGACATTTGGCAATCATGTCTGGAGTGCCAGATTTGTTTGACCAACCACCACTAGGCATACATCATTGGAAAATGCATCCCTGTAAAGTTTCTCATAAACGTTACCATACTTTCAATGGACGTAAAATTTGATTTAAAGATATGTATTAAATTTAATGTAAATGAATTGGTCAATTGACATATGGAACGGCGATTTTGGTTATGCTCAACCTTTCAGCAATAAGCATCAGGGAGTATTTCTTGATAAAGATAATGTTGTTTTAATAAATGTCAGGGTGCACTCTAATTATCTGGTAGCTATTACGGAATGAGCTGTGCTGTATAAAAATTGTGCTAGTCAATGGACACAAAATGATAATTCAGCTAATTGATTGATATTAAGGAGTACAGTGTATGGCCACCCTAATAATAATCCTTTCTAATAAGCAGACAACCCCTAAAACACATTATGATGCAAGCTGTGAATGGTATATGGCCATTGAGCTGCTAAGTATTCTGAGAGGCACCCCAAAAACTTGCAGCAAAACACGCTTCCTTTAATGCCCCACAGTGCACAGATGTTTGCGCTCTCTCAAGTGGGTTCATCTGGATAAAAATCATCTGGATCAAAATGACCATAATGTAGATCTGTTTTTTTTCCTGGGCAAAAGAAGGGCCCATTTAAAGTTATGAATGGGGCCTAAGTGTTACTTCTTGACTTGAAGCATTCCCCTTTCTGTTAAACTGCGCTGGGGTTATGTTATATGGTCAGTGTGAATCCGAAAAGTTACTTAAGCTTTGTTTAAATAAAACAGAAAAAAAAGACTGTCCTTGGCAGAAAGTGAGCCTAATCTTGTTAACCTCTTCAATGCCACAGGGGGCAGTTTAGCAAAGCAGCATGTCTCCACATTTCTCCGCATTGTCACTGGACATGTGGGCCACATAATCACCATTCAGGGTACTGTGCGGCATGTGTGTATAGAAATGATAGATCAAAGAGGCCGGACATAAAGAACCTCATTCTGCTATAATTGTTACATTGAGCCCGTTCCCATGTGTCTCGCTGAAAAATCCTTTCACTCCGCTCGGCTTTTATGCAAAATAATTTTTTCCAGATCTGAGTACATGGATAGAGACTAAAAAAAAGACAAAAAAAGGAAAGTTCAGACAAATGGTTTCACATATTGAAAAAAAGTAAAAATTTATATGGTGGCCGTTTACATACCGCAACAAGCTCCGACGTTCAAAATACAAACATATTTGAATGGCTGTGTCAGACAAGAAAACAAATGTGTAACAGTATGCCTCTATCGCTCACGGCCATCAGTATACAGCACGAGTTCTTGGCGTTGTCTTCTCGGATAGCTCACTTTACCCTTATTATTTGCTTTAGGGAGCATGTGAAAAGTTGTAAATCATATTTTATTCCTATTTACTTTATTAGGATTCCACAGAGTAGTGATTTCAGTATCAACCAGGACTGTCAATGGTTTGCTAAGGGAACTTAACAAATTTTTTATATAGATGTTTGACAGCAATGTCACAGTTTAGAAAGATATTTCAAGGAGCCGCTGGAGATGAGTGGCCCATCTTCGTTGTCTATGCTCCTTTATGTGTTATAGCTGTTGACACTGCAAAAAGTTTTTGAGTATTAAACATCTTTTACAACTTGTTGGCCATTAACAGGCTCATTTTCTTTGAAATAAAGAAGAATGTTAGTGTTAACTCGACATGGTATATAATTGCAGGTTCAGCACAGGCACTGGAAAAACAATAATGACCTGACCATCTTCTACATAGTGACCTATTGGCTTCACTTGCAGCCTACTTGGTAAGAAGTCTACCAGATTACTGTATATAGCATCAAAAAGCAAAAAGGGCAAATAACACTCACTACTATATACTGTGCAATATATTAGCAGCATAGGCTACTAGACTTTCACGTTTTGTTAAACCTACATTGGGATTGTGTCCATTGTGTCGCCATGGGTTCAGTGCAAGCTGACTGCGGGGAAAAAGACAGGACAAAACCTGTCCCATTCAAATGATCTATTGACGCGACAACAAGTACCGTCGAGCACTGCGGTAAATGACCGTTACCTCCAATGCAGGCAAACCACGCGTTGGGTTTCATGGATGCGTCACAACAACACACCCATGATGCCCAATGGACACATAGCCAAAGAAATGTGCAAAGTGATTTCCTCTGCCAACCCAATATCCTGGTTTTTCTGATATCCTTAAAAAACTTAAGCAAAAAGTCAATATAGCCAACAACTCTTAAGTTAACCTATTCCCATAACTATCAAGGTTTAGGGTCAAGGCATCAGTTATGTAGAATTATTGTTGTTTACTAATCAAAAATGTAAAAAATTTTATAGATATTTACATACCGTTACACTATAATTTAGTGGCTGATCCTTAACAATTAACTTTGATATGATTCCAACTCATGAGCATTTAAAATGCTAACAATAAGCAATTCTGTAGTGATTCAAAACAAACATGTTGTATTCCAGTGTTACAAAGAGTGTGACAATCATCCCATTTTCCCCCTAATTATGATGTAAGTGTTAATGTGCTTTTAGAGCCCAGGCACCAAGTCTCTAGTCCTGACGTCTGGTTGTCAGGAAGATGCTTTGTTTTAGGCATTGAACTAATGAGTATGGGGATTAGCAATAACAAGAGGTGAGGTGTGAGAATCAAATCAGTCCTGTCACACTTTGATTGCTAATCTATTTTGGCAATAATAAAAGTTATTTCTAAAATCACAGAACATGACAAAATAGTAATTTGTTTACTGGCCTGTTAAAAACAGGATATAAAAAACAGGCTACTACGGTAAAAATATATAAGTTACATTAGAATAGTGCTACTACATAATAGCAGAATGACATCCCCTTTGCCCAATCACCGGTCATATGACAACTGGCAGGTTTTGTATAGTTAACAATAATGCATGTGCATGGCTGTTCATGAATATCACGAGTCCCTGCAGTCTGTCAAGAGAGTAAGATTAGTAGAAGCCAAAATTGTTTTTTTTTTTTTTTTTGGATATAGTATGGAAAATATTTTACCTTTTTCCAGGGTTTTCCTGGGCAGTTGGGAGCTGTAACTGGCACTTTAGTGTCAACCAGACCTAACAGATGACCATGGAATATTTAGCAGCAAGGAAATATAAATATTGGATCTATGGCATCCTATCACAGTACCACACTGGAATTTATCGCCATCGAGGTGATTAAAACAATTTTTATTCAATTATTCACATCAGAATACCTTAATACAGTGTATCTTATCCAATGCTGGTGTTCAGCCATTTGGGGAACACCTTGCTTTGTATTCAGCCTTTTTTAATGCTTTTTGTGTCCACTTAATCAAAGAAAAAAATAACTTTGTTACTGTCCCCAGAGTTTGGATAACTTTCTTGTGTTTAGAGGGGAGTAGAGAA
>CM070037.1:88330513-88352168 GCA_036250615.1 Ptychadena robeensis
GAACCCTCTTTAATGTTTTATCTATACTATGTTGTATATTTGTTTGTAGTAAAAAAATTTCTCAATAAAACTTTGAATTCAAAAAAAAAAAAAAGTGGGATCAAGTGTAAAGAGACAAGGGAGAAAGTTCCAAGGGTGGCATTAGAGAAGTCTTAATGCTAAATATGTGATGACCTTATGAGTGGGATGTAATAAGTAGGTCAGGGGTCAGTATTGGGTATATTCATTCAAAAGGTTGGAGATGGAAGTGGGACAAACAAAACTGATTTTGATTTTCTAGAATGGTTCAGATTTGCAGAGAAGAGCAGCAATTTCCCTACGATCGATTTCAGATACGATTGTAAATTTTGATTGGCGTTGGTTAGATCGATCAAAGTATGACCTAACTACCTTCCACATGGAGAAACCAATATTTGGTTGATGTTGGTTCAAACGATAAAAAGCATAATCAAAGGAAGTCGATCCCACACACCAAAATGTCTGCCAAAGCATGTTTAAGTATGCTTATTATTTAAATCTAACCAAAATCAGTCGGGCACAGCAAAATAACATTGGATGTATACTCGATCGATCAAAATTTTTTGACATGTTCAATAATTTTATGATCAATGTTTTGGTCATTTTCGATTGAACTAGCTTGATCGAACCATGTGGACAGGCATCGATTTTTGGTCGATCGATTTTAAAATCAGTTGGTTTAGGTCAATTGAACGGGAAAATCGAAACGTGTATGGGGGCCTTTATTGAATTAAGGTTGAATTTTAATACAACTGATTAAAATTTTCCAGGATGTCCGATAATTTTTCGATTAAAATTTTTTAATTTTAATCGTTTAAGGTTGATCTAACCATGTGGGCTGACATCGATCAATCAATCAGGCTAAAAAAATTATTGAATTAAGTTGATTGAGCACATAAGATTGACATGTATGGGAGCCTTACGTTTCCAAGGTAAACCCATGCTCAAAGAAGTGTTGTGATAAGAAAACAATGCTGACAATTGGTAAAATAAAGACGCAGTAGGCAGTGTCATGCATGGGTTTTGTTGATATGTTTACCTCCAAGTCCCTTTGAGGTCTTCTCTAAACAAACAGAGCCCAGTGGCACCTCACACTGTCTAAGGACTCTGCTGACAGCTAAAGTGGTGACAGAAAGTGTGGCTCATGCTTATCCAAGAACAATTAAAGCAGTTTGAAGCAGACCCCCTCCAAAGTTCCCTGTGATGCCTGAGATAAAATATTTCAGAGGTCAAGGGAACAAACAATAAAACACCTCTGAAAGTAATCATGAGCTGATAAGTAGGAGTTTTCCCGCAAAGACAACAGAGTAGTCCTTTTTCACCACAGAGAATAGAAACGGTTGAATTGTGACTGGCCACTTCACAAGAAGTGTGCCAGTACACTGGGCCACTATTAGTCTTTTATTTAAAAGAAGTAAATCATCAAGTACAGGATTTGAACATAGTATCTGCTACAACCCCACACTGCAGCAAAAGTAAAGATTACATACAGTTTAATGTTCACTTCATTTCTCATATGGTTAACATGTATTTTCTGTACTTGTAGTGATTTTAAATGTATAAAATCTGCAGAGTTTTGATTGAGAGATGTGAAAAGTATCCTAGTAACCATGCAAGTGGGTTCCAAAAGGTTAAAGCTAGGCATAGACGGTTCTATTTTAGCTTTCGATCAACCTAAAATGATTATAGTTTAGATCGATTGGATTTAAATCGTGTACTGCACACATGGTTCGAAAAAAAATTTGATACAGATCAAAACATTGATCGGAAAATTATCAGACATGTTGGAAAAATTGTAGCATTTTGTTTGATGGTCGGGTCAATTATATTCGTTGAACATTTTTATATATAACTCTTTCCTATGTTTTGTGATCGAAACAAAAATCTGCGATTTTGGTCGTATTACCATCAAACCTTCCATATGGATCTACTTATATCAAGATCTAAAATCGAACAGTGTATGCCTAGCTTAAGGCCAGCTTCCATCTACCACTGAATCAAGACCTAACTTTAATGAAGGCACCATTTTTAATGCTGCCTCTCCATGGTGTGCCCTCACAGGATTAACAAAAAGTACTCAAGAAATAAAATGATATCCACAATTGATTGCTGTTTCAAAGAAATTAACATTTGAAAAAAATGCTGCAACAGTACTTCACTTGATGACTTTATAACTTGGTTCCAACTTGGTTTAATTGTCTAGATAGGACAAGGCAACCCTTTCAAAGAACAAATGGTTTTACACTGTCATACCCCAATTCAATTCTATTTCCCTGGATACAGGGTTACTAATATTTGGGCTACAGCAAACCTATACCTATAAACCTAAAACTATACAAGATCTTTTGTAGTAGACCCAACCAATACATTTACCCCTGAACAACTCACACCTCACCTTCTTCCATTGCCTTTCAAAGAAACACTCTTCCTATTCTTCTGCACCTCTAGAAGATATACAAGTTGCTCACTCTCCTGCCCACGATTTTAGCTTTAAGTTATATGCATTACACCACAAATCACATCAATGATAACTCAGAATGTGTACACCACACCTTGAAAGCACATTATACTTTCCCTTGAAAATTGTAAGTCTCTTCCTGCATAACACTAAAATAAAACACCCATTCTGAATGTAATGCACTTAGCTCACAAACAAGACAGCAACTCGCTCAATGCTCCCTACATGACACAGATTGTAAGATAATAAGACCATTAAGGTCGCTTTGAATCCTGATTATTTCATATATAAAAAAATTGTCTGTTATCTTTGCAGGATATTCAGTTAGGATGAGGGAATTAGAAAGCTCACTGAATCCGTTATCATCTCATTAGCAAAAATGTTGATAAAGCAGATACAATGGTCTATGATTAGGATCCTTTTAAAAAGCATTCCATTAATTAAAGAGATGGAAAGTGAACCTGGCTTGCTCCCTAGCCACTGAATTTTGTACCGTAATCTCACCTCTATCATCAGTGGGACAATTTAGAGAAGTCTCTGTGACAACTGATTACTATTGATTTCTGCCCTATGACTCTCAGGGTTTGTATGGGGTCTGAGAAGTATGTTGCATCCAGTTTTGCATGCAGAGGAGTTATCTTAATGACTATGCTGATAAACAGTGCTTAGGTCACTAGTACTTTCTCTTCACAGGTGGGAACTGCTGCTTTCTTTTCTACTGAGTTTGTTCTTGAGATTGCTGATACCATAAGGTTTGTTGTTATGAAAAGACTAGTATCTTGGGATGGATTTGTAAAGGACTGTTTGATACAATCTCTGGGGACAACTAGCGGAATTGAACTTTGTCAGCCAAACTGTTGGGATTAAACAATGTCTAACTTGTCATGCAAGTCCTCCTGGGAAATGTAAGGACACTGGAGCAAAGCTACAAACTGTCCATTATTTGGAGGGGCAACCAAATACCCATGCCTATCCTTAATTGTAATATGTCCTTATTTTTGGTCCACATTTTTAAAACTATATTTAAAAAAGAACACTTTTAACTTCTAAAACATGTTAGACTAGGTGCACACTTGAGATGCAATGTGATAAAAAGATCAGATCTAAAGTCAACCTGAATGGAATTCAGCAGACTCGTTTTGGATTTCTAATTGGAAGTAGAAAAATTGTGTGTTGGTTGTATAGTGTAGACCAGTGGTGAGCAACTGAGTTGATATGGAGGGTCACAAGTGCGGCCCTCTGTATCACTAAAGGGCCGCACATAACATTTTCAATTTCCATCAAGTAAATGACAACATGCATAGCTAGAAGAAATGATTTAGAATTTTCAAATAACAAAACTTGTTTTAAACGATACTTCAAGCATTAGGGAACAATTTAGTATGGTAATGCACATTTTGTGTCATATATATCATCAAAGTTATGTGCCTCAAAGATATTGTCAGAGCCTTTGAGGATACCTATGGGGCACATAACCTTTGATTCAAAGGTTTGTGCCCCTATTCTGTTCCTCTCCTCCTCTTCCCGCTGTAACAAAATAAAGATGGTTCGGCGGGGGATAGGGAGACAAGAGAGTTACTACGCCCAGTTTTAGGCACAATAGCGCCCAGGTAATAATCAATAGCGTTCTGTATGTTAAAAAATTAAAAACAACACATATATTCATCTACATATATCCAAAAGTCCAAAAGATCTATGTGGGCACAGACGAATGGTAATGTACCAATACCTTAAAGGTGGGCTTATACGTGTAGATTTTTTGTTCGTTCAACAACATCTTTCGTCCATTTATCGAATGTAACATTTGATTTTTTTGTTAGTTTCCCCCTGATATCGAATGAAAATACATTCAGAATTACTATGACCGATTAAAATTTACCAACATGTTCGATGACCTTTTGAACGATTTTTGTTCGAGATAGAACAAAATTTATCCATCGATCAAATTGGCCATTTTAGATTTTTGTTCAATCAACCAAAAAATCGTTCGTTCTTCATTGATTGGAAGAAAAAATCTACAGGTGTAAACTCACCTTTACCTTGCAAATCACCTAACACCAGGACCTGATCATTCACATGAGATCCCAGGCACCTAGGGTCCAATGGATATCTTGAGGGCCCTGCTACAATCTTCATCCTTCTAAGTAATGACAGCTGTAATCATACTGACCAACATTTAAGGTGGGCCTTAAACAGCCACCTTAGAAAGGTTTTTAAAGTAAAAAAATTTAAGAAAATCTAAAATAAATGTAAAAGTACAGCATGTTTTTTTGTATAGCAATAGACAGCTGAAAAAACAGGCATGTCCTGTTTTTTGAGCATTGGAGATCAATGCACTTCATATTTCTATGCTAGAACCACAAAAAAAAAAAAAAACTCACACGTTTAAACAAATAGGATCCAGAGGGTAGTAAACTGCATGTGTTCAAGTATTATAAACATGTAAAGATCACACACACATACCCTTGCCTTTTAGTTATGGTAATTCTGAATCTCTCCAGCAGAGGAACTTATCCAATAAAATGAAGATAGCACAGATATAGCTTCCTACATGACAGCCTTTGTCCAATATCCTAACACTTGTCATGTGACTAGGAATGAAAATTGATGTACAATGACCATTATATGCAAAAGGACACTCTTCATAAATATTAATGAGATCATATAGGCTAAATTTAAAAATGAATGACATAATTAAATATTTGAATGTCTGCCTATAGAAAGAATTGTATGCACATAACCTGGGCTCTTCATAGCAATTAACCCCCACCATAGAGCCTGCGGTACTGTGGTGGGATTAGTGGTTGGCTAAATGTTAGATTGTTATTTGTATCACCTCCTCTTCCTTCCAGACCTCAGTCAATCAGCTGGCAGTGGTTAATGTTTAGTTCCACTAAAACCAACCCACATCCGATCAGGATGTCTACCGTTACAGTATTAAAATGGAATCGAAACTGATGGCAAGGTATTCCAAAGCATTACGCAAGACAGTCATTGGAATGGGTACTAGTCCACTTCCATTATACTGGTTGAAATGAAAAGAAAAGTATTAAGGTAGTGTGATTCGATTTGCGATTTGATCATCTTGCGCGTTTTAAAATAAATTTTCAGTCGAACATCGATTGTACCAACATACAGTGTGACTAATTCCTTAACAAATGATTCCTTTCCTTAAGCTAGGCATAGACGGTTCAATTTTAGCATTCGATCGACCTAAAACTATTAAAGTTTAGATTGATCAGATTTAAATCGTATACTGCACACATGGTTTAAGCGACAAAATTTTTTCGATACCGATCAAAACATCGATCAGAAAATGAACTAAAATCGTAGCATTGTGTTTGTTGGTCAAGTCGATTGTATTCGATGACACATTTATATATGACTCCTATGTTTTGTGATTCAAACTAAAATTTTAAATTTTGGGAGTATTACGATCGAACTTTCCATGTGGATCTACTTTGGATTCGCTTATGATCGCTGTCCGATTAAAAGATCAAGATCTAAATCGAATCGGAAATCGATCCTACTAAAATCAAACCGTGTATGCCTAGTTTAAGTTGATATGCAAGCACCATAGTACAATGGAATACCTAGAAAATCCGTCAGATATTTATACTAGTGACAAAAATGTTCCAACATGTCCGATCACTTTTTAATCAACTCTCTGTTCGATATCGATCATTTTGGTCAATTGTACCAGGAGGAATCGATTCCCAATTCACATAAATATCGAACCGTGTATGGCCACCTTTACTTTTGTAAAGATGATTTTGCGCACCATTCTGAATAGCACGGAATAGTTCATTTAAAATAAAGCTGATACGTGTCTATTTTCATCTCATCCTTCCAAGCCAATGTTCTTGTTCTGTACATTAACACAGCTTTGCCACACACAGGTAATTGGCAGGGTATACGACCTGATTTGCTGTAGTTAAGCAATTTTTACAGATCTTGTCCTTCATTCTGTGTTTAGATTCTCTAACTGAACAGGTAAATGTAAAGCTACAAACCTCTCTTTTTAATCACTGCATTGCTTGTCTGTTCATGAAAATGGCAAAAGAACAGACTGACTCCTTGTGCTGCCTTTTCCCCTCCCTTTAAGGATGTAAGGACACAAAAAGCTACTACTGGGTCAAATTCAAGTGGGCAATCCATATCTGCCCCACATTTAGCTTGTTTGCTTTAAGGCAAACAGAAATGTCAAAAAGGCTTTAAGAACTTTTCACAAAAGTATCAAAGCTCGTAGGAACAAGTTTCAAAAGAGTGATCAGTAAAATGCAGATACCTCAATAGACTGCTGACATGTACCGGAGACAAGGCAAACATTTTTGCCCTGTGCACAAAGATAGATGTACAATCTCTAAAGCTGGGATGGTACGATTTACCGTCTATTCCTTATCCAATTCTCTGCACTAGGAGCGGCGTGATGACGTCATCACGCCTGCCCGCTAGTGCTGAGAATCGGACGGCACTCTGCATCTGCAGCTCGTTACTAATGGGTATCGGGTTAAAATTCACAGTAGTGTCAAATAACTGTGCGATCCAACAGGACGGCTGATTTTAGCCCAATCCTCGTTGGTTGCTGCATCCAATTCCTGCACGAACCAATCCTAAAGGGATGCAGGAGCGCACACGGCATCGGATCGGGGATCGGATCATGCAGACTTGTAGCAAACATTTTTTGTGGTCTACCTGCAGCTACTACCTAACTTCAGGGGTCGTGGTTCTTAAAAGGTTGCGAACGACTGACCTAACTCATTACTGACTGACTTGCCATGTATGGTTTTTATTGCGTCTATAGCTGGGCATACACGTACCAATTATCCAGTGATCGTTTTCTAATCTGATCGCCCATCCGATTCCGGAATCGATTTTAATTTGTGAAAACGATCACAAACTGCAATATACCATGCATTCAATTTCTGGGCGATTCTATCCTGAAAGTCTCAAGTGCACACATTTATGGGTTGGGAGTGGTGTTAGCTGAAGAACTGGCCAGTGACCAACAGCACACAAACCAAGATAATTCCCACAAGAATCCCACAAAGATTGATCGCTTAAAACAATCGCATGAGACAACTAACAGCACTTGATTCCTTTGCTTTTTATTAAAATTATCAATCAGAACGGATCCGTGAACGATCCTTTTTCTGTCCGATTTTTGACAAAATTGATGGCTCGGACACTTTATGGCATGCTTCAATTTTTATTCAATCCGATCGCATGATCGATTTTGATAAATCATCGCACTAAAATTGAACTAAAAATCATGACGTGTATGCCCAGCTTAAGACTGGCTGTCTTGTAATCAAGAAAGAGGAGTTCAGGAAGAACAGAATACATGAAGTATGCACATGGAGATCTTAGCTACAGCTTTCTTTCCAATATGGAGAACAGTGAGCAACAGAGTAGAGACATCACCAAATCTCCCTCAATTCTCAAAACCTAAAACTAGAAATCAGAGGCAACAGTTCCTTGGATCGTTTTATACTACATTTCTACAAATGCAAGGCTTAAGCCCCCCATACACCTTGAGATCACTACATACAATTTCCATGAGACCTACCAACAACTATGTAGTATAGTGACCTCCCTGATAGAATACATAGTGATTGGAAGGTGTAGAAAGATCCTCATATTACATGGTTTTGGCTGAAGAAAAGTTTGTTGTACAGAAATTGCATGGTAATTGTATGTGGTGTATGGGGGGCTTTAGGGTTCAGCAAATGGCTTGCTATATTAAAAATTTACATCTTAAGGAATATGCATAAAAGTACTATCAAACTAGAAAGAGAAAATATAACCTATCCATACCATATGCATGCATACATTGAATGAGCTTAAAATAAATAATGCAACTTTTCTATCACGTAACCCATTTTCTTTTTATCCTAACTGGAAACAATTTGTAAATATCAAGTGTGAGGCTATTGAACAATAATGACATCTGCTAATAAAATCCAATTATGCTGCAATATCTCTCCATCTCCATCAGGGAATGTCGTCTTTGTTTTGTCTCTTTCCTATTTTATTTTATCTCTTTTGCCACTGTTAGGAATTGTGTAATAGGATTTAAATCCCCTGCTTGCTGCACAGTGAGCAGTAAAGACTTGCTGAAAGAAGACAATTCCTAAAAATAATAGTAACGAATCATTCTTTCTGCTGGAAATACTTTGAATGTTAAGGATGTATTAGTAATGTGCGATAAAATGCAGAGAACTAACT
Organism: Ptychadena robeensis; assembly: GCA_036250615.1. Lineage (NCBI taxonomy): Eukaryota > Metazoa > Chordata > Amphibia > Anura > Ptychadenidae > Ptychadena > Ptychadena robeensis. Next base: position 88,339,218 of record CM070037.1, read on the forward strand.
AATGGGCCCTGAGCTCTGATACAGAACAGCGGGGGATGGATGGAGTCTCACTATACAGAATAAGACAATGCTCCTAATATATTTAAACATTTACATATGTTTTTTTTAAATATGCCACACCCTAGACATTGTGAACTACACACATAAGTCATTCTTTAAAGGGAAATTAAGTTTTTTTTTTTGTCATAGCTTTGTAAAAAAAGTTTCTGTTTTCTCTTGCAAACTGGAACTCTTTTAGAAATTAAGGCCCCGAGGCCTGACAGGGACCTATAAGTACAGTTTAAAATAATTAGCCCCCTTATGAAATTAGACAACACTCTTTCTCCATGAAAATTACCACTTACAACAAGTGTTTGGTATTTTGGAAGCAAATACACTATAAAAAACATAGTTTTCATTCAATAAAGATTTTCTGCGTTTTGAAAACAAAACAAAACATTGTTCATTACATTTTAATATAAGGATATTTTATTGATATATTGAGTGAAAACAAGAAAGGGCAGAAATGAGATGTCCAAATATATTACACTCTGGCCATTAATAGTCAGTTGTAGTCAGGGGGCTGCTCTTAAGCTGGGCACACATGACTTGAAAAATGATCGTTTTAAAAACATAATGTGATCGATTCCTCTCCTTACGCCTGTGTACATACAAATCAATTGAAATACCAAAGAAGCCATCAGATACTTGAAGGCTTGATTGAAATATACCAACATGTCACTACTCGATCGATTTTTGTTTGATTTAGATCACTTTTGGTTAATTCAGCTTAAAATTATCGAGTTAAACAATAATTTTTTCGTTGATCGAATGGAAAAATGTTACCGTGTATGCCCACCTTTAGTCTAGGCTTAGGTTGTCTTCCCATTAGACAATGACCCAAAGCATACATCACAATTTAGTCCAACAATTCCTCAAAGATACCAAAACCAAGATCCTGGAGTGGCCCACACAGAGCCCAGACCTCAATCCTACTAAGAATCTGTGGCGGGTGCTCAAAGTGAATGGGCTTGCTCAAAAACCATGCAATTTGGACAGGACCGGGACAAGGCTGAGCTGAGGCAGAGGCTGAGCTGCCCAAGTGCGCCCCCCCCCTCTCCAGCCGGTCAGAGCGGGGGGGGGGCGCACGGGGGGAGCATGTGGGATCGGCGAGGGCGAGCAGAGGGGAGATATGCGTGTAACACGTCCCGTTTCTACGCTGCTCAGGGGGAGTTTAACCCCCTAAGCAGCGCCCAGATTCAGCAGCGCTCAGAGGCACGTGCCTCTTCTGCCTCTGCCTTGTCCCGGCCCTGAATTTGGATCATCAAGTCTACCTGTGTTCAGTTGCAGAGGACCCGGCACTACATAGTTGTTGGTAGATCTAGAATATCTGACAGAGAGATCTAAAGTTGTATAGCCTGCTTAAAAGATTGTTGTTAGACATGGCTAAGAACACAACTGATTATTAATGGTCTAATTTTTGCCCTTTTTTGTTTTAACTCAGTGTATCAATAAATATCCTAATTAAACTTAGTGGAAATTTTGTATGGTGTTTTTGTTTCCAAAATATCAAACACTTGTTGTTAAGGGTCATTTTCACGAAGAAATCAAGTGTTGTCTTATTTCATAATGGGGGGAGGGGGGGGGGCTAATACATAAAGCCATAATGCCCTCTCCAACCCTGCTTTGCTGATCCAAACGCCCTAGCTGACAATACTAAGAGAGGCTCTTCCTATATAGAAATGTTGTGCCTAAACATGACATGATGACCTTTATGTCTGGTGCTGGAAATCAGGTATTGAGCGATACTTGGATATATTTCCTTTCCATTTTCTGTGGAGAAAATGGAACAACTACCAATCGACCATCTAGTAGGCAAGACAGCAAACTGTGCAACATAAACTAGAAGTCCTTAGAATGGGAGCAAGATCAATTTCAGCCAAGGTTCAAAGGAAAGCACGCTTATAAAGCTCTTCAAAGGATCCGGGGTGGAGGGGGGGATAATTACAACAAGCAGCAGCAGCAAGCATGGATTGCTGTGGAATCATGAGATATTAAATTAGAAATGAATATAAGGCAATACGCAAATGTATGATGAGTCCCATGATTACAATCAGGCTGCTAAATGTCATTTGTGCGCTTTTCAAAGTACAGACAATGCTGTGTACAAATGATGCTATTCATTGGGCCTGGCAGAAAACGCTTATGTTATACAAACTCTTCAAAGGATTCTTTTAAGACAAAAAAGGAGAAAAAAAGAAAATAAATAAATAAAACTTTATGTAACAGTCACATTGTAAGACACTACGTTATGGAGGAATGCGGGTCTCTAGACAGCTAATTTAAGACTGGCAGTCAGACAGTTAAAGGTTTTTGGCACTCCGATGACATTGAAAGCTATATATGCCCTTTTGCTATGTACTTACATGCATTCTTGTCATGCTACTTGTCTGTTTGCACTTTAGCTGTTTGCTTTAGCAATGCTGCTGTTTAAAGGAAAAGTGTTACACTCCATTGAAACTCCATGAACTCCATGCAAATAGCTACATTTATTTGTAAATATGTATTATTGGAAAGCTGCATTTTGGGAATGGTTATTTGACTCAAGTCCTGAAATTGTTTTAGCTCAGACAGGTTTTAGAGATTTCTCTGAGAGATGAGAGATTTTAGGATTGGATGACAATATATCTGAAGCTGTAGCTTTAAAAAATATGTTTGCAACTTCAGCAAGCTTCAACATCACTTGTTGTGGGCAATGTTTGATATGTTTTACATGCTTTGGCGAAAGCCTGATACACACACTGAGTTATTATCCCCTGCACAGTTTTCCAATGAGCACTGTACAGGCTGAGCAGCCTGTATTGCTCTATGTAGATAGGAATCAGCAAGAAAAGCAGGAGCTCCTCTACCACAAGGTTTCTAATAGGGACAACCAAAAAATATCACTATGAACATGCTTCAATGGACTTTGGTCTAGCATCAGTTTGAGATGCTTCTGATATAATTTACATCTTTTTGACGGGTGCAACTCTTACACTGTAAGTTTGATTGACAGGGTCCTCTTTTCCTCCTGGGTTCAATGTCGGCGCTTTATAAATAAAAGAAAATAATATGGTCTATGGCAAAGGGAGTTCTAAACTATTTTTTTTTGTTATTAAATTACAACCTTGGGCATCCAATACTGCACATCACCAAAAGAACACCATACCCACAGTGAAGCATGGTGGTGGCAGCATCAAGCTTTGGGGCTGTTTTTCTTCAGCTGGAACTAGGGCCTTAGTTAAGATAGGGGGAATTGTGACCAGTTCCAAATACCACCAATATTGGCACAAAACCTTCAGGCATCTTTCAGTATGACAATGACCCAAAGCATACATCCAAATCGAACAAAGGAATGGCTTAATCAGAAGAAGATTAAAGTTTTAAAATGGCCCAGGCAGAACCCAGGCCTGAATCTGATTGAAAATCTGTGGGGTGATCTGAAAAAGGCTGTGCACAGGAGATGCCATCGCAATCTGACAGATTTGGAATGCCTCTGCAAAGAAGAGTGGGCAAATCTTGCCAAGTCACAATGTGCCATGCTGATAGACTCATACCCAAAATGTGCCATGCTGATAGACTCATACCCAAAATGTGCCATTCTGATAGACTCATACCCAAAATGTACCATGCTGATAGACTCATACCCAAAAAGACTGATTGCTGTAACAAAATCAAATGGTGCTTCAACGAAATATTAGTTTAAGGGTGTGCACACTTATGCAACCACATTCTTTTACTTTTATATTTTTTCTTTCCCTCCTCCTAAAAGATTTCAGTTTGTTTTTCATTTGAGTGGTACAGTTTATAGGTCGCATTAAAGGTTGTAAAATAATTCAATGAGATACTCTCCTAGGCGCGTGGCCACATCCCAAAATTATAAATGTGGAAAAAGTTCTGAAATGATTTATCTTTAATCATTTTTTGTACAGCACAGAAACCTGACATTTTATCAGGTGTGTGTGTGGACTTTTTTCCACTGTTTATATAAAAAAGAAAAATGTGATTTGTTTGTATTGCATAGTCCACTCTGTAGCTGATTTTTAAAGGCTGTCCATTCCTAGAGATACAATCAGATGCACTGATTTAAAAATACTTTTAAAAATCCTTTAACTTTCTTTAGACTCCAACTCTATGTCAGGAATCTATGATTTCCAATGACAAAGTGATTGAAATTGTGCAGTATATTTCTAAATGACATGCCTGGTCAAACATATATTTAACCTGGTAAAGGAAGAAGCAGATAAAGATGCAATAGAAGAAATTAGTTTATCAGTCATTGGCTTCTCCTTTCCCTGACAAATCATAAGCTAGGGGAGTGCCAAGACCTGCATATATTGCTTTACTGAGGAAGAGAAAACTCAGGTCCTTACTCTAAAGCGTATAGATATGGGCTAGCTCACGACCATCTATCTGGCCCATATCTTATGCGGCCATCCCTGTTTTGAGCGGGACCAATCAATCTTGCTCGAAAACAGGGATATTGGACATGATGGCTTAAAGCAGGGAACACACGGCTCGATATATGAGCCGTTCAAAGTTTCCCTATACTTCCCTGGACATATAACGTGGTTTACAATCATGTCCGATATCCCTGTTTTCCAGGGACGCTCAAAAACAGGCATTAGATATGGGCCAGACAGATAGCCGTGAGCGCGCACGTCGCTCAAATCGGTCATCGTTCTGGCCCATATCTATACATGTGTTCCCTGCTTAAGGAGAGTGAACCATGCCAACCCTTTCCTAACATTGTCCTAGAGTTGCACTGCAATGGAGACCTAAATGACATGACTCATTGATTGCAATATCTAACTCTTATCACATATTAAAAATTTTTATTATTAGAGATTCCAATATCTTTAAAAACCATCGACCTTAGACCAATAAAGTAAAATATGTGTGTTGAATCAGTTTTTACTATTTCGATAACATAATAATTGTGCTATTATTTTTATGTGTTGATCAGATCTGCATTTACTAGCTGCGGCTGTTGAAATCCAGAGAACTCATAAAGCTTCTCTCACATCTGTATGTTGCTATGCATTTATATATATGAGGGTACACAATGCTCTTATACATATAGAGGAAAAGAGAGAAAAGAGAAAGTGAATTTGCATTACATCCTGACTCGTAGTGTAATAATCCAAGCCTATTTACTCCATCCCTCTCCAGAACAACCGATGTTATCACAGTCTGATTTAATTTCAAAGACGGATTGTGATTTGGCAGGGAGGGGGAAAAATAGCTAATCAGTAGTAACCATCTGCTCAGTTGCCATGGGAATATTACTCCAAAATAAATGTGCTTCTTAGCCAAAATCAGAGATAACGGCGGCATAAAGAGAGGGAGGAGCTTTGATAATGCAGGAAAGAGGAATACTCAGAGGGGAAGGAGAAGTAGAAGAGAATGGGACTTTTGAGAGAAGGGGTGTACTGGGACACAGCAGATATGGAGGGAAGAAGCTTTGTAGGAAAGAAAGTAACAATGAAAATCATATCTGTATCAAAAGGACAAAATCAAAGGCCGTGATACAGCTGAGCCAACTACATAAAATCCCCCCACCTCAGTCAGTTACTCTAGCACTGCTAGTGGGGATTAAATACATTTCTTCTGAGCCTGGATGTAATTAGAAATCAGTAAATTTGCTGTGGTTTCTTCAATAGTTTTAAGAGTCTTGCCCTAAGTTTGCTAACTTTGTAGCACTGCAAGATTAGAGGTGTTTGTGAGTGTGTGTGTTGGTAGGAAGGGGTAGGTGTAGTGGGCTTGTTATTTAATTGTAAAGTTGAAAAGTTTTTTTTTCTACAAAGAAATTTCAGATCTCTCTAACAGCTCCAACAGCATACACTGACAATATGGCTATTGGGTGCCCTAACTTTCCTTTCCCCCATTTCCTTTCCCTCAAATTATTGACTTCTGCGAACCTATCATTTTTAATAACAGGGCTCGACTACCCATTCTTTCAAGACATTGGCTGTTGGGAACCCATACTTTATAATGAGGGGCCTGGACTATCCATTTCTTTAAATTAAAGACTAATGTGAATCAACATTGTTTAATGAGGGGGGATGGGCTATCCACACCTTCAAATCCTTGGCTGCTATGAACCTATACTTGATAGTAAGGGGAGCTATGCACTTCACTGTTGGCTGCTTCTCATTTCTGTTGTAATGGGAAACCTGAACCTGTTAAAACTAAAAACTAGGATACGTTTAAATATTACAAGGTGCAATATTTAGTCTAGAACAGTAGTTCTCAACCTGTGGGTCGGGATCCCCTTGGGGGTCGAATGACCATTTCATAGGGGTCGCCGAATTCTCTGGAAGCATCAGAGCTGCTCCTAACAAGCAGCAGCTCTGATGGGCACAAGCGGAGTGGGAAGTTAAGAGGGAGCGTAATGCCCCCCTCCCTCCAAACTTAGAAGGGATGGGGTGTTACACTCCCTCCTAACTTCCCACCGTACACATCATTTGCACAAGCAGGGTGGGTAAATATAAGGGAGTGGACATTACACTTACCTGATTAGGCGGGAAGTAACGTTGTGGAATATACACTCTGAACGCAGAAGTGGCACTCTGCACCAGCACTTCCGCTTTCCAAATACAGGAAGGGAAAATACCAATGAGTTGTGGGGGTTACAAAAGGACCCCGCTTCATCATGAATTGGTAGTCCGCTGGACTATTGGAAACTTTGAACTCCAGAAGAGTAAAAATTAACCCAACAGAAAAACTCCAGAATGAACTTATTGGATTTAAATGGTACAAAGTAGTTCATAGCCATACTTGCCATTAGCGCTTAAGTATCTAGTTCTACTTGAGACAAGTGACAATGCATGGCCACCATTCATTGTAAAGCTTTGATACTTTAACTATATGTTGTGAGGTTATTTATTTCAATAGAAACATTTTATTATCTAAAAAAACCTTTAGTGTTCCCCAGCCCTTTTCTTTCCTTTCTATTCAGGACAGCATAACAGTGTCTCTTAATAGCTCACCTTCCCCAACAAGATATACTCCCCTAGCTATGCACACTGGGAAAGCTTTATTGTCCAATGGTGGATGACTGTGGAGGCCTGAGCATCCAAATGCCATGGCTTGCAGGAGGTTACATGCTCTACCTGGAATCCCTGCTTCTAAATGGGCACATTTAACCTATGTTTTAATTATACAAGCCAGGAATCACATGTGGGTGTCATCTGCCTGTCAATGCACTTTATTGTTTTCATTCCATTTCTTGCATCATGGCTTCAGGGCCCTTTCAATGCGTTATTTTAAAGGCATGGTTTTTTTTTTAAGGCATGCGTTTCTGCATATTTACACAAACGCATGCTGTTTTCACATTATATCTGTGTTTGAATTTGCGTTTGTGTTTTTGAACAATGAAAAATGCAGGAATAATTTTATCAAAATGCATACAGCAGGGTTTTTTAAAAAATGCATGCGGAAATGCTGCATTTTTAAAAATGCAAGGCATGCAGTTTTAATGGTAACATTGGTTGTCTATGTAAAAACGCGTGCAGTAAAAAAACATGTGAGGTAAAAACGCATATAGTGTGAAAGGGTCCTAAGACTTTTGAGTGTACTGATCAATGTGCTATAAAGTTTAATAGAAGCCATGTACAGCAGACAGTCAAGCCCAAAAGCCATTAAATGGCTGGACTGGATAGAAAAGCATGCTAGTGATGACATCACTGGATCTACAAAGAAAGCATTTGAACTAAACTTTATTTACAAAATTAACTAGCCTATTGTTAAGGAGGGAAAGAAAAAAAATGGGTAAGGACTAGTATGTTGTATATTCAAATTTAACATCAGCTTTAACACTTTCACTAGAAAAAAACAACAAAAAAACCTATTGTACCGTAAAGTAGAGCTAAATAGAGATCTAGACCTCGTACAAGGAGGCAGACCAGACTCATTACTAGAAGAATGAAGATGACCATCCCTTTATTGCAAAAGAGGGTTTTTTGTACAGATTTATTACTATGTGTTACCTACCACAATCTGAACTGGTATTTCTTATTCGGGTGGGTCTACAGAGGACTCCCCTCTTCTTGGCCCAGTAAAGATGTTTAGATGTCAATACAAAGTGATGAATGGTACGTTTAGGTGCAATAAGCGTGACTGTACTGACCAGCACACCTGCCACTATTTGTGCGGTCTTCCTCTGGGTATATGGTAAACTTACAGCTTGTCTGAATTGTCTCATGATTTAAGCTGCCTTTTTTTAACAGATACGAGGGCATGTCCGCCTGAAATTCCTCTCAATCTGGATTTCATTTGCTATAATCTCCAACCTGCATCAACATTAAAAAATACTAAATCTTTTTGTTTCTAGTAAGAATGTAACTTTATTAAAGACAGACGCTATGATTTCAAAATTGGAAAGCTTTGCAGCAGGCGGGATTGCTTAATAAGGAGAAACAGAAAGCCAGATTAGCCAATCAAAATGCATCTAGCAATATTCTCCCTGCACTATACTCATAAAGGGCAGAAGTGGGTTGCTGAGGGTTACTGCACTTTACGTTGCTCTGTTTAGTGACAAATTCAGAAATGTCATACTGTATTTAATGCAGTCTGAGATTTGCATTGAAGCAATGGCTTTTTTTCTTAATCACGCCTTAATTATAGTTAATTATAGTTTTGTTCCCTATTTTAGCCTGCCAGTAGATGCATTATTTCCAATGTCTGTAATAGGGTGACAAGGATAGGCCCTTTGCCCCCCTTTGAAAATCCTCGCCAGTACTGGCCTCCTACTACTGCATACCCACAGACATCCTCATAATACCATGGTTAAGATGACTTTGTTGTCATTGAAAGAACCCACTACAGTACATGGCTAACGCATTTTGGCCCAATAGGGATTTAATTGAGCTATGCTTTGATAAAGACCCTATTGGGCTAAAATGCATAAGCAGTGTACTGTAGGAGATCTTATTCATAGTGGATATATGTGAATTCATCTTGAAGTGCCTATCCTCCTAATACAGACCCCAACAAAATCGCCCAACATAGATTCCTTTCACTAGATCTCAGATCTATAATAACTGATTTTTATTTTCCCTCCATCTAATTCCCCTCTCTTGACTTTGCACATTAAGGCCAAGAAGGGAGATGATGCAACTGAACTTAGAAAGGTTTTAAAGATGGATCTCAGGGCAATGTGCAAAAAATATGGAGCACATGCCTCAGTGACCAGCACTCACCCCAACATGTTCATTTTCATTCTAAAATGATTCAAGCTAATTCTGTTGTTCAGACAATTCCTGGTATGAGGACAATACAAGGGACCATGTCGATACACACTTCACAGGCATTGTCCAGCATAGTCCACCATTCCTGACCATTGGTCAGTAAAAAAGGTTTTGAGCAATGATATGATTCTCAAGTTAGTATATGTAGACAAAAATTAGGTCGGTAGGGTCATTCTCCACAGAAGTGAAAATCTCTTAAGCCCCCCTATACACATTGCAATCCTCCCTCGATTCTTGAAGGATCATGCTCCAGCCGATCGCCCAGAGGATTGGCAGGCACCCCTTGTGTGCTGGGCATTAGTTTGGACGCCGGTCACCATCCAAAGTGTGATTGGCCAGGGAAACACAGGCATGTCCGTTCCCTGGCCTATCAAGATTTTTGCCCACTTGGATCAGTAGCAACCCGCAGACGATTTTGTGTCCAATCAATTGGCGCGAACGCCCACTCTGGTTGATCTGAAAAATTATCCACAGATCGCAGTGTATGGGGGGCTTTAAGCTTTTAAGTTATCTTTGTCTTTAATCACATGGACATGCACAGTTTGAATTTTCCGTACGATCGACTTACAAAACCATCATTTTAAAATCGATTCCATTGTAGCTTAATTGATCAACCAAAAGTGATCTACATCAATCAAAAGTTGATCGAGAAATGATAAAACATGTTGGTAAGTTTCAGCCGATTGTTCAAGTATCTGACAGGTGTTCTTGGTATTTCCATCAATTTGTATCTGATTGTACTGTATGGAGATTGCGCACAGTCCTAAGGCAAGGAATCGATCAGGTGTGAATTAATCACATTAGGTTTTCCACAACTATCGATTTTTATGTTGATTGAACGGAAAAGCAATCTGTGTATGCCCAGCTTTAGAGGACCTCCTTTAACTGCACCCAAAGAAGCTGTGTTGAGAGCAGTAAACACATCTAATTTGATCTAAAGCTATATAAGAGCATATAATTAGGAAGAAGTTTTAAATTTAACTGGTTAACAGATTTTTTTATTGATCTATATTTTTTTGTGTTTGATCTATGTATGTTTTTATTGTGTATGGTAAATGTGAGAAATAATTCAAAGTATATCTATATTGTTAATATTTTTTCTTTGGCACATTTGGTTGGTTGCGTGGTAAAATCCAGAGAGAAAGCATGTAAAAAGAGAGAGAGAAATTAGTAAAAAAAAAAAAGAAAAGAAAACTGACAGGATGGATTTAAAATATGTAAATACATTATTGTTTTTCTGATTTATAAATGTGTCTTTATTAGTGATGGTGCGAACCCGGATTTTGCCGTTCGCGAACGGCGAACGCGAACTTTTGGCGGGAACCCGGCGAACCTGCGAACCCGCCATTGACTTCAATGGGAGGCGAATTTAAAAAAACAAAGGGACCCTTTATGCAGTCACGTCCGTCCATCCAGTTGGTAGAGGTCCGCAAAGCACTGCACAACGAGCGTTGCATCTCTGAGGAGCTCCCTCCTGGCGCACAGAACCTGCTGACGTCCCCTCCTGGAAGAAGCACACCAGACTATAACCTCACCCAGTCCACCTCCCTAAACCATGCGGCAACAGGGGCCCACCTCAATTCTCCGCCTGCCAATCCCGGTAATGAACCCTCCCGCAGCTCCGCCATCACCCTCCCTCTCCAACAGAGACGCATCAACTCCACTCCAGGAACCCGGCCTGGGCGACACCCTCACCATCAGTCACCGTGAAAGCCATGGCGGCCCTGGTCGAGAAGAACAGGGAACCCAACGGTATGCCACACCGAAGCCTGACGACTTTGAAAACAAACCACGAAATCAACTCCTCGAAGCAGCACGACCCGTTGGACGGACCAAGAGTAGTTAACTGGCTCCGTGGCCGATGATCCGACACATCTCGGAGGAAGCCTCCGTGGACCATCGCCCGAAGAGTTTACTAGAAGCGTCCAATGAAGGTTCATTCCCTCACCGCTAGGAAGTGCGCCCACCCGCCTCACTATATGGGCAGTTAAATGCACCGCCCAAGATACTGTTCTGGTTGTGGTTACCTGGGTCCGCAGGATCCGGAAGTTCCAGACGGCCACTCCTGTCAGGCGGGGCGTACACGACTGAGCACGCACGAGCCCCCACCAATCCCCACGAACCGTCCCGACCAAAAGTCGGGAACCGTTGACGACCGGACGGTGACGCATCAAGCGTGAAAACGTCCCCCCCCTGATACACAGAATAAGCCACAGCCCAGCTACTTACAGTCTCCACCCCCAAGACCAGTAGACGGACCAGGGTCCACTGGGACCGCACAAACGGGTTGTACTCCCAACACGTAGGGGAGGGAGCACTCCTGCAGCCTGAAGACCAGAACCTCCGCCTGTTGGAGGCAAGTATGCCAGGACAGCACAGTCTCTCCTCCCACGTCTCGTATCTACCTCACCTTAAGGAGTAAAAGATGAGTGACTTTACCATAAATGAATGGTTGGGAGAGCGGCTCAACAGCTGCTGGTAATAACTTACCCTTGGAGGGGCCTTGCCACATAACATTTGAGACTATTAGACACATCTGCATATTCTCTGCGGGACGAGTGTCATCAGCACCGTCGATAAGCCTGAAAAATGTCAAATTCCCCCCCTTGGTGGGGGGGTGCGAATGGACAAAAAATCCCACACACCCCTACACCCACCCCGCGCTCTTACCTGGGGTGACCTGAGACCTGCACCAATCTCAACCGACTCCGGGGAGGGCGACTGATTCACCCAGCTACCGTACGCTTACCTGTTCGGTCTCGGGGCTTACCATCTCCACCGATTCTGGGTCGGGGGGAGGGAACCGGACAGGGCCGCCCTTGACCTTACCCTACCTGCCTCTTCTTCTTCGTCAGGACCGGGTGGTCTCTTTCTTTCTCTTAACTTTTCTGATTGTGGCCGGCAGGAGTTCCAATGGGGCAGGGATGGGCCTCTAGGGGAGGGAACTCTTCCTGGGAAGAGAGGATGGACGGGAGGGTGGCCGGGAGGGACCGGGAGAGCGGGGTCAGCAGGTGGGTGAGGTGGTCTCGGTTGCGAGGGGGTTGGAGTCGGAGAGGCAGAGGCGATTCGGAGGTGGGTAGTTGGTGGAGTTGGGTCGGAGGCAGGGGGGGTGCCGTGGGTTGGACTGGGTAGGGGCAGAGGTGGCAGGAGGCGGCAGAGGTGGAAGTGCGGGGGACCGGCGGGTTGTGGGTTGTAGGGGGGTTTTGGACTTGGGAGTGGGGGTGGACTGGAGCTGGGTGGAGGAGGTGGAGGCTGGGAGGGGGCGAGAGGGTGGAGGGACGGGCAAATGGGCTGGGGGTGGAGACGTGGGGGTGGGTGGGGGGGCGGAGGTACCAGCCTGGTTGCCTCCGTTGGCGTTGCTGCGGTGGGGCAGATCGGGCCTGCTGGGAGTCACTACCGGGGGAGGCTTCGCAGTGCGAAGGACCCCCGCATAAGATCGGTCCTCTGCGGGCAGTCCCGAAACACGTTGTTCGGCTTGCCGCAAGGTTGCAAGTCATGGACCTGGGGCAGTCCCTGGTCCACATGGCCGGAAGTCCGGCAGAACCTGCTGACATCGACCTTACAATTCTGTCCCACGTGGTCTGTCCCGCCGCACCTAAGGCAGTACGGGGGAGGTCCTCGTGTACAGGATTCCGGGGAGTGCTCGGTCTCCGAGGGAGACCTCCTCAACTTGCAAAGAAAG
>CM070037.1:88361219-88376946 GCA_036250615.1 Ptychadena robeensis
CCCAGAATCGATCGTGCCGGAATCCGGTGGGAATCCAACACGTGTATGGGGGCCTTAAGACCTAGATCTCACCACGTCGATATGCCAGAGTTTGCCTTGTACACGCAAGCGCGTCGTAGCCCAAAAAATGCAATGTATATGAGACAGGGCATGTCATCAATGAAAATCAATGGACATATCCAGTGACGCGTACATTACATGTGGACATGTGACAGTGGTGCATCCAGGGTGCCCAGTGGAGTGTAGGTCTAAGTATTATGCGACCAACAAAGTCTAATAACAAAATTTGGGGATGCCGATTAAGTTACTAGTGAGTCTTTGGAGTGTGGGTTGAAACCCCAAAGGAGGCAAACAAAGCTGCAAACCTGCAACCCCAAACTAAACAATTGCAACCACATGTAAGGATAGATAAGCTGTCATATATTAATTTCGAGGTTTAGATGTGCTATAAACTCTAAAACACTCCAGATAAATGGAGTTTTGCTGTAGAGAAAAGAACCCCTGCAATGTATTTAGTGGGGCCTAGTAATACAGATCTATATGCTAATGAATGCGAACAGAACTGGCCCATAAAAAATTTACAGCCACTGTCTTATCAACAAACTATTATGGAGCAGACGTCACTGTCTTGTAAGATCAACAACAACAAAAATCAGCATTTTGATCTAAACGAAGCAATAAAGTCACCCCTGTATAATTCATGTGAAGGATGCGCACAATGTTTTCTCCTCAGCATCGTTTATTACCATTACTGTGTAAACTGGACCTACCACCTACACTGATACAATCCATAAACATAAACAGATGTGGTACACTGTGTGTGATTCTGCCAATAGTGATGAGCAGCATAGGCAATATTCTTATTCACAAAATATCGCAAATTTTTTCCTAATGTTCACTACAAATTTGTAAATTTGTGATCTCAAATTTTTATTATCTTCATTACACAAATCGGCACTTGTAAATGCGCATATTGGGATTCACAGTGGTGGCTTCATGCAAGGCCCCATAGTGTCCCAATAGCTGAGGTAGCCACCACAATGCAGAACGTGCCTGAGGCTCATATAAGTGTAAAGAAATGTTATTATTTTTGCATAATGATTTGATAACTCTTTAATCTATAGATAACAGGGAAGATATTAAGATGTTAATGTAAAGGATTAAATGCCAGACATTTGTTAGAGATTTGTATTAAGTGTCAAGTGATGTATTCTACTCTTAAGCTAGGCATACACGTTGAGCGATCGTAATGCCACAGTGTGATCAATTTAAACACGATCGATTCCAAGGTATTATGATGCGCATGCCCATAGTAAAATCGCATACAAATCAAAAACCACCAGATACTTGCACAATTGACAAAAATTTACCAACATGTTAGATTTTGATCATTTGTGGTGGATCGTACAAGGTGTACAGGTAACGTTTTCGGTGCAATTGGCTTAAAAATCGATTATTTTCAGTTGATCGAAGGGAAATATGGAACCGTGGCCACCTTTAGGGCAGGTTTCAGGGATGCAGCCACCTACAAAGTGGTTAGCAGATGATCATCAACCACCCTTGGTCACATATCAGACAAACCTATGGGTGTAGCACACAGCACATGCCTCCTCTCACATGCGCATTTGTATCCGTGACTGCACAGTGAACTATTGTTTAGGTCACTTGACTTGGAAGACTTGATAGACCACTTGGTCTTCTCCTTATGTCACTCTTCTATGTTTATATGCTTGTACTGTCAGACCTAATCCAATTGTCAGATCATCTGAATGAGCACCAATATATTTTATAAGTGTGAAGTGAAGTTACTGAACCTTAACCAATTAGCCAATGCTAAACGTTTTTTGACTACCTCTCTGTTATTGGAACATAGCTTGAAGAATAAACATCTTCTTCGCATCCTGAAAGTCTTGCATAACAGAATTCCATGATTCTCTTGTGTCGCTCTTCAAACTCACAAACCAATCCAATGCCTTTGATACCCAAAGGGTTACTCTTCAGGCTGATAACGCCACGTAGATAACGCGGCAAATGAGAAAAAGGTAGCATAACATTAAATGCAAGAGACACATTACCACACTTGTCTTAAATTGATATTTAATTAAAAAGTTAATTATTAATTAAGTTTATCAATCGCAGAATCAGTTGTTCAATAGAAAAGAGCTCATTCATTTAATTATCTGTGTGCAGCTGATAGGATATGCTTTTTAGCCAGGAAAGGTTATCCCTGAATCTCTGTCAATTTAGATCAGTTTAGCTTCTAATTTATCCAGAGTGCTTCCTTTGCCAGCCTTTTGATTTGATCTATAAATGTTTGCTTACAGAACTGCTAAGTATTAAAGCCTGATCAAATAAAGAGATGGTCTGACTTACATTACATTTACTTAACAAGTCCTTGATGTTTATGTTTCTTCTCTCTGTTTCCTCCCTAATGTCTGAGCTTCGGCTTTGCTAATTAAAGCAGCATTTTTATGTTTAGCGGAGAGGAAAAATGCTCTTTCTGCAGTCGTTTATAGCTTGTAATGTATCGCAGAGGTGCAGAGCTGTTGGTCTGCTTAAAAAAAAATGACATGCTCTAAAATGTCAATCAAAACATAAAAATGTAATATGTTGTAACTCTGAAGTCCTTAGATGTGGTTACTGTATAAGTCATCTTTTTGGGGATTGTTTGCTTTATTGTCACCTTGTGACCCTGCCACCTGTCTTTGGGTGGCAACATTTACTTACTATAGCATTTCAAGGCAACATCAGCACCTGGTTCACACATATATGCTTTACATGCACTTTAATGTATTTTAATGTGAACAGACCCATTGGATACAATGTAAAGTTTTTTTTGGACATAACCAACATGTGTAAAAAACGATAGACAAGAAGTTCATTGTTAGGGTTTACCCACATATCATAACTGCTTCCTACATGAAGCAGTTTCATCACCTTTATGTCTATTGATGTGTATTTTCATACCGTATGGACAGACCAAATGGATATGATGTGCATTATTTTTTGCTAACATGCATTCCCAAATACGTATCTAAACTGATAAATGTACTTAAGGTAGTTGCACATTGCAAAACAAGCACACTTTGTTAATTGTGCAAAAAAAATTTTCAAATGTGTTTTTTTTGTTCGATCGCCCTGTGTTGTTTTATTTTGCTACCTGTGTCATGTAGGCTAGATTTTCTTTTACCTTCTGCTATGGAGATACAATTCTTTTTCACTTAAATGCAAGCTTTGGGTGTGTTGGGACTGTCAACATTAAATCCAAGATGACAGCAGTTTGGCATCTTCACATGTAGAAGTAAAATTTTTTTTTATGGAAATAATAATAATCTTATTAGAAAACTGGTTCAATAAATTGTCTTAAAACAGGTTATTTATAAAGCTGAATTATCAGACAGGCAGATTTTTTTTGGGGATCAGCTTTGCGTCGATAATGTTGACAATTTTAGACTAAGGCCCCCCATATAGCCCCATATTTTAGTCCACAATTTTAGACTAAGGCCCCCCATATATGTATTCAACGTAATTTCGACACACGCATTTGCTTGGAGGTCGATCATCCGCAAAACCGAGTTGCCCACCTGGAGCGGTCAACTAGACTAGCACCAGGGTCTCCGCGATTGTCGTACATTCGGGGGACAATGGAAAGCAGCCTGGTGATGTCACCACACTGTGATCACTGGCTGGCTGAACGCAGGGGAATCTATGCATGTTTGGCTAGCTTTACAGTTAATATTTAAATTGCACAAAAGTTTATGTGTGTACAGCTAGCTTAAAGCTGCTTTGTATTTATTATTACATTATACAAATAATGAGAAGTAGCTGACTTTGACTTTACATGAGCTTGTCACTATGTATCCTGCTAAATTTTTGGTTACTTTATTTGTTTTTTTAATGGCCCATTAGATTGATTAAATTAATGAGTTTTGTTCAAAAATTTGTAGATTACTTTGTCAAGATTTCACTTCTACTGCTTTTTTTGGAAAGCAAACATACGGTTAACAATAGTGAGGGTAACATTCACAATGTAATAAAGCCGAGACATTTAATGGATGTAACGGTATCAGGAGACAGTCAATTTACTAACTATATTATCCATAATGACTGATCAATTGGTGTATTACACATTAAACAAAGTAACAGTCGCACAGACTGTGAGGCATTAGTGGTGACTGGCACCTGTGTTGATGATGAATGACTTTCTCTTGTATCAGCAGAAAACACCATCTGATGTAAATTGAGATGTGAGCTGTTAGTGATGTAATGTTTTGTGCATGCTTCTAATAAGACTACAATTGCTATTTTACATTTTTAAATAGTTTTAATACTTGTGAAACAAATAAGATCCATTTATAAATCCTTTTTTAAGTACCAAATGGCCATTAGTAATAAAAAGTGCTAGATACATGCCTGGACTCAACATCAAAACAAAACAGAGTTGATTTTGAGACCAAGTGCAAAGGTGGTCTAGGGGCTCCACATGTTCAAAAATATCACAGGACTACACAGGTGACTCCCCTGACTCAATTGTTTTGGTCCTTCTAAACCTTGTTGTGGTTTTATATTGTGACAGCAGTTTTCCACCCTACAAACCTTAAATCACTCCTATGGATCCCACAACACCAACGCATCAAAGTTACCTTGGATTCCTTAACTTAATTCCAGATACCCTCTTTAGAACTATTTAGGTACCTACAGCTCAAACATTTACTGTCATCCCTGACCCCCATGCCATCCACCCATGCCGTGTTTTCTTTATTTGAACACATCTGTTACCATACCCCCTTGCAGCCCAAACTCATCTCTTTTTTCTATTCTCACTGCATCAAAATGTGAAGGTGGGAGATTGATTTAAAGTCTCCCAGGCCTGAGGAGGGCAAATATGGTCTATTAATGCTTCATGGTCTATGAGCATTACTCATGAATCTGCATATAAAACTAGTCTAGGTGGTATATGGTCCCTTCTACATTGGCCTACCTACAACTTTCTGGACTTCAAGGCTGTTAAGGTAGCCATACACAGGTCGATTTCACACTGGATTCCTGCCAGATCGATTACCAGGCACGTTCATGCCGAACGATCGACTAAAAATCGAGTGCAGCCCACCTTGACAGATCAACCCCGATTAATTGATATCGACCACAAATCGGATCGGCCAGGGAACCAACCTGTCGGTGTTTCCAGGTCGATTGGGCACACATCATCCCTAAGGTGGTAGGCACAAAGTTTTTGGTCGATCGATTGACGCCTCTGAAATCAAAGGAATCGATTGGATCGTCCATCGATCACTCAGGAATCAACTCGTCTATGGCTACCTTAACACACCTGGCGATGTTTTACATATATGGATCCCATGTTCAATGCTCTCCAGATTTTGATTCAGCAGTTTTAGGTTGCCAAACTCATTGAATCATTGCTACATGCAAAGGGTGCCCTAGTTTGGGCTTTAGCATCATGATATCCGTTTACTGACCAAGAAACAGCAAAAACTAGCTTTGTTAAACTTTTGTTTGTTTTACTAGCAGCTAAGCGAACAATTGCTAGCTCCTGGAAAATACAATTTTCACAGGTTAAGCATTGTATTGACACAATCAATGAAAAGTTGTCAAGCCTAAATTTTGTTAAGGTATGGTCCACTTGGATCCAGCTGACCCATAGAACACTCCCAGATACTTCAATCTCATTAATATAACTTGCTTGATTTGCAGCTATTGACATGGTTTGACAGTTAAGCCCCCCGTACATGTATCACCCACGGATTGCAGCTGGCCACCTGCTTACATCATCACACTGCATTTGGCCGCTCGAGAATCGTGCAGCGGTCGCTGCATGTTTGGGGGGCTTTAGTCCCCTTTTATGTGTTTGACCATTCTTAATGGTAATAATATACCAATTTACCTGTTGCCTTCTTTTGTTGCATCATTTGAGTTGTGTTCTGCTTTTAGTACACATTGTTGTGCCATTTGTATTATTTTGTTAACGACTGTGATGGATGTCACTGCTAATGACCATATTCAGTCTACATATAACCAATATGTTACTTTGTCATCTGCTAGTCACAGTAAAGCAGGGAACACACAACTCGATATTGGAGCCGTTCAAGGTTCCCTGCAGCAGCGTGATGACGTCATCACGCTGCTATCAGATATCGGACACAGCACTGCTGTGTCTCCAGCTCAGCTGATGCCTCGCGGTCTCTGTACAAAGCAAAAAAAACAGGGATAGCTGCATAGATAGCCGTGAGCGCGGACGGGGCTTGAAGCGGCTATCGATCTGGCCCATATCTATACATGCGAACACAGTTTTACAGTTCAGTTTCAAACTTGTTTCATTTACTTTTATTTAGAAAGTAGCCTCAACCTGAGTAGAGAAGCCTGACCTGTGCCTGCATGCTGAATAGAAGCCCTATCACTTTGATTCTAATATATACCTGTATGTGATTGAAAGATATTATTGTTTGAGTTTCTGCATACACTTAAGCCTGCCATACACATGCCGATAAGCGGGCGATTTTTCACCTGACCGACGTGCGTGCGCGCTCGCGCCATCGGTCAGCGGAAAAATCGCCCGCTAATTGGCATGTACCCAGATCCCTGTCGCCCCACAGCTCGGCCGGCCAGAGAACGGCCGGCCATTTCTTCAGATCATCCTTGAGATGGTTCTACACCTTCATTTTAGTCCAGCTGTGTTTGAAAGAAAGTAAAGAAGAACCCAAAGATCCCTGTGGCTGAGTTTTAGAGATGCAGTCAGGAGATGGGAGAAAGTTGTAGAAAATCAACCATCACTGCAGCCCTCCACCAGTTGGGGCTTTATGGCAGAGTGGCCCGAAGAAAGCCTCTCCTCAGTTCCAGGTACATGAAAGTCGGCATGGTGTTTGCTAACAAACACCTGAAGGACTCAAAAATGATGAGAAATAAGATTGTCCGGTTTAATGAGACCAGGATAGACTTTTTTGGCCTTAATTCCAAGCAGAATGTGTGAATAAAACCAGGCACTGCTCATCACCTGTCCAATACCATCCTAACAGTGAAACATAGTGGTGGCAGCATCATGTGGGAGTGTTTTTCACCTGCAGGGACAGATCGAGGGAAAGATGAATGCAGTCAAGTACAGGGATATCCTGGACGAAAACCTTATCCAGAATGCTCAGGACCTCAGATTGGGCTGCAGGTTTACCTTCCAACAAGATAATGACCCTAAAGCTGGGTACACACATGTAGATATGGCCGATTCGAGCGCCATGCGCACTCACGGCCATCTAATCAATCCCGCTCGAAAACAGGGATATCGGACATGACCGCAAATCAATGTCCATTGCTTTGCATGGAAACCGCGAGTCTCCAGCTCTGCTGTTTCTCCAGCTCCTCCGATATCTGGGAACATCGGACAGCTCCAATATCGAGCCATGTGTTCCCTGCTTAAGCACATAGCTAAAATAATGAAGGAGTGGCTTTACAACAACTCTGTGACTGTTCTTGAATGGCCCAGCCAGAGCCCTGACTGCGACCCAATTAAGCATCTCTGGAGAAACCGTAAAATGGCTGTCCACCAACGTTCACCATCCAACCTGACAGATCTGGAGAGGATCTGCAAGGAGGAATGGCAGAGGATCCCCAAATCCAGGTGTGAAAGACTTGTTGCTTCTTTCCCCCAAAAAACTCATAGCTGTATTACTACTACTAAATACTGAGCAAAGGGTCTGAATACTTCGGACCATGTGATATTTCAGTTTTTCTTTTTTAATAAATCTGCAAAAATGTCTACAATTCTGTGTTTTTCTGTCAATATGGGGTGCTGTGGGTACATTAATGAGGGGGAAAAAGAGCAAATGGCTGCAGTATAACAAAGAGTGAACAATTTTAATGCTGAATGCTTTCCGTACCCACTGTAGCGCCATTGTATATAGTGCTCTAGCTCTACAATGTGAACATGTATTAAACTACATGAAAGACTATTACTAACAATAAAAACATACAGCAGTTACAAGAATGAATAGAAAGAGAGTCCTGTGCCCTTATAAGCTTGCACTCTAAAGTAATAGTAGGGCTTTTCTTGGGTCAGACAACAGTGTACCATGGGGGTTTAAAGTTTTTTGGGGATACGCTTGTAGTGTCTATAAGTAGATGGTGTATCAGGGTACTTATGGGCCACAATGGGTTCGTAAATTTAATAGAGGGACAGGACCAAGAGCAACATAAAAGGTTCGGTGAGCCAGATTTAATAACAAAACAGGCATGATATGGACTGTGGGCCGTAGTTTGCCCATGTCTGGTTTAGCATATAAAAACTTCAATCTCACCTCTAGTTGACTGGTAAGTAAATTAAATAGTATGGGCATATCTCCATCAAAAGGAGCCCCAAGCATTGCAGGCCCTCTAACTGGCTTTACTGGTGGGCCTTGCATGCCCAGTCCAGCGTTGTCGGGTTCAAAGATACATTGTTTTAGGAAAGCGGTAGGACCTGTTACGACCCCGAGACTCATGTAAACATTCAATGAATACAGGTGCTTTCATCTGTACTCAATTGATGTTTGTAAAATGCGTTTAGCTCAGCTAGAAGACAGTTGCGCACATCCCTTATGATAAAACTGTGGCTCTGAGTCAACGGTGGGTGATTTGAAGGAAAACAGAGCATGTAATCAGGACTAGGGAGGGGGATCTATGATGCCAACAGACTCTTGTGCTGTCAGCTAAAGAAATAATTACAATGTCATCCCCCTGGCAAAGAAAATGTAAATACATCTAAAATACGACATAATGACATTCTCCTCTGTGAGCCAGGAGGATCTGCTTCAAATAAAGGCAGCATTAGAGGAACAATTACATCTCAGGGACAGGTTGGGAGAGACACAGACCTCACTGGAGCCAGCAGGCTCAAGGAGGGGTGCTCCGTAAATCTTGTCCCATCACAAGCAGGAATGTTATTAACAGCTGCATTGTAAAGCCTGCGGCTGCCAGTGCTATCTCTGCAATGGATCATGAGCACTTTCTTCCCACTTTCATTCACTGAGTGCAATGGCCAGAACATTTTTAAAGAGGGTATTAAAGAAAGTAGGTGGACTAAGGGCCTATAACTTATTCATCTCAACAATGGTCTACAGGACTGGGTCTCATGTACAGCACCAAGTGTCACCAATGGCCATGCTTTAAAGGAAAACAGTTTTGTGTTATTACTGCAAAGTAATCGGGGTTTAATTCAACTTCTACAATTTCCTTGCTTGCAGAGCCATTCTTTAAATCATCAAGAGCAGTCTGTGTATCTGTGAGTAAAGTCAACATTGTTGTTGAACAACCAGCCACATGGAAGTCAACCAAAGCAATGCAACAAACATAAAAGCTGGCCATACACCTTCAGATTGCTCAATACAATTTCCATCAGATCAGATCAGATCTACCAACAACCATGTAGTATAGTGTCCTCCCTGATAGAATACATAGTGATTGGAAGGTGTAGAAAGGTCCTCATATTACATGGTTTTGGTAAAACAAAATCTGATCTGAAGGAAATCTGACAGAGAAATCTGAAGGTGTATGGCCAGCTAAAGGTGGCCATAGATGGTTCCCCATCCAAAATAAATGCCAACACACAGAGGGTGCGCAACCGATTCTCAGCTTGACCAGCCGTGCGTGATGGCGTGGAATCAGTTTGGCATCGAGACGTCTAGGGCCGATTTAAGAGATTGTAGTACAGAGATTGTAGTACTCTCTCTGAACATGCATTGATTTGCTTTTATCTCCTAAACGATAAATCCATCCTTATTCTGCCATTATCCAGTATTTTTATGGATTATCAGAACTTCTATGCCCTGGTGTGTTCACAAATAAAAGACATAATTGGCATCTCTTGTTGCAACTTCTCGGTTTATAATGCAACACAAAGTTATAATGTTGCAGCTTTATTTATTCACTGAGACTAGATTCAGATGCGCGAAAAGCATGTGCTGACTGCCCGACCGCAAGACACATGTGACATGTTGGTTGTGCATAGGCATAACATGAGGCGACTCGTCAGTAACTGAATATTGGCTGTTTGCCTGCAGTCATAACATGGTTGTCAGTGTTTGCCTATCGCCCGTTGATCGCATGCACTCTATGTACAACCATTGTAACTGACTGTTTGAATGAAGCCCCATACACGGGTCGATAACTGCTCAATTGTTCATCGTGACACGCTGCATTCGTCAACTGAACGCCGAATCAATGCGCACCACTTTGCATGGTTTGGATGGGGACCCTGGATTTACCAATATTTTGGTTCCCTGTTTGATCGAGACTAGGTGGCCACATTTGATTCCTGAATCCCACACACAGCGATCGATTGTTCGGGAATTGACTGAAAAATTGTTTAGTTTTTGGGGACCCTAAGGAAACACATCATGACATCATCTCATCCTCTCATTGAGTCACTGGATTACTCAAGGATGACTTTTTTTATTGATAAAAGGTGGAGCTGGTATTTAAAAAATGATACAGTTGCTGAATACATCAATTTGTCATCTTTATTTACCTGTTAGAAATGTACACTTGTAATGTTACTAAAAGATTAACTTTAGTGCTCAAATCTATAACCCACTCCATTTTTTTAATATAACACATCTCTTATAAAAGTTTTATTATTCTATTATTATGGTGTTTTTTATTTAGTAAAGCAAAAAAAAAAAAAACAGTACCATTTACCCTGCTGCTCAATTAGCCAACTTTTTAAATATCCGAGAGTTAAATTGACATTTTCAGCAGTGTGCAAATCACCTGTTTCCTCCAGCAGTAATGTGATTACAGGGTAACCTCTATAATGGAAACAGGCTGACAAATGACAATTGAACAGTGCTAATCGGATTATGGAAAAGGCAGGATTCCCCCAGGTACAATGCATCACGACTTGTCACAAAACCCACAAACTCGCCTGTTCTGGCAGCAGCTACAGAAAATTTAAATACAATTTAGGCAACAGTTTCCACTACTAAGTATGTTAGCATGTTAACCCTGATCTCCACATCCCAACTGTTCACCGCCTGTAATTAATGTCACATCAGCCAAGGCAAAAAGCTAATTTGTCAAAGTACACATTAAACAACTTGCCAGTGTGGATTAACATTACCAGATCCTATTATAAAAAGGGCCGGTTTGTGTATGAAAAAGTCACAGACACAGGTACAGAGTCAAGACAACTAATGCTGCAAAACAGAAAGTTAAGCCCCCCATACACGTTCCGATTATTCTCCCGACCGATTTTTCGTCCGATCCTGTCACCCGATTTTCACCTAAAATGTTATGGTCGGTCGGTCGGCTGGCACGAAAAATCGGAATTCGAATTATCACCGATCCATCAGCCCGACCCTATTTATTAACAGCAGATCGACCAAAAATTTACGGACAGGTCCGGAGCGGTCCCGACCGATTTTTCGGCCGATTTTGAGAAATCGGGATCGGTCAAGTACATAATTCCGAATCCGATTAATCTCCCGACCCCATCGGTCGGTCGGGCAAAATTCGTACGAAAAATTGGAACGTGTATGGGGGGCTTTAGGCATTGTTTCCACTTAGATAATCGCCCACAATCACCCACAGTTTTAATCTCGGTGCGATGATTGTGGCCATCCTTTTGAATGGGGTCAGTGTGGCCCATGATCTAGAACGCAGGTCGCTCGTGATCGTGGCCATAGACATAAATGGACCCGGTTTTTCAATTCATTGCTTTTTAACCGCGCCCAAAGAAAATGAAAGGTCCAGCACCATTTAACCGCACCCATAGAGAATGATCAGACGGGTGGGGCAAGATGTCCGGCCCCACACCCCACTTCCTGCCTGCAGGTAGCGTTATTCTAATCGCCGGAGACCGCAGGAGATTGCTGGGTGCTAACGATCTCCCGCAGTCTCCACGCCGCAGAATCAGGGCAGATCCTGGAAGTGGAAACATGCCCTTTGTTTTATGTATTACATTTTAGAAGTTCAATAGTTAATATTATTAGCTTAAGGGCTTCAAATCCCCCCAAACACAACATGCTCCTGTTATTTGAATTTTTTTATTGTAATGCTCATTTAACCTCCATTCAGTTCTTTTAAAAGTGGATTTGAAATTTAAACTGTAAACTATTTAAATTTGCTGCCTGCTCTGTACCCCAAACACCACTCCCCATGCACATCCACTGTATCATCAATGATGCCAGGAATGTAAGGACTTTTTTTTCAATACAGGTGAACGGTGAGGGCAAACTCTCTACATCCCCGGCGCCATCACTGACATCAGAGACGTGGATCCAGGAAGATTGGGAGATGTCGTCGCTGGAGGATGCTGCTAGCTTGCCTGGAGCAGGTTAGCAATCCTGAGACTGGTTTAGGGTTGCTGTTTTTGGTAATTAAAATCTAGTGAGAGCCAGGGGGTTTTATCACTAGTTAATCAGTTAAGCCCCCCATACATGCAAAGATCCGCGGGCGATTTTGCAGTCGATCCATGGCCATGTGTTTGTGGAGATTGATCAGCTGCAATATCGCCCACGGATCCAAGCTGCCCACCTGGAGCGACCAATCCATGTTGCCCAAAATCGCGAGTAGAGATGATCAATAAGATGCAAATTGTAGCAGCTTCAGAGTTTGATTGGTACAATTTCAGTCTGCATACAATTTGCAATCTCACTGATCATCTCTAGTACAGAATAAAGCTGGCTACACACATGTAGATATGGGCCAGATCGATGACTGCTTCAAATGCCGTCCGTGCTCACGACCATCTATTTGGCCCATATCATATGCGTTCATCCATGTTTTCGAGCAGGAAAACAGGGATATCAGACATGACCATAAAATGGTTGATGTCCGTTGCTGTGCATGGAGACCACGGGTTCTATCATGCATGGACGTCATTACGCTGCTGCAGGGAACATCGAACGGCTGCAATATTGAGCCGTGTGTTCCCTACTTTAGAAGCTCGCTTAGAGCAGTTGTTCCCGGAGAGGATGCATACAGACAGTACCCCTATAAATGAAAAGGGTCTGGAGCGTCATCACGTGACAGGGTCATCACATGACAAAATTGCCCAACCATCTCAACGTCTATGCCCAGCTTTATACGTGCAGCTGATTAGATGTACTGCAATGCATTTTAATGCAAATTAGCTTACTTATGTGTTGGTTCTTATTCACTGTGCAGTCTCAGAACATGTATGTGAAAGGAAAACTGCAGCAGAGAAAAGGTCTCTTGTCCTGTAAGAAAGGGCTGAGCTTTAAAACAGAACTCTACATCTCAGGCCAGGATGGATTTTAGGTTATATATGTAATACAGGTTATATATGGTAATACAGTTCCCAATATCTGCCTTTAGTTACAAATAGAATCCAACTATAGTGATGCACTGTAAAGTAGAGACAATAAATCTAGAATAATTAGTAATGCATAAACAGTTTTGTAGCACCACTTTGGAGAGCGGTATTCATGTCAAGCCTTTCTGATCCTTCTTTTGGAAAGTAATAGGGGATGTCAGTCATCTGGAAAACAAACATTCCCTAAGAGTGTAAGTTCAGACAACTCTTAAAAGGTTAATGAGCACAGGAGAACACAGTAAAACCACAGCTATTTAAATGAGCCTTAAGAAAGTAAGTGGAGGCGTACTTGTCGAGCATTTAACAGGCCATTTTTCAGGATGGCTTTCCATAACAGCTAGGCCTTTCAGCAGAGGTCTGGCACTTTCCCAAACCTTATTACTCCTCATTCTATCACAATAAACCACTCTGCAGTGAGTGGCTGACATTCCCTACATACAACTCTATCGCTGGACCAACTTATAATGGTGAGGATGTTGTATCATTAAAGAAAGTGATCCACTTACTTGTAGGAGCACAAGCTATTAAATTTTTTTAATATTATGAGATAAGTGTACTTTTCAAAAATTTTTATTACTGTCTTTAAAAATTTCCTCTCTTCTTCAAATTCGTTGTTGATGAGTGGTGCTTCTAAAGCAGGGGACAGTTTTCTGTTTAATCTTTTGATTTGACTTTTCAAAATCAATACCTTATTTCTAAATTCTGGGAAATCAAGCATACAATTGAAAGAGCCATGATGGGTCAATTTGAAAAATCACAAAAAACTGGCTGTTTTTTAAGGTGTTTTGATTGATTTGTATCAGATTGCAAGCACACCAACCTTTTATGTCCATAACTGGGAAAAATCATATTTAAAGTTCGGCATCAATTATACTGGGTGGTATTATAATAATGTTATTGATTTCTATAGGATTGACGGTTGATATTTAATTTGCATACAGTGCATCCAGAAAATATTCACAGCATCACTTTTTCCACATTTTGTTATATTACAGCCTTTCTCCAAAATGAATTGAATTTTTTCTGTCAAAATTCTAGACACAACAACACCCCATAATGACAATGTGAAAGTTTACTTGAGGTTTTGGCAAATGTGTTAAAAAAAAAAAAGAGAAACCATGTGTACATAGGTATTCACAGCCTTTGCTCACACCATTGGCAGCAATTACAGCCTCAAGACTTCTTGAATATGATGCCACAAGCTTGGCACGCCTATCCTTGGCCAGTTTCGGCCATTCCTCTTTGCAGCACCTCTCAAGCTCCATCAGGTTGGATGGAAAGTCATTTTATGATCTCTTCAAAGAATTGCAATGGGATTCAAGTTTGGGCCCTGGCTGGGCCACTCAATGACATTCACAGAGTTGTTCTGAAGCCACTCCTTTGATATCTTGGCTGTGTGCTTTGGGTTGTTGTCCTGCTGAAATATAATGACAAGAGGGAAAGACTCCACCTTGCACATGTGCCATATCCTAACAAAAATAATAGAATAAAAAGAACAAAAAAATTACCCCGACCTTGGGTAATGAAGTGGTGTGGTGGGATTTTTAAGCCAGTGCACACATAGAAATATGTTAACACTTTTTTATTCACACAGGGTATAATACAGGTTACACAGGTAGTAAAGCTGTTATTACGTCATAGCAGCTTACAAATAACTAGTTTTACCCGTATCAGGTTGTGTATAATGTGCACGTCTTTTAAACCATTCTCGACATGTTTTATGCTCAAGATCTCTTCTTCAGGAAATGTTCAGAGACAACATTGTTATCTATAACAAACAAGAGAAACCATAAGTTCAGGTCTGAGTTCAAGAGCACTCTTTCATCCAGGATGTCTCTGTACATTGCTGCAATCATCTTTCCCTTTATCCTGACTACTCTCTGTGTTCCTGCTGCTGAAAAACTTTCGCGTAGCATGATGCTGCCACCACCATGCTTCACTATAGGGATGATATTGGCCTGATGATGAGTGGTGCCTGGTTTCCTGCAAGCATGACACCTGGAATTTACACCAAAGAGTTCAATATTTGTCTCATCAGACCAGAGATTTCTGTTTCTCATTGTCTGAGAGTCCTTCAGGTGCCTTTTGGCAAAGATTGGCTTCTGTCTGGCCACTCTATTAATGTGTGCTTTGTATGCTAAAGAAGATGCTACATTTTATACAAGGTTGACTTCCAATCTTGTGGATCTTGTTTGAGGAAGGCCATCAATATTCACAACCCAAACTATGCATTTTTGTATCTGGGCCAAAGTAAAAAAATGCATGGCTGGGCCTGTGAAAATTGACTCCAACCCTATAGCACACAATTATAATGACTTTAACAGTGACCTCAGTACCTCACCTCAGAAATGCTTAACCCTCTGAGCGTTTGCCACGTGGCACGTTTTTTTTATAACCGTGCCATGGGCA
>CM070037.1:88387053-88412285 GCA_036250615.1 Ptychadena robeensis
CCCCCCCCCCCCCCAAAAAAAAAACCCAAATACCAATATATGTGGTGTCTTCTTTGTATGGTAGTCTCTTTTTACTCAGGAGCAGGGGCAGCATTGAGAGCTAGGCATACACTGTTTGATTTTAGCATATGATCGACTTTAAAGGATCAAAGGAAATTGTTCGATAATGATCAAAATATCGATCAAAAAGTGATCAGACATGTTGGAAAATGTTCATACATTGTACAACAATCTAACTAAAATGTGGCATATTGTTTGTTGGCCGAGTTGGTTGTATTCGATAAACACATTTATATATGACTCTTTCCTGTGTTTTTTGATCAAAACTAAAATCTTCGATTTTAGTCATATTCTGATCGAACCCTCTATATGGTATTACTTTGGATTCGATTATGATCAATGTGCTAAAGTTGAACCGTGTATACCTAGCTTAAGAGTGTCTCCTCCTGAGTAAAAACTGATATACAGTCTGTTCCACCAGAGAGAAGGCATTGCTGAGAGCCCAGAAGTAGTCGCTGTCTGAGTCTCCAGGCTGTTAGCAGTGCCTCCTTTCTGTTGGAACATGTTATTTATCAGTATTTACTTGGGAGGTGGAGCAAGGCTACGGGCAAGAGCAAGCCTGTATGTGCCTCCTCTCTGCTAGAACATGATGCATACTGGTATATTTGCTCTATAGGACATGTAGGCTTTCCCCCTAGATTTTGGAGAGGGAAAATTGTGTCCTATACTGCGAAAAGTATAAATGGGACGTTTAGACCACAATGTTTGTGCAGCTTTCTAATTTATTGAGCTTGGGCTTTTAAATTGTATGCATACAACATATTGTAAATGACATATATCTTCCTATTTGTCCAGCATTTCTTCTTATGAATGGCACTCGAGTCAACTTGGGACTCATATGTGTTGTAGTTACATTTTATCCTTAGTTGCCTAGGTAGAGCTGTTTCAATCACAGGTTACAGGACACATGATTAAAAGCAGATTCTTCATATGTGATCATTTTAAAACTCACATTCTTCCTATGCTTTGTTCAGGAAGAGGGTGTAGTAACAGAAAAAGCATATCATCATATCTTCCTTTACCATCACCTAAACACATTCTCCATCGCCTAGTGAGATGTAGGAAGAAGAAAAAAGTTCCATATTAAATAATGTCATAATTATTTCAGTTTCCTTTCTCTGGTTGGACTACAAGCACACAACTTTTAATGGTAATTCTCAAACATTAACTTGTAAAAGGTTATGTTTCTTACAGCTGCTAAAGTATGCTTCAATGGCAACAGTTTTTAAAAATTTCCACAGACACTTTTCAGAAGGCCTGTTAGACATACGTACAGTAGTCATTATTAAAAAGTAAACAAAACATTGCTTATTTTGGTTCAGGTTCTGATGATTCTGGAAGGTACAATTGAAGTCATGTGCTTTAGACCATTGGTCCAATTGCCAACATCCCAATTAATCTATATTATAGAAAGTAAGAAGGGAAAAATCTTTTATGTTCTCATATATTCCCTGACATGTTTTGTGGAATTAACTCACTTCCTCAGGGGATATTTGTTGATTTGCTGTATAATAAACATGATATATACGATTCAGTTTTGATGCCTTGTTTCCTAGTGTGTTGTTATCAATTTGATTAGAACTTACGCCGATGTGTGTAGCAGACTAGTCCCGATATCTTTCCGGGAGGCTAACGTGATGACGTCATCACGTTAGCCTCCCGTTGCATTATGGGGCCCCTTCAATCGGCCGGGCACCCTTTGTGTGCCGGCCATAAGCTGCAATGAAGACGCCGCTTCATTGCAGCTTATGGCATCGGCTTTCATCGGCTACCATCGGCCAGAGAAGATCGGACATGTCTGTTCTCTGGCCGGCCGAGAAGTGGGGCGACAGGGATCTGTCGCCCCATGTGGGCACATGCCGATTAGCGGCCGATTTTTAACCTGACCGACGGCGCGAGCGCGCACGCCCGTCGGTCAGATTAAAAATCGGCCGCTTATCGGCATGTGTATGGCTAGCATTACAGTACAGATGAGTAGAGTGAAATCACTACAAGCACCCGTGTTGTTCTCCACACCTTTACCTGTGGGCAGGGATGGTAAAACACCTCTGGGGGGGGGGGCTTTTCACAGAGAACAGGGGACCTTTAGGCCTGTTATTTATGAAGTCTTTAAAGTAAAGAGAGGCTATCCATAAATGACCCTGATCAATTAACATCCACATTTATGCCTATAATTTTAGTTTAAGTAAGATGTATCTAAATAATGGGGTTTCAATGATTCTATGAAGGCTGGTCCTGTGAAGGGTGTATGTGTGTTATTGCAAGAGAAAATGATTTATGCTTTCATCAAATATTATCAAATCATCAAATGCTTTCATCAAATAACACCATGGTGTCCCTGTCGACAGGGGAAGGAAGGGAGAAGGACTGGAGTTTATGATTTTCAATCTTCACTCTACTTGCACTGTAAGTACTAATCAAATTGATTACAACACACTAGAAAACAAGGCATGAAAACTGAATTGCATAGATCATGTTTATTACAGCAAATCAACAAATAGCAGATTAATGACATTACATGTCAGGGAATATATGAGAACATGGAAAAGTGGATCTGTTGGAAAACAAACATAGTAATCACTCATTAAATATTGTTAGTAATTTATTTAAATATTATATTTGTTTTTTGACTATTGCCGTAAAAGTTTCCCTTCTTTCGTTCTATATTAATGCTAAAGACAAACTACATCATAAATGGCATGATTCAAATTTGAAAGAAAAGCAATGGTTGTGTTTTAGTTCAGACTTCCAAAAGATTCCAAAAGTCTTAAGATAGCCAAACACACATCAAATTGTATTATCTATTGATTTTCTACTGACTTTTAAATATAAAATTAAATATCAACTGTCATTCTAACATTGATCAATCGTACTACCACTCAGTGTGATCAATGCAAAAACTATTTTTTACACTTACAGTTAGGAAGATAAAGGATTTGCATTCTCTATAATCCCAAATTTGGTCAAAACTGCTGAAAAACCCAACAATCTACTTAAAGGATAAATTATTTCATTCAATAGAGCAAATATATAGACCCATGTACATGTAAATGAGTGACTTCACCTATTGTGGTGTGTTACACCAAAAAAAATGGTTGATCATAAATAATTTCCCAAATGGAACCTTTCCTTAAATATTTGTGATCATATTTGTGTCCCCATTGGTAGCTTTCAACAAGATGAGATAAACTGTATGGTCTTGATTATTATAAAAAAAATAGGGATTATCAATGTGTCATCTCTACTGAAGATTTTTCACACTTCCTACCAACTGTTACACAGAGTTTTCTCTATGATAGCCAACTATTCTTTTATCAACCTCATTGCAAGCGATGACTGGTTACCCTAAACCCAGCCTCAGCAGTAATTAAACAGCATTCCCAATGGTTTCAAGTCCCAGGCCAAATAAAAACTCAACTTTTAATCCACAAAATCCAGCCATGCATTTTAAAAGTTGCTGCAAGACTCTGTTTAATCATCCGTCAGTCGGAAATAAAGACGAATATGGTTTTAAGGGAGGCTTTTTGTTTGCTTTCTGAGTTGCAGCTAACCGGAGATTTAAATACAAAATTGAGGTATGCATATCCTAAATTCAGCTGGCAGCAAGCAAAGGACCTGTCAGATTAAAATCTGAATGGATGAGATAACCAGCTTATCTTCATAAGAAAAGGCTCTCGGGGCAAAAGTATTCAAGGCAAGTGTTTATGTTTGTTTTAACCTGGGGACTGCACAGTGCAATATTTCAGATGGCTGCTTTCTCATTAGCCTTTGGAAGGAAACAGAGTGTCTATTTGCACGAGCAACAAAGGAATAGGCAGGAAAAATGTCAGCTTGGGTGAACACAGAATGAACAAGGGGGCCAGGCCAGTCACCCCTCACCTTCTATCGGCTGCTCAGCTTGCAGCTGCAGTGAGTACACACACGGCGAGCGGGGATGGACACAGATTTATTCGCCCTGCACGTGAGCGGGGGAACGCAGACAGATCAGCTGTATTTGTACAGTGAAAAGAGAGCCCCATTTGAAAGCGAGCGGCCCTGGCAGCTGCCTGTCACCAGACAGAGAGCCAGGCTGGGGGACAGTGTGCTGGTGATTAACAATCTACATTACAATAATTAGCATCTTTAGAACAGTGGATTTGGTTAGTCTTTTAGATCACCTAACAAAGGCCTTGAATAAATCGACCCCACTTTTATCAGTTATATAAGGGGGGGACTAGTTTAACCAACTTGCCATCAAAAGACGTCTTATATATTAGTTTGCTAATAAGATTTGGACATTGTCACTGGACAGCAGAATAAACAGAAAATCCATTGTTGCTTTTTAATTCCTTAACAAGTAAGATATATATATATATATATATATATATATTATTTGATTATTTTAGTTGATTATAATGATATATGAAGTTTACAGATGGGAATGCCTATATGACATTATAAGTATTTTAACAGCCAACACCAAGAAGCATGAAGCCAAATGCCAAACAGATTATAGGTTTAATGACAGTTTACCTTATACAGTTGTTTGACATAATTCATTAGAGGCCCAGGCGTTTGTTTTGTTTTTTGCAGAATTTGTCTCTATTGAATCCATCAATAGAAGATGAGCAACATTTTGATCATTTGTACATTTACCTTTGTATAGATACACATAAAAATCATTGCTTTTCATGATTCTACCCAGGGTTAACATAACCACTAAATCTCATGAATTGACATTTCAAATTAAAATACATTGTTTTTTTATTAAATCGTTTTAATGCTGTAGTTTTTTTTTTGTTTTTTTAAACGCTGTTGAACCTGCTTTGGGTATGTCCCAACTGTGCTCCTGCATTGTCATATTGTCAATGAAGACTACATATTGTCAGTTTAATAGTCAAGGTATAGTCCTCTATTGTCAACATCAACTGCACTGAATTGCAACAAATGATAAACAGGAAAAAACAAAGAGTCTGGATAATAAAGTCTCAATGCAATCTGTTGGCTCCAAGGTGACTGTTACCACAACCTTGTTGATGTGTACAGTGCTACATATATTGTGCAGGCAGCTGTCAATCACCTGCCAACTGTTAAGTCAATGGGCATGGTTGATTGGTAGAGGCAAATGGGCAGCTTCCTGCCGATGTGAATTAAGCCTAACTGTTATACCAATTACATGTACCGCACAGCAGGTATAGCACCTCCTACCTTCAATAGTTTCAAGGTTTTGTTATACCGGTAGCCCAAGGCCACAGCAACTAATGTCAGATTGGCTGCATTATATAGTGGATCTCTACTCTGTTCTGCGACCTGGAAGGAATCAGTTGTGAGCATTTCCAGCTTCAGAGATACTCAAAGAAGCAGTTTGTAAAAATGCTAACAGTAGATCAAGAAATGATTGTCCCCCAACCATGTATTGAATGAAAGTTAATGTCATACATTAATTGGATAATATTCCTCATGCTTATAATGGGAACCTACAATCTACTATCACATAGATGATAGCAATACAGTGAAGTGAATAAATACCAAAAAAGTAAAAAATAAAATAAAATAAAAATGCATATGTTACGAAAATGTAAAATACAGTTGCATTGTACATACCAACCAGTGCTTTAGCAAACTCAGCATTATTTAGTCAGGGCCCACATGCCCTATAAATGTGATCAAAATGTTTTCTTTAGTTAGGTATATAAAACATGTGGTAAACACACTGAGTCTATTGAATAAGCCACTAAATGGCAAGATGTCAAGCTTTGCTTTTAATTGATGGCCACATACTACATATTGTTGCAACTAAAAACTTTGACTAGTAATTCAATAAACGATAATGGGAAAGTGTTGTATCACTGTACATAAAGTATGCCATGTATGTATGCCTGTAATAGTATTAATTGCAGGCCTGCACGTATAACCTACTATCCTATATTCTAGTTTTTTAGTAAATTGCTCAGAGGGTCAGCAGGGGATGGACTGCTCCATGATATCTCCGTCTTGGAATTTGGATGTGCAGCCGGTCTGGCTTTAGAACAGTTTTGGAATATTCCTGAGGTGTATACAGATAGAGGATTCTTTCAGCTTTCTCTGACATTCTGGCTGTGGAGACACGTGCAAGTCGGAGGGGCCTGAGTATGAAAATTGCAGGAGATGAGACTATGAAAGGTGACAGCAGATTGGAGACTCAGAGCTGCTGACATTTCACTGACCTTTTACCATAACTGCTCCTGCACTCTGGTAATTAAAGCTTCCTGCTTCCTTACACAGCCATTAAAAGTTTTTGATCTTTGAGTTTTCCCTTAATATGGATGTGGTTGGCAAGCCACTGAGTGACTCCAAGGAATGGCATTTTATATCTACTCAGTAATACGCCAACAAATGAAGAGTAAATCTAAATCCAAACTGGTTGAGATTCAATTGATTATAGTTTTGTATAACTAAATACTGTTTTTTCATTTGGTTGGAGGACAGAGAGGGTTAAAACCACTGTTTTTGGATTTTAATTGATTTCTTCCTAGGGAGATTCACATTTTTCTTATAGTTAGGATCACCAGTGTCACAGGTTGTAAAAGTGGAGGGAAATCCATCATTTGCCCCAGAATAGAAAAAAAAGAGGGAAAATATACAGGGCAGGAACTATATGAAAAACATTTCTCTTTATATATACTTTAAGCACTGTGTATTGTAAACAAAGGCTTTTTTCATGATACACAGGTAGAGGTTGTTAATCCAGCAACCACAACTGGAAGACAATAATCGGATACAATCTAGAGAAGAAGGGTGAGTGGGAGGCATCACTAACAGAAAGGTAGCATTGGATAGGTTGATCATTTAGCAATCATTTGCACCAGATCACTAAATGTTTAACAGTTGTGCAGACACTGGATATTTACCCGAGACAATAACAATAGATCGGTTCTGATGACTATTGCCTTCAGGACCCTGCCTTCAGACTTTTCAGCAGCACTCTTCTCATAAGCTTATATTTTACATGCTATATATACTTATAACTGTCTATCTTCTGTAAAGCAGGGTACACACATGTAGATATGGGCCAGATCGATGGCCTCTTCGAGCGGCATGCATGCTCATGGCCATCTATCTGGCCCATAACATATGCAGCCATCCCAGTTTTAAATAGGACCAATCACTCCCGCTCGAAAACAGGGATATCGGACATGACCGTAAATCACGGCCCATGTCCGTTGCTTTGCATGGAAACCACGGGTCTCCATGCAAAGAATCGGCTGAGCAGGAGAGACAGCTCCTCTGATTTCTGACATCATCACGCTGCTGCAGGGAACATCGGACGGCTCCAATATCAAGCCGTGTGTTCCGTGCTTAACCCTCTAAAACTAGGTGCTACCACCTTTAATGTAGACTCACCCCCACCTGCTAAATATGTATTTGTGAAACCATTGCAAGCATATGCTTACCTGATCACATAACTGTTTGTACATTTGCATTTTTTCACATTGTATGGGTCTCTTTAGTAGAAAACTATTATCTAAGCTCATCAGAGACCTGAAATATTTTTGTTTATACACTATCTTTAAAGTATTCAGACTAGATTTCTGATTAGCCAATAGGGGTTCCTCATAATTGCACGCTTCTCTTTGTCCTAATACTTAGGCCCATATAGTTTTCTCTAAAGTAGGTTATTTCACTAAGTGACAATTTTGTAAACTACTGTTTTGTCTGCCTGTTGGAACAAATGTTGTGTCTACAGCTTTAAAGTGAACAGAGGGTTCATAATGTAATGGTTAGAACCTTGCTGATGTGAACTTACAATCTGCAGGTATTCTGATGTGAGCAGATAACATGAATGAGCATCAAAGATTGAGGCTTTACACATGTTGTGTAAATATATGTGCCCACACGTAGGGCAATTCATTTTAGACATTCTCTTAATATTTTCTTAAAGGACAAGTCTCTTATGCCTGCCATACACACCCCGACGGGTGCAGACAGACCAGCTCCGATATGCACCGGAATGCAAACGTGATGACGTCATTACGTTTGCACCCTGGTGTAATATGGGGCCCCTTCAGTCGGCCGGCACCCTTTGTGTGCCAGCCATTAGCTTCAATGAAGACGCCGGTCTTCATTGCAGCTAATGCCATCGGCTTCCATCGGCCAGAGATTATCGGACATGTCCGTTCTCTGGCCGGCCAAGCTGTGGGGTGACAGGGATCTGTCGCCCCATGTGGGCACATGCCGATAAGCGGCCGATTTTTCGCTGACCGACAGCGCAAGCGTGCACGCCCGTCGGTCAGATGAAAAATCGTCCGCTTATCGGCATGTGTATGCCAGGCTTTATTCTTCGTAGGCTACTAACATTTATAATGACAATCTATTGGAGAAGCGGAAGTTGCGCAAAGGCTTTATCTATGTCAATTACAAGTGATTATTTCTGTGGAGCAACAGACAATATAAAGGTAATGGTCAGCTGCTGAAAAGTCTTGAAATAGTTATGGGTGTATAACTTTATTATGCCTTCCTGGATCATTCTATGCCAATGGGCATCTTAAAAACCAGAACATCAATAACAAATTAATCATTTTCCCAACATTTCTAGTAGGTTGGCTTTTCATTTCCATTTCGTTGCAATACAATTTGAGTTACCTACAAATGTTGGGACTGTCAAAGTGAAAATAATATCAGCATACTTATTCCAAGTCAATGACTTGGTTTACATTGACCATGTCGCTGTGCTACTGGAACTCACTGGGCACACCACTGTAAAAATATTCTGAATAATAACTTGTGAAGTGGGCAGTAAAGCAGGGTACAGGTGGCTCGTTATTCGAGCTGTCTGATGTACCCTGCAGCAGCGTGATGACGTCATCACGCTGCTGTGAGATATCGGCTGGCTGCGGAGAGACGGCTCTGCTCTCTCCCCGGCTCAGCTTAAGCTTTGCTTGGAGACCAGAGATCTCTAGGTAAAGCTTTGGACATCGGCCGTAATAACGATCATGTCCGATAAAGCTGTTTTCGAGCAGGATTGATTTGTCCCACTCGAAAAACAGCGCTGGGCACAGATTATATGGGTCAGATAGATGGCCGTGAGCGCGCACGGCGCTCGAAGCGGTCATCGATTTGACCCATATCTCGACGTCTGTACCCTGCTTTAGTGTAATCTTCACTCTTTAGTAGCTCCGTGAACCCCTTCTATATTTATAGTCTTGGAGCTCTTTACATTAGCAATTGGGCAAAGCTAAAATCCATTCACACATAAACACAGCACATGATTAAATGTATGCAGTACATGTACCTGCATTTAACTTGGTATCATCCTCTGGCAGAGGTTAAGCTAGGATTTTTCCTCAGTTTGATTGTCTTAAAATACTATTGTATTATAGCAATCGTTTGAAAATCTATTCTTTTTTTTAGGCTCAAAATTTTATTGGATCCAAAAATTGGATTGAAATTGAATATAAGTCTGATTGAGCAGTGATTAGACATGTTGGTAAATTTCAGTTGATCGTTCAGGTATCTAATGGGTTTTCTATGAATTTAAATTGAATCTATTACATTATGTGGTGGTAAAAGTGATCAAAATGTTAAGGGATTGAGTTTTATACGATCATATTTTAAGTTGATCAAACAAAAAAATCAAATCGTGTATGCCCAGCTTGTCACTGGAAGAGAGAAAAACTTCACAATAAGCAAGGCAGTTCAGATATATTCTTTATGGTAAATCCACTTTGCCTATTAGTTTTTGGTCCCATATAGTGAGACTTTTCCAGGATCTAGTTAACTACACTTCTAGAATAGATATGAGCTGTTTCATTATTGCAGTTTATATGTTTAAGTGCCTAGGTTACCTTATTCCCAAATCATTTTATATATACAATGAAGACTAAACATCAAGATAATATTATGTGCTTGGGACTTTGGATCATGCTGGAGGTTCTGTAAATGTTTTCTCTGATTCTGATACTTAGTAAGTACCTTGTGCAGGTGTCCTAATGATAAGTCAGCATTTACATCCTAAATTTGGCAGGGGGGTTGTTAAAGCAGTCTTGCAGCCTCTATCCAGGGAGCCATTAGAATCCAGGGGCATCATGAACAGAATTAATGAGAATTAAATGGTCAGCAAATGACATACCCTGGGCAGTTTGTTGGTGTGAATAGAAGAGACCAACTGTCATTTCTTTCAAGTAAAAACAAAGAGCTGGTCGTTTAGAGCGTGTTAAAGGGTGTAATTACACAGCATTATCTTAGGTAAAGCCTGTGTGCTGTCTGGGGCACAGGAATACCATAGCTGTACAGCAAAGGGAAAGGGCTTCAGTAGGAGCCGGGTGGGATCAGGTCAGACTGGCCCTAGGCTCAGCCAGGGGTAAGTATGTCCAAAGAAAGCTACGCAGGTCAGAAGGCTAGCAGGCACCATGCGGGAATTCTTTCTTCACCTGCTTTAGTCACATTCAGAAACATACCTATTTTATAATCAGAAAATGAACACCTTTACAGTAGATGTAAATTCAGTTTCTAAAATCCTGTATAATATGCTAACAAATAAATGTCATTTCTGTGGCCAGAACAAAAAATACAATGCAGCCATTGTTGGAATTCATGTAGACAGGATGTGGATGCATGGTAAATAACGTGTAAAGCCCCCCATACACACTTGCGCATTGGGTGCAAATCAAAAGCTTAAACCTAAAAATTTTAATTCAGTCATAAATCAGATGCAGAATCAAACTAATCCATTATAGACATGTCCATAATTCTTAATTCAATTTCACTACTTTGAATGGGAACCAGCGTCCCAATCCAAAGTAAGTGCCGGCACACAATGGGTGCCCGGACAATTCTCTGCAGGATCGGAGATCAACTGCTTTTCTAAGTGTGTATGGGGGGCTTAAATAATAAAATAATAAGTATGTATACGTGTATTTAAGCAATTATTTATGATACTCAGTGGTTCATAAACTAAATGGTACTAAAAGTTAGTGTCCTTAAGTCTTTTATCTCATATTGATCAAATTATTTCCTTATGTTTTTTTTTAAATATATTCATATCAGGAAAAGACCTATTGGAAATGTTTGGCTCCAACATAAATAACTGCAATATACACAAAGAATTGTAAGTTGTTTATGATACAGAGTGCTTTAGCTCACTAAGAAGGAAAGTAGTATACTCACCTTTCAGGTAATTTTCCTTGCCTGGTGCATGCATTGAAATCATGCCAGTGAGTCTGGTCACATTGGCATGTTTCCACGATGATCAAGAATATCTAATTCGGTTATCGCTTTTTTGGATTATGAGTTTAGCTGAATTAAGAGAATCTGCAACCCCCCCCCCCCCCCCCCCCCCCCCCCCCCCCCCCCCCCCCGAACCCACAGTGTGCAGCAGTTAGGGTCCCCATACACCTTTAGATTTCTCTGTCAGATTTTTTTTAGATCTCCATTTGTTTTACCAAAACCATGTAATATGAGGGAATTTCTAAACCATCAAGTCTACCTGTGTTCAATCGCAGAGGACCCGGCACTACATAGTTGTTGGTAGATCTAAAGGATATCTGACAGAGAGATCTGAAGGTGTATGGCCAGCTTTACACACATTGTCTATCACTGACAACCACACCCATATAATTCCTTATGGGCAACCAGACATGTCACATCCACCGCCAGTTATGGTTCTGGGTGGTCAAGCCCTCACGTTGATGTGTTATATGTTATTTAAAGAGCTTGTCATAATCTTTCATTAAGGGTGACTAATTACCTTAAATTGAGATTAAAAACGTGTGTATTTTTAATGCAGTTTGCCATATTGTGTGGGTATGTTTTCCTCTGCAAGTAAAGAAAACTCATGGACATCACAATACACCATAGATTACTGGTTACTGCATTATGCAGCTCAGGACCCTCCTGACCAGGGGTGCCGAAGACGTTGATCTTGATTTACTAGTATATTTTTGTTCTTGCTGGACTAAGTTAACACAATCAGATTGTTTTTTGCTTGTCTTTTAAGTCTATAAACGATACTTGGTATAGACATATCGATACATTTGCTTTTTTCATTGTTGGTAGAACACTTTGACATTTTAAAAGCCAAAAATTTTTGGTACCCCTGCTCTAAAGGCCCCCATACACGTTTCAATTTACCTACAATCGATGTCAGATTCGATCATAATTTATGATCACCGTTGGTTCAATCGAACAAAGTGCTATCGAACTACATCCTATATGGAAAAAACAATATTTGATAGATGTTGATTCGATCGATCAAAAGAATAGTTGAAGGAAGTCGATCATAAACACAACAAAATGCCTGCCACTGGATGTATAAGTATGCTTATTTAAATTGAACCAAAATTGGTCGGGCACAACAAAATAACATTCGATGTACATTCGATCGATCAAAATTTTCCGTCATGTCCGATCATTTTTGGATATTATTTTTTTTTTACTTTAGTCCAATTTTGATCGAACTAGGTCGATCGAAATATGTGGACAGGCATTGATTTTTGATCGATCGACTAAAATCGATTGGTTTAGGTCGAGCAAACGGGAATATCGACACACAATTGTGTGGCTGTTGACCATGTAAGAGGTTGGGGAACAATGTGTGTGAGGCATTGAGAACGATTCATTACAGGTCACC
Source organism: Ptychadena robeensis (assembly GCA_036250615.1). Lineage (NCBI taxonomy): Eukaryota > Metazoa > Chordata > Amphibia > Anura > Ptychadenidae > Ptychadena > Ptychadena robeensis. Next base: position 88,399,700 of record CM070037.1, read on the forward strand.
TGATGTCATTCTGTTTGGAATCTGCAAAACAACTATGTATGATTCAGGGCACTTTGTTACCCTGAGATCAGTGTCCCCCAACAAAAAAAGCACCCTAGGCTTTGAGGTCTAGTCACCTATCCTAGCCTTTCAAAAAAGTGAATGGGTACTTTCAAAAACAAAGCTCTGTGAATAGTTGGTGTTTGAGGACTAGAGAGATCCAAGCATTGAGTCTTTTATCATGAAAGTTCTGCCAGGGCATTGTAGGCTTCAAAGGGTTAATCCTAGTATAGATTCCCCCAACACACCGATAACCTGGACAGGAACTCCTGGTAGCAAATAGATTCAACATGTTCGTAAAGGTCTCCCTCTAATTCTGCTCCTTTTTTTTTACATCGGCCTGGTATATTTATGAGGCAAGGAACTGATTTGTGGCAGGGGGTATTACAACATGGCACATCTGGTTGTTTCATTTGTATATCGCTGGTTCCATTAAGTAGGAATCAATGCCCTGGAGATAAGAGAGGTATAGATAAGCACAACAAGGTAACAAGCCCTCATGTCAGGGCTGAGGCAGAAAAGGAATTAGTCTGAACAGAGGAGCTGGAGCTTCTGCTGTGATGCAGTCAATATATTTCAGAACTGGCTTCAGCTGAAAACATTTTTTTCCCACATTTAATCCGTATCTCTGATAAACTCCTTATCAAACTACCAGTGTGATAAGGAGAAGTGTGCTTCCCTGTGTATTTTCACTCCCATTACCGCCACCTTCGTGATTAAGAAGATGCAGGTTGCACGCATTGCCCCATCACCGAGGTGCTGCCACCAGCTAAGGATTCTGGGTAACGGCATGCGAATGCACACTCCAAGCTGGCTAATTCAAAGTCAATCACCCTTGTTGCTTTGTTTGGGAAACGACTCCGGTTTAATTAGTTTAGCAGATAATAGGAAAGAATATGAGTCAGCACATCAGAATTGCTTTCAGAAAACAGTCAATTTTCAGAAAATAAGCTCATCATATTATATTATTAATTAGATAAAAGAATTTAAGTGATATTGTTCTGGGCTTTCACCAGTGTTACTTCAATTCAGAGAATAACGAAAAGGCAAGAGCAGATAGTTACAGAGTTATAAACTTCTTATTCCAAATGAAGAAACCAATAAAAAAGGTAGGTATTCAATTTTAAGACGCACACAGAACCTCTTCAGAAATTGTTGAGCTTTCAAACAAAAAAAAAGTATTACAAAATTGTCAACCCTACATAATTTTGACCAGATTTAAGTATTGAATATTGAATGTTCCCTACTACATCTACATTTTTTACACTGCTAAATACCTAGATTGTATATTCTCATGGGCACAATCAAATAAGTGTAATTCAAAGTAAATCTGAAACTTCACTAAATACTGCACACCATTTAGTAAACTAATTACATTATATTACAGATTATTAATATTATTCCCAAACTGATAAGGTTTCCATTGGCTTTTTCATATTGGTGAATGTGATGGTTTAATGATTACAAATGTTATTATTATTATAAAAATGTATTTATATATTATATATATAGCGCCAACATATTACGCAGCGCTGTATAAAACATTAGAGTGGAGATATAAACACACAATAACACACAGGTACAGGTATGATATAGGAGGAGTAGAGGACCCTGCCCAGACGGGCTTACAATCAAATTAAATTAAAATATGTTCACTGTCCTACATGACTTAAGCTGGGAATAGACAGGTCGTTTTGCTGCCGATTTCTTGACAGATCACCGTCATCACGCACGGCCGCTAGTGCCGAGAATGGGCCGGCACCCTTTGTGTACCAATCATTACTTTATATGGGGACAATATCACCGTGCGATTCGACATGCACCAGATTCCTGGTCAATCTTGCCAGGTGGACCCACCTGATTTTTGGCCGACCAATGGCCGAAAAATCGAGCAGGCCAGCTTTAGACAGTAACATATGACTATGGTGGGGACACTTCTGAGAGACAGTTAATGATAGGACTATGTAGTTCGGTAAAGCACAGCGTAATATGTCGAAAATAGCTGTTAATAATAATTACATGTACATATGACTTTTTTTTGCTTAAACATTGTTATGATTATTTTTGGACCATGTGCCCCACCTCATGCTGATCAGGCTGCCAATTTAGTTAGGCTAAGTGAAGTAAAGAATTTTTAAGAATGCTAAGAGTAAAGGAATAGGTAGCAATCGTTTTATAATATACATTTAATTTGTATGATTAGTAATTTGTGTCTAGGACAAAATAAAAAATATCACATATCTGCTACACTCTATATTTAGAAATAACTCAGTATTCTGTTTTATTATGGGCCCCTTATAGTAATAGTAATTACCTATTTATCTTGTCAATAAATCAATTCTCCATGTCCTGATCAGGCCAAACTATTCAGAAAAGTGACAGGATGGTTGGAAAATATGTATTATAATTGTAAGGGTACATTAAGTGGTTTGCCTTACTCATATGTCAATATTTAAAAAAAGAAAATGGTTGCTTACCTGGTTAAAGGGCATGAGCTGGACTGGAGGCTTTAATATGTCTTTGAATGGAAGAGGTTCATCTTAAACTACCCTGACCACAGAGTGACGCTGTTGTGCAATTTTAGTTAAAGAAACAGCACTGTTACTGTGCCAGCAAACTAGAACCCAAACAAAAAGAAATGTGGTACATCTATCCTACTGCCTACATTCAGAACTTTATATGAAAAAGGTTTATCACCCTCTAGGTTGGGTTCTAACAACTATGATGGCTTAAAAAAAAAACAAAAAACAAGGAATGGGTGCAGAAGACACTAGAAAGTTCTTTAGTGTTATTTGCACTCATTATAAGCGATATATTTGACATGTGTTCTTTGTTTGCATATACATACACTATAATACCAGTAACTAAATCTAAAGGCCCCTATACATGTTTAGATTTTCCTGTTCGATCGACCTAAACTAACCAGTTTCAGAAGTTGATTAACCACAAATAAATCTAAATTAATAAAAAAAATCTATGGAAAAGTAATTGGACATGCCGGAAAATTTTGATTGATCGTGTACACATCGAATGTTATTTTGTTGTGCCGACCGATTTTGGTTAGATTTAAATAATAAACATACTTATACATCCTTTGGCAGACATTTTGGTGTGTTTACGATTGACTTCCTTCGATTATACTTGTGATGGATCGAACCAACATGGACCAAATACTGGGTTCTCCATGTGGGAGGTAGTTCAATCTTACTCCGATCAATCAGACCAACGTCGATCAAAAATTACGATCAAATCTGACATTGATCGTAGGGAAATTGAAACGTGTATGGGGGGCCTAAATAAAGGTACATTCTTTAATGACATACTCCAGAAAAGATTCACCAGGTCATTTGCAACACCTTTTGAAAATGTTACATATTATTCTATAAACATGTACATTTCATACACCAGGCTTGTCTTATTTAGGGACCAGTTTTCTTAGGGATGTGCAAGAGTAAAGCTGATGTGGGGCTTTATTTGGTGCTTCATTACTTTTTTAGTATGATTCTAATAAAACGAGTCAAACCTTTTTTTGTATAGTCCCCAGTCATGTCTGCCAATCCATAACTCAAGTCACTTTAAGTTATTTCGCACTTTAAGCACATAATAGTCCTTTACCTTCTACATGCATTTAAAGTTTAGTCTTTCTGTTTAGGAATTGCAGATTGTGCAGTGTCTCTTTACTTTAAAAACAAACCTGGCTGGGGTAGCGCCTAGAGATTATAAATAAAAATGAGTGCTACTGAATTGTGACCCACTGTTATATCCCCCTCTAGTTCCGTCTGCAGAAAAACAGGCAAGGGATTATACCGCAGTTTCTCTGGGATTTCTGCTGAAAATCCTGCAGCAGGAAACAAGCAGATATTTTTATACCGGAGAAAGTTCTCACAAGGCAGCAAACAACTCATAATGAAGGAATATTTTCTGCTATAATTTTATTGGAGTCTAATGCCAGTTACACATGCATATGTAATAGCTCTAACCCTATGACAACTGTAAAATTTTTGCACCCCTTTAGAGATTTTTTTTATTTTGTTTTTGTTCGTTTATTGCAAAGCCCCTGAACATAGCGTCATCACCAATATTGCTGGAGATGTGAAGAAGGGCTGTGGGAACATAAAAAAACCAGTACTAAGCTGGGCATAGATGTTTAGATTTGCTGTCGATCTGCCATTAAATCAGGCGCAAATCTAAAGGTTAAAAGTTACATTCAGTCATAAATCGGCCGGGAAATTGATCTAAGAAATTACAGACATGTCTGTAAATGTTACACCAATTTCATTACTTTGTCAAAACTTAGTTTAGGGCCTTTGCAATTAACTGCCAAATAAACAAGTCCACATTTCCACAGAGTACAGACCTGCAGATATGGGCCAGATCGATGGCCGCTTTGAGCGCCATCTATATGGCCCATATGATATGCTCCCATCATTGTTTTAGAGCGGGGCCAATCAATCTTGCAAGAAAACAGCCAACAGTCTGTCCGCGAACAGGTGGATCGGACTTTTTAAAAAGATCAGCCACCCGCCTGTTCATGTAGAACTTCAAATTCCCAGCCTGTTGGCAGGGAATTTAAATGGCAAACTAGACCGGAAATTACGTTGTGACGTCACTTCCGGTACATGGAACACACAGTTCCTGTTCCAAAACTGGAAGTCACGTTATGTCCAGCCAGTTCCCAGTACAATACTACCCAATCTCTAGTGAAAATAATTCTTGTAACTTTGGCCGGACCAGGTCTTAAAAGGTCTAGCCGGAGGAACAATTATAGACTTCTTCTCGCCGGTGAAGGGGGCAGGTCAAACACCCGTATTGTTCGCCAGCGAGAAGAAAAGAACATACAATGTTCGCATCAAACTGTCCACCGACCATCACTAAAGACACATTCGGGCATAATAAATAAAACCTAAAAAAGTAAATGAATGTAGTCGACCACCTGTTTCTTGGTTTGCATATACTTGCAGAAGTAATCAGTAACAAAGTTCTACAGGGTCTTTCAGGTGATGTCAGTGTTATATTATATTAAATATGGGTGAAAGCATGTTGAACAGTCTGTGTCCAGACACAAAGCATTGTGAATGATGTCTTTAAAAAAAGATAACTGCTCCATCTTTATTGTTGATAAACAGAGGCGTACGCATTGAAAATGTATGCGTTCTTATTGGTATTTGGATGACATGTATTAACAATGTGTTGTTCTTTCTTTATTGTGAAAACACAATAGAAATTGCTAAACCAGAAAATGTGTAAGGTATTGCTGCTTTGTTTCAATGTGTTTCTCAACATTATGTGAATTTGTTATTCACTCCCACCTCAAATAATGCAGTCAGTAAATCTAATACTACACAGGTATAAGGGAAATGTCTTATTGTCTTGACTTAAAGTTTAATTTACAGTGTAAAATGTAAAAATATTTAACAGACCTGAATATAAATCTCATGGTGGAGTGACATCACCGAACATTAACTTTTTCCTCCTACTGGAGGCACGGGGGTTAAAATGATACTCAAATTTTGATTTTTCAGCTGCTAAATTAAAAGTGAGCATGTGTTCAATATTATTTCAGGGGGAAAAGGGAAGATTATCATCAGCTCGCTATGTAATGTGATCATACTTGTAATGTTTGAAGTAAAAGATATTGTTCAGGCAAGGGGAAGTGAACTCCACTATTGTCTAGCAGTAATAACTACTACAAGGTGCATATGGGGTTAAAAGGATTATTAACCTAGTAGATGCTTGCATATGCAGCCTTTTAGTTACAAACAAAGATTGGACTTTCTTCATGCACAAAATAATGATTTAGCCAAGAGTAAGATTTCTTAGTATGCAAAGGTTTATCTATGACGTATTGCTTGTAGGTTGGAATAGTTCTTTTTTTTTTTTTTTTTTAATGAGGGTTCTATACCCCTTAAAAAGTATACAGTATACTCGTAGGATCAGCTTTTGAGGGACCAGTTGGTTTTTCTTTTCACTGTATCACATGCACCCATGGAGGAGGTGGCGATTATAAATCAATACTACCAGTGCACATGAGTCATGGGTCACCATTGTTACCATGTCAATCCAGAGTAATATGAAGCTAGACACCTTGCACAACCTTAGGTATTGCCATTGCGATCAAAGAAGAATGTCCATACATTATGGTGATATAAAATATACTGTGTGATATACTGTGTGATCATAAGCTGCTTCAGAAGAGCGGACACATTAAAACATTTTAATTAATGTACAAAGATTTTATATAACTTTTAGATCACTCTCTCTATCTCTACTGACTCTAAACCACAATGCCTGTGTGCTTTGTTTACTGAGTGATCCAGGCACATTTATATTATATAGTTAAGGACTGGCTTCTTAATAGCAATGAAGGAGGGGTCCAGAATACAAGCAAAGCTTGAATGTACCATATATTTCAAACTTTACACAGACTATATTTTCAATTTCTAATGCTTTTGGTGTAGCTTTCCAGTCCTTACATGTGTTGACTCCACTAGTTTCCTGCTCAGGCAAAAAATATGCTTGGCAAGTACAGAAAATACATATTGAACCTATTAACCAATTGTTCTGGGAAAAAAATAAAACCTTGACAGATCAATTTTGGATTAATATTGTGCCCAATTATCAATTTATATGATAATGTATATGAATATGAATATGATAATTTATTGATATTGATTTAAAAAAATGAATAGTGAATAGCTACTCTTTAGAAAAGAGTTGTAACCATAGGGCAAGAAATTTGGTAAATGGGCAAAAGGTGAGAAGAAACCTAATGGGGACAAAGATCTAGTGGTAACCATCTAAAGTGGGCATTCCCCTCATGTTAGGGAGTAAAGAAAAATCGCTGGTTATACATTGATCTAGCCTACTGTCTTCTAAAACATTTTTAACAACCTTAAAAGTTTGTATTGATGTAATAATAACACCCACACTAGATGACCATCTTGCTAGTAACCTGAGGTCTCTGACATCTCTGGAACATATTTGATATACTCTGTGGAATGCCTCCAAACATATAGAGCAACAACACCACTACAAAGGTTTCAAAATTACAAATCACACATGTCATATTGTGAAATGACCTTCTTTTCCAATGGCTCATATCTGTAGGATGCAGCCTATGTTGGTTGAGCTCTATATATAACAACTATGAATGCCATACTGATGCAGTATATAATTATCTAATGCATAGAATAGTACTAAGCTACACTAAGCAATATGATGAAACTAAATAATCTCTGTCCCATCAGAACTGATATAACACTCATGACATCATAGCGCTGCTGCAGGGAACCTCGAACGGCTTCTATACTGAGCCGTGTGTTCTCTGCTTTAATGTGAACCCTAACTAAATTGCATTTAAATAATGTATCATCTTAACATCTTTACTTATATCCAGAAGCCTCTATGCAGCTACTTCCTAGTAGACTCCATAAATGGCTGCATGATATTATTTAGTCTTGGTAATCTTGTTTTTTTCAATGTGACAATGGTGGACCCTACCTGTGTCTTCTGCAGTCTCTGGAGAATCATGAACATGGCATTGTCACCCTATAGCCCTATGGCTGCTTAGTGTTTGCTTAAGTTAAATCAACATTTTCCTTCTATGTCCCTATAAATTCAACATACACACAATATTCACATTTAGCAGGGGCAACAATGCCCCCGAATGGATTGTCCAATATGTCTCTATATTGCTTGTGCAAATTATCATCACAAGTAATCCCATTAGGCATCAGTATGACTTCAGAAGATGTTGATAGCTTCACTTAACTAGAACTCCTTAAAGGTAATTTTAAGCATTAAGTCATATTTATTTACATACTATGTCAAATCACAAGCTTGGCCACAACAAGTGATATTTCTGGAGAAATTTTTGTTTAATTAAATGTAACATTTGAAAATCAACTGAGACATCACGTCAGATTCTCCAATCAAGAAGTTTAATAATGCAGAGAATCCTTTTATTTCTTTAAAAAAAGGCTTATATTGTTATCCCAGGGACTATGAATACCTACTGGTAGCAAAAAAAATTATAATGAAGAAACAGAGATACATCTATAAATAAATGAAAACTGTGCTAACAAACAGCTTGATATCAATCTAAACTTGGATATCTGGAACTAACTAGCCATCATTTTTAGAGGCTCCTGGGAATATTTAAGCACATGATTACACACATGATTATTGCATATCCCTGCAAAATACATTGGAGGTAAATATGCAACATTAATTTTTTTAACATTAATTCATCCATGGCCTAAGGATAATATGATGAGTAAAATAACACACAAAGATTTATAGGATGAATGAAGGCAGACAAAGACAAAACAGTACACAACAGTAACATAAAAGAAACGAAAATATATAGTGATGCTCAGGACAAAATATTAACACCAAGATGAAAATCTCCTACGCGGAAATATGTAGCCGGTGCTAATCACTTGGAGCATCTTACCACAATTACCTTGTTTATTTCTTTTCTTTGATGGAAGTTTAGAGATTCTTGGAATTCTGAAGCTTGTTGACATTTTTCCCACATCTACTGAGAAGGTTCTGCACTGGTAGTCACGACATCTGAAATAAATGATACACAATAAAAGATAATAAATATATCAACATTCATTTCCATGCTTATTTCAGGTAAGCATAGAGACTCAGATTTTTAGTTGGGGTAGTCAGTATAAAAAGAGGTTGGCTTAACAGAGCAGAAGAGAATGTGAACGTTATGGTATATTCAAAAATCCCCAAAATTACATGTGTACAAAGATAAGTGAGCAATAAATGATTCCAAAAATATATCATTTTGTTTTTTATCTTGATCTTTTTGTAATTTTGTCCACAACCCCCCCCCCCCCCCCCCCCCCCCAAAAAAAAAGAAACACAAGAGAAAGACCTATAAATATTTGTTTCCATGTAATCTTCATACCAATCTGTATTTTTAACTTGTGTTGAGACAATGCATAGACCCCAAAGGGGGAACTCTGCTCCTCAATCCTTCCCAATGTCCCTCTATCTGGTCAGATGTATAGATCTCTATAAACATGACGTATTAGTCCTATGCTAACATGCTCATCCAACCTCCATATCACATATGTCCCAATTTTTTTCATGTTTGGACATTATTTCTTTAACTGGCCTGTTTGGGTGCTTGTCCTTGTGTGCCTTGTGCAAAAATGGATCCCTCTTTTCTATCGTAGAAAGTGGGTTGCATTTACTTTTTTACACACCTAATATCTAACCATAGGAACTTTTTCTAAACTGTTTCTGCAAGAACACAATCGAAAGTGTTTCTAAATGACACTTTCAGCAATATTGTATAATGCAGGCAGAAAGTACAATTGTTGCAGTATTCTTTTTAAAATGTCCTTCCCTGGGTCCCTGGTCACCATCTGATTCATGTGTCTACTAAAGAAATGAACGCAAGAGCGTTGTCACCAAGTTACAAAGGAGCTGTATTATGATAGCACGTAGCATTCATATTTATTTGTCCTGTTTACACAGAGTTCTTGAGGAAAGTTTGTTATTCTGCCCTCTGAAAATGAGTGTCTCTTTATTTTCCTGTATAAATATTCTGTGCCCTATTATTATAAAATATGCCCAAAATTGATTTCCCAGTTATGTTGAGAGCATTAAAATAACAGAAACTGTTGTTACTCCATTAACGGCTTATATATCTGTGCCTGGCAAAAGCCTGCTATCCATATTCCCACTGACATGATGCATCATCAATTCCAATAGCCCCATTGCCTCCTCCTAACAGGCACACTATCTATGACAGTCAATGGTTCTCAGTTCTCTACTGCCCTCTATTGGTCAGTGGACGCAACACATATACAGTACATTTCTAATGCCTAAATTTACACTTTTACTAAGCACCTAATTATACATTGATAAACTACTAAGGCTCTTAAAAATAAAAATTACTTAGCACAAAAATAATTCATTATTTGGTGTTTATTTGTTTGAAGTCAGACATTAAGATGCCCCTTTCTTTAGTATGGCTAATAACAAATAAACTAAAAAAATCATTAAAAAGCTGTTAAGGCACAACATCTACTGGTCTATACTTGTCCAGCTATCTTTTCATGGGTCAGGGTTCAGATTTCATGACACCAGGAAATATAGTAAACAAAGTCACAGTACAGCATAGTATGATAGAGCGTGTATATATAAAGTATAGTATATTAGTATATAGTACAGTATATTATTGTATTATTGCATTATGGTACATATAGATTTTATCTGTAAGGTGACTAGAACTGCATGCAACAATCTATATGGAATTGCTTTGTTGTTTTTAATTTAGGCAATTTTTTTTTTATTATAGATAACTGTAATACACCATGCAACTGCAAGATGCATTAACTAAGTAGCTATCCCAATAAATATTCTGGATTTACTTATGTAAATGGAGTAAATCACCTTTAAAACTCAGATCTGCCCATTACCCAGTGCCCATGGCACCACAGAATTCAGAAGTTCTGACACATTCACACACACACACGCACGCACGCACGCACGCACGCACGCACGCACGCACGCACGCACGCACGCACGCACACACACACACACACACACACACACACACACACACACACACACACACACACACACACTGTGTTGGAGCTGCCCAGCACCCATATACCAAGCATTCACAATCCTGCTATGTGGCCACAACCCTGTACACAAATCTCTTCTTGTGCTACTATGTTGTCACCCTGTCACGAGCATACCCAAGGATAGAAGTGCCAGAATGAAGAACCTATTATGTCAGGTGATTAAAAACAAGAGCAGGAAGTCAATTTCTGCAGAAACGTTAAAACGTTTTGCCCAAAGGACCACATGACCCAAGTAAGAAACAAATATACTCATCATGGAACCCAATTCCAACAAACTAGGTTTAAGCCATTTTAAGTTATAAAGATAAAAACCCATGAGGTACTTGTACAATGGACCAAAATGTTCAAACTTGACCCATCACCCTTCTTTCCATTTTAATGCCCCAATGTCTATCACTTTTGGTTAAGTTAAAAAGGAATAACTTTTGTACCAATCAACTCAAATGATCGATTTTCTTAAGCTGACTAACAGAAAAATTTACTCATGTATGGTCACGTAAAGTTTTTTTATAATATTAAATCTCTGCAATCAAAGACAGAAAACTACTTAAAATGTGTGTTAACTCCTGAAAAAGGATCTATTTTAAGGAAATAGTGTGAGATATGATGACAAATAGATTGAAATAGATTTTTATCTGCATGTATTTGACGTGCACACGGGCACCTTCAGATTTCCATTTTAAAGTGTCTAAATCCAAATTAGGAATAAATAGACATTACCAGCCCATTGTTGTGGCTGTATAAACTTTAGACTTTTTCATTTATTTTTTCATTGACCCTTCATGTTTTACACTAATATCTCCATTGTATCTATAAAAAGGTCATGCTGGACTTCAAACATTTCTGCCCTTGATCATCTGCATTACATAATGAAATGAGATTCATAGCTTACAGCTCACAGGAAGTGACAATACAACATCATTAGGTATTCAGTACTTGCTGAAAAATTCCCCCTAAAAATCTAAACTAAAGCAGCCATGACTCATCAAAAACATATAATTTTATTTAATGGACATGTTCAATTATTGCTTTCCGTAAGACTTATAGCTCATTGTATTATTTGTTTCAATTATGTATGCATATTTTTTATTACTCCTTGACATTGGAGTAGGTTTACCCCAAGTACATCTACCCAGACACGTTTTTTTTTGGTCTGTCTTAGTCTGACACTGAACAGACAGTGTTGAATTTATCTCTGCCTTTTTATATTTTACATAAAGATAAACACAAAGATCCATTCATGCCGCTAGAGTTTAGCAGTTCACATAATGAAAAGTTTACTGATGATGTACTTGAAAAAGACATTCAGGAACAAACAGCCATTATTACTATAAACTGGCCCCGAGTGTGGATTGTACACTCACTCTTTTAGAAAAAAAAGTCAGAGCTACGCACATAAAAGCTGTTTATTTCTGGCCTATTTACATAGCAGTAAGTGCTCTTTCATGTCTAGGCCTAAAATTTCTCTAAAGTTTTATTTTAATATACTTATTGCATAATAGGTAATTTTATTTGTATATAAAGCTGAAATTGAGTAAAACAATAGTCATATTTCTGTAAATTCTGAACTTGAACTCTAGACTGAAGGTCAATTTTATTACCACTAAACCCAGCCCCCCCCCCTAAAGTACAGTTCAGTAACCTTAATATTTAATTTAAACCATGAATCATGTAGCAATGGCTAGAAATATAAGTGTTTAATTAATGTAAGGACGCAACTCTTATCCAGTTTACTTGGATTGCCCTGGTTCGCTGTAGTCGCAAAATAGCGGCAACATTTTTAGTAGCTGTGTGTGTGTTTTAATTGCATTCAATTGTACTGAACAGAATATCATCACTAGAATGATTGGAGATGTAGGGATCTAGATTTTGCATGTACAGGGAGTGCAGAATTATTAGGCAAATGAGTATTTTGACCACATCATCCT
>CM070037.1:88416788-88427677 GCA_036250615.1 Ptychadena robeensis
GAAAGCTCTGTCGGACCATGTGGGCAAAACCCGATTTATGCCCGATTAACGAGAAAATTTTATCGGGCTTGGTTGATCGGGCTATTTATCGGGCTGTGTATGGCTAGCATAAGTAGAGGTACAGAGGCACAAGTGTCCTCACTGTAGAAACACAGAGACTAACCTGTCCCCTACTGTGGTTGCACAGAGCCCCAAATGCCCCCACTGTGAAAACACAGTGCCCAAACTGTTCCAATGTGGGAGAAGAGAGCCCCCATTTTAAAGGCATGGTTCCCAAATGATTCCTATGTGAGAACAACAACTATGAGTCCTAACTATGCCCACTGTGGTAGAAAGAAGCCACAACATTCAGCTGGTTATACCTCTTTATTGTAGCAATACAGAGCCTCAAATACCAAATAGCCCCAAAGAAGCACAGTCAACATCATTTGATACAAATTAGCAAAGGCAAAAAACCCCAAGACACAGCAATATCAAAGTTAGATTTCCCAAACCCTGAGCGCCAAGAAAAACAGTTTGCAAACATTAAGAAGAGAAATAAAATAGACCAGCAATAAATGGCGTTCCAAAAAAAAAGTTTATTTTTCAAAATGTATTAGTAGGGTGGCCTATTCACCCTGAGGCCGGCACATCCGCTGCAGTGTAGATTTCCAAAATCCGCAGACAGAAGATAATTTGATGTTTCACTGCTTTGCTTTTCTGCACGGTTCTTGTTACATGTTACTTTTTCTGATAGATTTGGGCAGATGGTCTCCACAATTGCACAGGTCTTTCCTGATCACCAACCAAACTGCTTGGAAATATTGACTAGCTGACTTTGTGAGCTATCATATCTACTTGAGAGTAAGCCGACCCAAATATAAGCCGAGGTGCCTAATTTTATCTAAGAGATGGGGGGAAAACTGAGTGACTCGTGTATAAGCCAAGGGTGGGAAATGCAGCAGCTAAGGCACTGGAATACACAGTAAATTATTTTGTTTCAGGGTAACATTATATGGCAATGACACCCCAAACTTGTTTTCAAACTCCACAGAAATGCATGATAAGGGCCCTTAGATACAGCTGCATTGCATTGTGTACATACAACTCCAGCATTTAAGTTAAATGTACACAAAATATTCCATTGCTGCAATAGGCTGCATTGTGCATCTCATACTTGTATAAGGGAGAAGCTTGTGTAGTGATAAAAAAATGAATACTGCAGGGAGTTATGCATTAGCACAGCTCCTTATATCTGGGTCTTCAAAAGACAGCACATGCTATTGTGCTCAGCGGCTGCCCGCACGCCGGACGAGGCAGATGTGGGTTACTGATTTTGGAGTGGGTAACATGCCCAGCTACTCCATCAGAACTGACCTCACTGAGCAACTTCCTGGGGGAGGGTCACTCTCTTATATACCCCCTGTCCCCGAGGGGATCATGGACTGGATGCTTAAAGGGGACAGTAACCCTGGCTGCCTGCTGTTGCATTACACTACAGAAGTTGACAGAGAATGGCATATAGAAAAGGTACTTTGACAACATAACAACATAAGGCCAAACATAAAACTAGCGCATTAGCTGATTACTGCTGAAATAAACTGTATGTCCACCATATAAATTTTTTATACCATAAGGTATCTTCAGTCTTTGGCATGTTACACAGTTAAAACTTTGCAATCTAATCTAAAGCCACAGTTTGGTGGTGAAACGCGTCAACATTGTCTACTTACTAAATCTTGTAATTTGCACAAGAAAAAGGAATTATGACCATTACATAATATGAAATTTGTAAATTCATCTTTTTCCTGATGTAAAAACCTCCCAAAGAAGCACTTTATGCGAAACGCGTCAAGGATGATTTACATACAGATTGTAACAGTTTCATGTCTTGATCCTATAAGCTTGTAATGTGTACATTATTTTGAGGGACTGAAGTCCCATACCATGATAAACTGCAACTTGTGATTTAATAAATATCTTTTGTTTTCTTCATATTTTCTTCATATATAAAGTTGAATGCCTTTAAAATCCACTTGCCATACTTGATCCCTTAGACTCAGGGAGAGTGGAACTTTCAATTGTGTGTTTTTGTGAATAGCATTATTTAATCCCAGCTCCTTTAATTGAAGCGCAAGGAAGGTGTTTCTATGATAAAAGGTATTGCATATTTGCTTAATTTTCACAAAAGATAGTTCTAAATTAACGTGACATTTACTGAGAACTTATTTCTTAGTGTGTTATGAATTATTTGCATTAATTTTCAGGAGAGCATTGCCCAAAATGTGCCTATGACCTATCATTCTACTGGTAATAATGTACGATTTACAAGAGCATCTTAATTGGGAAATATAACAGACTAAAAAGCTTCCATTGGTAAAGCTGCCTAAGGCTACAGCGTGACAAGGCTCAACCCGTTCTGCCATGTTACACTGCCTGAATGTGAGCTTTAATTCACCTCTAAGCAGTTCTGAGCACAGCGCCAGCTCGCCATAATATATAGAAGGAGACAGCTTGTCGTTCAGAAAACTTCAGTGCTGGCACCTCCACAAGCCAAGTGTCCATCGTTCACATAGGCCCAAATACAGGTCCAAACCTATGACAGCTCTAACCTCATTCCTGGCGGCATAAAAGTCGCTCAGGCTAATGGAATGTTGAAAAAAAAAGTTTATTTTCCACTAGCATAATAGTAGCTCTTAACAGTCGGAGCTACGCAAGACCTGTCAGAAGCCAGGGACCACACGCTAAGCACGCTGCAGGCTCCGTATTGGAATACATGAAATATTGGAGCAATGAGACATGACAGCCAGTGGGTTGATCTCCAGTAATGAAAAGCCCCAGGTGATATAACTGCAAATAGCTTTTCTGTAACCCTCTGCATGCTAACAAGGCAAACGCCGCTGATCACTTTCAGATGTGTGCTTTGACTGTACTAATAAAGCTGTTGTTAGTTTGAATAACAACGATCTTCTTATAAGAATATGTCTTAATTTAATGTATATTATGCAAGTAGTTTAGCTGTAAGATATTCCCTTTTGTAGACATACCAATACCAATACACTGCTATCATCTTAATAATGATATCAGCAGCCCCAACAGACTAAGACAAGATACAGGCCGCTTCAGGCCTGAAAACGGGCCTAAGCCATGAGGTTACACATGGGTGGGCGGTAAGCAGTCTCTTACAAACTACCCCCTGTTAGCCTGTGCTCAACCACCAATACAATATAACGCAGATGGTCATGGTTCATGGTAAATGGGTGGTTCAAGACTTACTCTGAGAGCCTTGCATTAGGGTTTTTACCCAATTTACAATCTATTCTATTCTCCACAGAAAGTTAAACAAAATAGACAGGGTAAAGGAGTCAAGCAAGTGAAGAACCAATTATGGATTTTCTATAGGCTTTTTTAATACCACTGGTGATGCTTCCTCTATTATTCTCATTTTACTAAGTAACTTCACTGAAGTTAGGTTTACTTTTTTATATACAAAACGCTGTACAGTGTTATGCTTGATAAAAAAAACTTTATTTAAAACATTTAAGCAAAGGAACGTGGTGCATGTAAAAATGTAAAATGTAAGAGTTTTATGCCCCTTAACTGAAATTTGTTAAGGCAGGGTTTTAAAGTTAAAACAATAATGTGATACTAATGAAGAAAATATATGAGTGCTGATGGAAAAATATTTTATACAATGAAATGGATACATATTCTATCTTACATTTTTTGTAGGCCTTTATATTATTGCTGTAATTTCACTTGGTGTTCATGTCAGTAACACACTTTGGGCTTTTTCACAGTGTCAAAATACCCTCTCAACTTCAGCCATAGATTGTGCATTGTCACTATGGTTTTATTATGAGTTAATTGCAGCCCAAAGACTATGTGCAGCGCGCACAAAACAGCAGCATGGTTGTTTGAGATGCAGCTCTTAATATGCACCCAGTATTGTGATGACATTAAACTCCATTTCATTCATTATCATAGAGTATGAATAACAACTCACTTACAGGAGGCATAATGTTACTCATTGCACTGTATTTATGCAGGAAGTTGTCAGTGTGTAGTACAATTGTAGCAACCAGAGGGTTTCTGTATAAATTATCCAATATAAAAAGCCACAAAGAGTGCTAGAATACCTGTCACCAAGAGTGCTAGAATACCTGTCACCAAGAGTGCTAGAATATCTGTCGGAAATTTAGTAAATACATTTTACGCACATTTTGTACATAGAATTTAGGCTTTATTCATACGGTTGGTTTCAGGTTGACAGCCTCATACAGTTTTGGTTTGCAGCAGTCTTACACATGTGGTTCGGCGACAAATACTGACAATTGCCCCCCATCTAATGGGCAACCCCCTGAAAACTGACTGGGGAATGAGGAATGTCTCATTCCCTGGGCAGCGGTAGCTTTCAGGTGGTCACTTAAAATGACAGTTTAAATGAAGCCTTAATGCTTTTTCCTTCCTAGCAGTATCATTGTAAAGTAGAGAATACACAATGGGCTTTAAATCAGATTTTTAAAATACATTTCTATAGAAGAAAATGAGTGAGAAGAGACAGTGAATGGTCATGTGTCCCTCCTGTTCAATCCTTGCAGTAAGTACAGATCTTGAATCCGGGAAAGGGTTAATATCAGGTTGTCTGCTCCATTCAGTAGCCTGGCGTTTGAGTGAAACTGTATCCCACACTTAGTGTACATGTCTCTAACGCCTTGTCAGACCTTCCCAGGGTAGGAAACCTTCCCTATGACCCACTCGCTGTTTGCAGCTCTGTGGCAATGTCATTCAAACGCTGAAACAAGCCTTTGTGCCTCCCTCATGTATAACGCTCTGTACGGAGAACATTGGCTATATGCTCTGCCATGTATACTCACCCAGCCTTAGGAGACCTTTAAGGTCAACTAAAAAAACTTTTGTGTTTTGTACAAATATGGATTTCATTTTGTTGCCTAATTATTTAATATATTTATTCATTGAGTAATACTTTATACTGATTGATGGCAACATGTCATATCAAATTTGTTATAATCTAAAAAATATAACAAATAAAAGGCTTGAAATATCTTGCTTTGCATGTAATTTGTCTTTTTCATATATATGTTTCACCTTTTAAGTTGAATTACTGAAATAAAGGAACTTTTGGACGATATTCAAATTTTTTGGCGAATCACCTGTAGAGTTCCTAAAACCGCAAGGACTATTACAAATCTTCATAGGCAGGCAAAGCCTCTACTGTGTGTCAGTGTTCTCCCCTATACAGCTTCTAAGTATGAAGGGTTCCAAGGCTACCCATTTAGATGGTACAGAAGGGAAGTATCATAACCAGGCCTGTACTAAGTTCCTGACATCCAATCATGATGGAAGGTTTGAAGGAGGCTGCTTCAGGCTTTCATCACTGGCTGCATGCTGGCTTTATTTCAGGGACTTACTAATTAGTCAAACAAGATAAGGATGACATATCCTGAGAGCATGCACCTGCATAAAGAATGGTCAATGTCTGCTCTGACACTTTGTCTAGGCAGGTTCTCCTTAATTTAGCCACACACAGGCAGATGTTTCATTAAGGACCACAGGAAGGGTGGCATCTACTTATACTGATGGTACTTGAGATTGTCAGTTGTACCAAAATAACATTATTATTATCTTATTGTAATCATTATTAACAAAATAAACAATACAGTTATTATTAGCATTGTTTAAATATATCTAAAACTAAGAACACAATTTGTTGAAATTGTTTGTTTATGTTTTTAGCGATTCCAAGAATGACATGCTTGCTCACTTACCTATATTAATGGGAAGATATAGTTAGAGCTACAAACTTCCCTATTTCCTTTTCTCTGTAGTACATAGATGGGCTCTATAGTCATCAGTACAATGCAGCACAGGATGTTACTAATTCACAAGAGCCAAACGTTAAGCTGGACCATGCTCTGGTTTTTCTGTTCGACCAAGCAGTTACATTGGTACTTTTATTGGAACATTTGAAATTCATTCATTTCTTTCTTTTTTCTGAATATGATAGACCAAAACTGTTGTATACTGTATTGAGCAGAAAATGGAAAGAGCTGTTGTGTTTCAATAGCATTTTGGGGCACATGCCTTTTCCATCATAACTGGAAAAGAATTGAATTTAAGAAATCAGTATTACATTCCCATTGATTGATATTATTAAACTGCACAAGGCAATCAAATTGAAAAGTAACCAAACAAAAGTTAGTGCATGTGTTCCTAGCTAGCTTAAGGATCTACGGTCATACATTCAGAAAAATCACTGGGTTACATGACAAACTGGGGGACTCCCTATAGCCCCATAGTACACACATTGCTCTTTCTGTTCTACAGAGAAGGGGAGGGAAGGGGTGAGGACAAGCAACAATCTTGCCTCAGTGGATCAACTTAAAACAATCGTTTTTTAAGTCAATCAATTTTAAATCGTTTCCTGCACACCTGGTAAGATCGACCAAAAATGTATCAAAATCGATGCTGAATAGATTGTAAATTGTACAAAAATTGTTAAGACGTGTTGATACATTTTGCTCGTACAAATATCTACAATTTTTTCTAGGTATTGCGAACAATTTGTTTATGCTCGTATTACAATTTTATTACGCAATCGCTCCATAGTGCATTCGTAAATCGATAGTAAACAAATTGATAACACTGTGTGGTAGTACGATCGATCAATGTTCAGCGATCCATTGACGTTCGAATTGCACAAGGCGATTGAACCAGGGATTAATCCAGTAAAATTTGAAACAGGACAGCAAGGTCTGCACGCGGTATGTCAACACAAAATGCAGCTTCGCTTGCCAAATGCCAACTCCACAAAATACATTGCCTCAATTAAGAAAAAAATGTGAATGTATATCTGAAAAAAAAATACATACAATAAAACAACCAAATATAATGAGTGGGTGTATGGACATTAACACTGAGAGATAATTGAAAGCAGAGGAGAGGAAGCAGATGTGGGGCTGATCCCCTTTTATTGTCCAATCAGTAGGCTGGGGGCAGGGCATGGATCAGGGGAACTTTTTAGATTGCACCTTTTAGATCTACAGTGAAGATAAATAAATAATATCTCCCTCCTTGGCTATTTTGTTTAGCATGGGTGCCCAGATCCCATGCCGGACTGAACAGCACTACAGATCTGTTTACAATCAAACATATAGTGTTACATATTTATTTACTAACAAAACGTTTTATCCAATGTTATTTTTACCTGGTGATCCTGCCAATGAAACATTGCTCACTCCCAGAACATGTTTCCCTTTTTCATCAATAAAATGTGTTTTTAGTCCACAGGGAGACATGGGGACAATATAACTGATCAAATGAAAGGCAGAGAGCACATGGATCTCATGACTACAATTTAACTAAAATACAATTTGCTTCATACACTATGCATTCAGATCACTCTCTAGACTATAGAACACCTCCACTTATGCTATGGTGAAAAGGGAAAGATGTGTAGCGTTGCCCAGGGTAACACACTGAGGTAACCAGGTTGTTTTCCGATTTTTTAGAATGCCTATGCTCAGATCACTGTCAATCAAGGCTTGCACACATCAAACGATTGTCCACACAGCTTGCACACATCAAACAATTGTCCACACAGCTGGTTAGGGGTTAACTTTTTAAGGGATTAAATTCACCATCACTATCACCCATAAGGTCAGAATAGGGTTTATGTTGCAAACAGGGTTTATGTTGCAAACAGTCACTACTAGCTGCTGGAAGGAGTGTAGGCTGATGGCTCTCTTACCCAGAATCATGGAGACAACAGATGGTCCAGTGGAGGCGGCTGGGATCTGTAGTTCCTCAGGCCTTCACCCACTTGGACAAGATAAGGGACAGGCTACCATGGCCCAAATAATGCCCCTGTCATTCACCATGGGTGGTGAGTCAGCCCGCGGAACTTGCTGAGTGGACAGCAGGGGGGGGGGGGATGGGAGCACCTTGCTCCAAGGTAAGCTGTGGCTTATGGCCAGGAGAACCCAGAAAAGACTCAGGAAAACAGCTAACTAGATCAATATATAACCTCTGTCCAGAGGGAGGGGATTTGCAGTTACTGGGCAGAAAACTCAATCAAAAGAGAGACATGACCTCATCTCTAGCAGCTGCTTTGCAGAAATAGATACGTTCTTAAAGCTATATACACCAATTTACATACCATGACATGGCCTACCATACAAATATTTACACAACACATATATACAGATTTTAGCGTGTTTTCACTACACTGCACTTGTCTCGTAGTGTTAGAGAAAAAGGGAAAGGTGTCTTGTGACAATGCTACTCTACTGAAGATGTAGTGGGAGTTGCCATCATAGCACAGGAAATATGTCAATGGCAGGATCATCAGGAATAGATCAAGGAAAACCATTAGCTGAAAAAAAAATACTCATGCCTTTAACACATCTAAAGCACAGGTAACATTGGGTTTAGATACATAATAACTAAAGCACATTATTGCATTTTCCTGCAGTAGGCCATTATATCCTGTAGGCTATTTTTTATTACAGTTGTTCTGTAGCCTGTAGGGGTTAAATGTCTGTTTTTTCCTGTTAGCTAGCTGCTGACTTTACATTCTCCTAAGACATATTTTACATTATCATAACACAGAAAGATTGCCGTATAAATTACCTTTTTACAGGAGCAAAGTGACGTGAGGAAAAATGAAAGGTGTCTTGGTGGAAGCGGCAGTGATTAGCTGCATGTGAAACCGAGAATTTATTGCCAGCCATTACCCATATAATTTCAGCGTGGAGAATTAACGTTTTTGCTCACCCCAAGATGGAAATAAAGATTAATTTTTAATTTCCTTGCATGGTGAACATTTAAGAGTGTTAGAGTGTTCAGAAAATACAGGTCAAAATAGTTTTATGGAAGCACCGGAATGTTCCCAATGTAAAATAAATTAATTTTCTTTGTCTCCGCTGCCTTAAAAAAATATATTTTACGATCATGCCAGGCGCAAAAGAAAAAAAATGGTGAGACAGAGGAAACGGTTAGGTCGGAGTGACTTTGATGGGAAAATGCGGAATCTGCATTGCAAGCAGCCATTTTGTGTAACAGGTAAGTTTTATTATTTATTAATCTGAAAGATTGTCTCATTTAGGGTTTCATCTTGTCCGGCTGAGGTGAATAAAGATGTAATCTTATTAACACATTACCTCTCTCTTCCGCTCTCCCTATTGCTTTCTACTTTTTTTTTCCTTTCTCCCTCCTTTCTCTCTTTCTCACTCCTGTTTCCCTCTCTTCCTCCCTTCTCTCTCCCTCCCTTCTCCTCCTCTCTCTTTCCCTTCTCTCTCTACCCCCTTCCCTATCCCTCTCTTCCACCACCCCCTCTCTCTCTCTCTCTCCCTCCCTTCTCCAAGTCTTCCGCCCTTCTTTCTCCCTCCGTTATTGCTCTATTCCTTCTTTTTCTATTTCCCTTTTCTCTCTATTACCCCTTGTCCTTATCTTCATCCCTTCTTCCTCTCTTTCCCTCCTGTTGTTCTCTACCTCTCTTTTCCCTCTTTTCTTCCTTTCGCTCTCTTATCTTCCCTTCTCCCTCTTTTCCTCCATTCTCTATCCCTCCCTTATCCCTCTCTTCCTCTCTTCCTCTCTTCATCACTTCTCTCTCTCATTTCCTCTCATTTCCCCCTCTTCCTCTCTCTCCTTTCTTCCCTTCTCTCTGTCTCTTCTCTTTATTTTGTCTATTTGAAATCATAGCAACTTACTTACACCTCCTAACTTCCTGTAGTGTGGTGACTACACTGATTCGTTTGTACTGTTGTGACACGAAAATGGGCACAAACTGCATATACTGTGTGTTATTGTGAACTATTGTAAATGCTGTATTTGACTGTATAGTTTGATTTCTGTCCCTTTAATGTTGTATATTAAAGCTGCTGAGGTACATTCCAGAAAGCTGGGCCAGCTTCCCTCCAAAATGTATCACATAGTTTTAGTCCTAGTTACCTTGGTGAAGGGGTTAGCCACCCCTTAAACCAAGCTCATATATTCTAATTAAAGATTGTTCTAGGCTTTTCTGTCTCTGGTTAACCAGGCTGCTGTACCTCTTCTCTGGACGAGTTCCCCGGTCCAGGCTCCTGCAGTCTCTGGCAAGGGTCAAATCAGGCTGGAGGAAGCCGACGCAAGGCCAATCATCCTATGTCTCCCGGCTTGTATGGTTAACCCTTCGGCCCTTGGACTGTCTAAACCCACTGGAGGTGGCCAGGCTCTCTAAGGTACCCAGCAGCAATAGCGACGCTGTTTGCAACTTAGCTCCTAAGTTTATTGCCCCATCCCCGCCATTTGGGTGATGGTGACCAACCCGCTAATACTCCTACTAGTAAAGACTGTACATATTCCCCTATATGTTGACTGGACCTTCCATTTACTGAATGTGAGCCGTGTGAAGTGTGTGAGCATCGATTCCTGAGAGAATCTACTGAACCGGAATGTCTGCAGTACTACATTGACCAGCTCCTGGCCACAACTAAGATAGGGCTGACAATACTTATGAGGAATTATCCCAATAGCAGAGATTTCCATTAATAATGCATAGTTTGCAATGTTCTTTCAGTAAGTAAAGGAACCTTTTTGTAGAGATACATTTTACATTGTCTCCTTGGTATCTATATAGGTGAATATTATGTCACACATGTCTAGAACATACATTTTCATTGCATTCTGTGGTGTTTCTATTATTTTGTCCACCCTCCCTAAGTAGCTCTTTTATGCAATGCATTTTGATCCAGCGTGGAATCCTATTTCCTCCTGTTGCATTAATTTGAGGACTTGCTCTTAGCTGCTGTGAAGAGATTTGCAGTGTTCATTTCAGTTATAGCTGCTTCTCATAATCAGGGCCGGGACAAGGCAGAGGCAGAAGAGGCACGTGCCTCTGAGCGCTGCTG
>CM070037.1:88427911-88438879 GCA_036250615.1 Ptychadena robeensis
GGGGCGCACTTGGGCAGCTCAGCCTCTGCCTCAGCTCAGCCTTGTCCCGGTCCTGCTCATAATTAAACAAAAATGAAGCACCGACGGCCTTATTTAATTGAAAAAAAAAGGTGACGGGTCAAAGAACAGACCGCCAACACTGTACGTTTAAGTGTTCCTGCTGTCTGTGCTTATTGTCGTTCCCTTTTCCTATAGCAGCTTAATCTGTCAGCAAATATGAAGAGTTCAAACAGGTGTTCAATCTGATGGAATTCTAGACAAATAAAGAAAAGAGTTATTCTATGTTTGGAATATATTTTACATAAAAAATAACTGACTTCATATAGGCTTCAGAACTCGAACTGAATGGATAAAGGGCATGCTCTTTTTGTGTTGTCAGCCTAACATTCTGAAGATGCTTGAAGCAGGGGAAAGCATAGGTAAAACTTTGATATTGATGTACTTTAGCACAGGTAAAATCAAATATGTGATCTTTCCAAGGTAGTGGTGTCCTTCTCATTGGATGGTTGACACCAAACATTTCAACCAAAGTCACATCTGCCATGTAACTTGTGTCTATGTTTCCTTTCCTGCACCTGGATCCTTGGTTATACAGTGGGTACGGAAAGTATTCAGCCCCCCCCCCCTTAAATTTTAAACTCTTTGTTATATTGCAGCCATTTGCTAAAATCTTCCTAAGATTCCTAAGATTTTTCCTCATTAATGTACACACAGCGCCCTATATTGACAGAAAAACACAGAATTTGAGACATTTTTGCATATTTATTAACCCCCCTGCCATTCCTGACGATCCCAGCTTGTTCAGCTCTGACCTGTCAGAACAGCAGTGGACGAGCTGGGTTCGTCAGGCAGAGATCAAAACCACAGGAGAGCAAACTCACTGCTCTGTGTGTCTCTGATCTAATGAGGCAGCCGCAGGAGAACGGATCCCCCCCCCATGCTCTCCTATGTAACCTGGCACATCTGCAGCACCATCTAGTGGTTGCAGTGCTAATTTACCTGATAAAGTGAATTATTGAAATCTTCATTATCTGATATTGTGAGTTTTTCACAAAGCATCTGAACATGTTATTATATTTAGGATGTCTAACAGACTCCTGTATGGACATACTTTGGGAAATTACAGGCCTACAATGTCAAAAAAATTCTATTAAAGTCTATGGTGTGCTTTTGGTACAGAAATCTGTACCTCAGCAGTAAGCTAGGGAGGTTAAAAAAGAAAAAGAAAAATATCACAAGTATTCAGACCCTTTGCTGTGACACTCATATATTTATGACAGAGAAAGAATTGTGGCAAGGCACTGATCTGGCCAAGGTTACAAGAAAATTACTGCAACACTTAAGGTTCTTAAGAGCACAGTGGCCTCCATAATCCTTAAATGGAAGACACCAGAACCCTTCCTAGAACTACCCGTCTAGCTCTGCCCGTCAAACTGAGCTATCGGGGAGAAGAGTCTTGGTGAGAGAGGTAAAGAAGAACTCAAAGATCACTGTGGTTGCAGCATCATGCTGTGGGGTGCTTTTCAGCTGCAGGGACAGGACGATGGTTGCAATCGAGGGACAGATGAATGCAGTCAAGTACATGGATATCCTGGACGAAAACCTTCTCCAGAGTACTCAGGACAATTACCCTAAGCACACAGCTAAAATAACGAAGTAGTGGCTTCACAACAACTCCCTGACTGTTCTTGAATGGCCCAGCCGGAGTCCTGACTTAAACCCAATTAAGCATCTCTGGAGAGACCTAAAAATGTCTGTCCACCAACGATTACCATCCAACCTGACAGAACTGGAGAGTATCTGCAAGGAGGAATGGCAGAGGATCCCCAAATCCAGGTGTAAAAAACTTGTTGCTTCTTTCCCAAAAAGACTCATGGCTGTATTAGATCAAAAGGGTGCTTCTACTAAATACTGAGCAAAGGGTCTGAATACTTAGGACCATGTGATATTTCAGTTTTTCTTTTTTAATAAATCTGCAAAAATGTCTACAATTCTGTGTTTTTCTGTCAGTATGGGGTTTACATTAATAAGGAAAAAAGAACTTCAAAGATTTTAGCAAATGGCTGCAATATAACAAAGAGTGAAAAATTTAAGGGGGTCTGAATACTTTTCGTACCCACTGTATATATCGTGCATCCTCAGCATTCCTTTAGTCCTGGGGGAGATTTGTTTTCATTTTGTCCAAGGCTAGGCAAAGTTAAATTAAACGTTTCAGCCTAATACTATGCGATTGCCCACTACCCCTGCTGTATGCATATTGTACAGGACCGCTGGCATATTTCCTATACATTCAGGCTGTGATCCCATAAGGTGGTGTGTCCTGAAAGGAGTCCAGGATATAATTGCACAGCAACTAAAGTTTGCTAAGTTCTATTTCATTTACTTTTTGTTACAGGGTCCTGGAATCTGGAATCAGAGGGTAGCAACTGGGTGAGCATTCCCATTCCACCCAGGTACACTCCAGGGTTTATACCTGCCTGAAGGTCAGTGTGAAGTTTGGTGTGTCTCCACAAGAGAATATGAGACCAGATTGGCAGTGCTCCTGACCTGGTAGTAGACAGTGAGCTGCTTGAGCAGCAGATACAGGGGGCTCACAAGTAGTGTGGGACCTAGGTCTGTTGCTATCTGGAATCTGATCTTGTGGGTTTTTCCTTAAGCCAAGGAAAACTGTGTAGGCTGATTCTGCTTACACGAAAGTAGTGGGCTACCATTTTGTGCTCTGCAGCCCTGGATTGATGGGTGAAACACCCCAACTAAGTATTTGTTTGGGAACACTCTAAAAATAAGCAGTTTTTCCTCAATAACATCCCTAGCGCACTGCTGGGGTACGGATTTCTGTACTAAAAGCACACCATAGACTTTTAATATTTTTAAGGGAGAGGACCAAATTCCAGGTCCTGTAAAATCGTGCTAAATACAGATTTCTAAGCAGAAAGATGTATTCAGAATGATTTGACAATCCTGCCCTGCGGTTTGAATTAAAAATCCCGCCGCCTCCCGTCACACCTGGAGGCAGCAGGATTTTTTCAATGAACAACATCCTGTGCTGTGGTTAGGTAAGTGGATCGGGTCCGCCTGCATCCCCCCCAAGGAATGCACTCAGTGCAGGGGATGGCAATCATCCCGATAGTGCCGTTTTCCCAGGCGCTATGTGGACGATCGGTACCCTCTCCTTGGTGGGGATGCCGGCAAATATCTGTTACTACAATTGACAAACATATAATTAATTACCAATTTCCCTGACCCCAAAAATGTATCTTTTTAAGTTGATTGAACAGGGATTTCCGGCAGATTTTAGTCAATTAACTTGGAGGGGGTGGAGACTCCCCATCCACAGTAACTGACTACAACAAGATCAGCCACAAAAATAGCGGCAGGACAGATCGCCGTACAATTTAACCTGCGGGCTATTTGGGTCGAAACTTCAAGGTGGGCACCCCTGTAGTTGCAACCACCATGTGTTTGGCATGAGCGTGCACTCTGGTCGATCACCTGCAACTACTGCCATGTCTATGGCCAGCTTTAGGGATTCTTATTTGTAAAAGGATCTCATTTTTTTAAATTACCACGTTGCACTGCACATGAACTATGTATGACATGCAGGACATTAGCAGCACTAAAATACTCAAGAGATGAGATGTCACTCAAATTTGTCTGTTTGGTACCAGGGCTCTTTGGCCCTCCTTTGACTAAAGACCCCCATACACCTTACAATCTTACCATACGATTTCTGTATAATCAGCTTTTATTCTACCAAAACCATGTAATATGAGGACCTTTCTAAACCTTTCAATCACTATGTATTCTATCAGGGAGGACCCGGCACTACATAGTTGTTGGTAGATGTAAAGGAAATTGTATGGAGTGATCTAAAGGTGTAATGATAGAAAATGGAAAAGGAATGGCTTAGTATATGAAATGCTTTAAAATGAGTCTACATCTTAAATAGAGATTATCACAAAAAATAATGAATTGTTAAAAAATGAAAAACCTTCAGCCTCGATTTACAACTGCACTTTGTTTTCACTAGACTGTTTAGCATTGTGTAGATCAGCACTCATCCCTCTAATTAATCAACAGTTGCCTGTACCTTCCGACCTGCGGCTACAATAAGGCAGAGAAGCTTGGCTCTGCCCTTGGGGAAGATAGAGTAACATAGCACAAGGGAACCGGCTGGTGTCACTGTCATGGAGAATAATCTAGCTGTGTCTGAGGTTAGGATAAAACGTTAATCCTCCAGAGCAGGTGAACTTCAGGCACAGAGGACCAGCATCTGTTGGCCACAACCTGCACATACCAGCAAGGTGGAATATAACCAGTAACAAGGGTCTTCTCAATCTCTCTTCTAAACTGGAGTCATGAGCCCAGTGTGGTTAGCATTTAGTGACACGAAACATGCAACAGAGACAATTTGTGCTTTTTTGTATACAAGGACGAAATGACTCAAATCTTCCTCAAGAACATTTGGCTTGCCCCTTGTGGATGATAAAGTCCTGAGGCTTTTGCCCAGCACCTGAATGCCTGGCTACACATAATCTGCAAATATGTAAATAGTACAATTTACCTTTTACTTTTCTCCCTATATGAGTACCGTGGGATGGCAGAAATAACAGAAACCAGAAACAGTTAAACTCGTATTCCCCACTATTAAGTGTCAGGCAGAGGAGGAGGATACTCCTCATCACCTTTGTCACAGACCAGCGAGTGTGGGCCCACTGTGACACAAGTCCTACCCCCTAAGGGCATTTTTTAAGTGAACCCACTTGGTGGGTTTAGACTTTCCTGAGGGGAAAACCAGGTCTCTCCCTCTTGTGGGAGGGTAGGCACACGAGGCAGCTGGTCCAGGGGACAGCAGGGAAGGCACAAGAGACAGCTAGATGGTGAAAGAGGGCAGGCAGCATAAGTACAGGTCAGATAGCAGGAGAGTCCGCCAGCTGGGAAGCTGTAAGGAAATGTGTTTTAGAGGAGAGCCGAACCTTGTCTCCAGATGTCCAGAACTGAGGTGGTCTACCTCTACGCATTTGACCTTATGCAGATTGCTTTGGTGATTCAGTCTTTGGTACCAAGCCAAATTTAGAGGAAATCCCCGAAAGTGGAATCTGCAGCCGAAACCCCATCAGATGTAGGGTCAGGAAGAGAAGTACGAGGAGGGAGAAGATCATATGGATTTGCTGGAATGGTTGTTGTAGGAGGATTCAGTCCATGGTAGCAGTTGCCATGTTGGAACAACATATCATAGAGAGTTCTCTATGATTTGATTGACCTGGACCACCTGTCCATTGGTCTGGAGATGGTACCTGGAAAAAAGGTCCAGCTCCATCTCACGCAAGAGCCCTCCAGAGCTTAGAGGTAAACTGGACTCAGCGATTGGAATCAATATGAAGGCCATGCAAGCATATGTGTTTAACGAACAGTTTAGCAAGCTCAGCTGCTGAGGGCAAACCAGGCAAAGGGACAAAGTGTGCCATCTTGGAGAAGCAGTCCACAACCACCCAGATAATGGTACAACCATCAGAAGGCAGATTTGAAATAAAGTCCATGGCAATTCGTTGCCAGGGGAAATCAGGAACTGGAAGAGGTAACTAGAGCCCAGGTGGTTTGGTCCCGGAGACCTTGTTCTGAGCACAGACAGTGCAGGTAGACACACATCCTTAGAAAGAGTGGGCCACCAGTAATGACAGGACAACAGTTTTATGGTCTTGCAGATCCCAGCTGGTCAGAGAAGTCAAAGGACCATGACAGAGCATCTGCCTTGATGTTCTTATCGGCAGGGCGAAAATCAGGGGAAAAATAGTGCCCATCTGGCTTGGGAGGGGTTCAGACACTGGGCAGTTTGAAGATAAGTAAGGTACTTATGGTCGGTATGGATTATTACCGGATGCTGGGCCCCTCCAACAGAAAGCGCCACTTCTCCAAGGCAAGTTTCACAGCCAGCAGCTCTCTTGCCTCTTATGCAGTAGTTTCTCTTAGCAGGGGAGAACAGTTTGGAGAAGAAACTTAACCATCTGGCCTTAGGACCCTTTTGTAGCATCCACTTCTAAAAGGTACTGGGGGGAGGCGTTGGGATGAGGTAGAACAAGTGCAGAAGTAAAAGCCCTCTTCAAGTGGATGAAAGCAGCCTCCACTTCCGGGTACCACTCTTTGGCATTAACTCCTTTCTTAGTGAGAGCAGAGATCGGAGAAGTGAGAGAGGAGAAATTTGAGATGAACTGGCAATAGAAATTTGCAAAGCCCAGTAAAGCACTGGATTGCTCAAAGACCCTGTGGGCAAGGCCAGTCAGTAACTGCTTTCAGTTTCTGAGGGTCCATCTGCAACCCGGCATCCAAGATGATGTATCCCAGGAACAGCAGGCGTCTCAAAAATGCATTTCTCCAAATTGGCATACAGTCGATTCTGTCTCAGCTGCCTTAACACCAAATGTACGTGCCTCTGGTGCGTGGTCACATGGGGGAGCAGGTCAGTATATCTTTCGGGTACACTATCACACAGACATAGAGAAGGTCCTGGAAGATATTATTTACGTCCTGGAATACCGAAGGAGCATTGCAGAGACCTAAGTGCATGACGAGGTACTCATAATGGGCGCCACACGTGTTGAACGCCATCTTCCCCTCATCGCCCTCTCAAATGTGGAAAAGGTTGTAAGCACCATGTAGGTCGAGTTTGGTGAAAACCTTAGACCCCTGGATCCTGTCAAAGGGTTTGGATAGGAGCGGAAGGGGGTACCGATTCTTAACTGTGATGTTGTTCAGACCTTAATGATCAATTCAGGGCCGTAAGGCTGCATGATTTGCAGATAAGCCCTCTCTCTCAAGACCCTCCTTGACATAGTTGGACATAGCCTGGGTCTCAGGGAGAGAGAGCAGGTAAACCCGACCGTGAGGAGGGGTGGCACCAGGCCATTGTTCGGACAATCGTAACAGAGATGAGAGGGCAAGCTTTCTGCCTCTTTTTTTTCTGAAGACATCCGCAAAAGGGGTGCACTACGGTGGGAGGCCAGACAAGTTTGCGGGTACAGGAGGCAAGGAAGCACGTCAGACCTCAGATAAACAGGTGGACAAGCAGGAAGATCCCCAACAAAGAACCTGGCAGGTGTGCTAGTCCAGAACTGGAGTGTGCTGACACAACCAGAGAAGGCCAAGGATAACCAAATTCATGGACACTGGCAGCAAATAGGAAGAGATCATACCGGCTGAATGACGGACCCCAACTTGCAACTTTAGGGGCTGGGTAAGGAAAAGCATAGGTTCAGGGAGTGGCAGTCCATTTACGGAGGCTACTGACAAGGGTCGTTTCAAACAAGTGGTAGGGAGCCAGTACTGATGGACCAGCACTTGTTGAATGAAGTTACCGGCTGACCCAGAATCCAAGAAAGCTGACACAGAGCGTGTAACTCCCTTGTGAGAGACAGTCACCAGAATTGACATTTTCGATAAGGACTTCTGGTTGTCTAGGACTACCTCCCTGACTGATCCTAGACGGAGGCGTTTCCCAAATTCTGTGGACTTTTGCACATAGCACAATAGCATAGGGATGGACATACAAAGATGCTCTATCTGCATGGGCTCTGCATAGGCTCCTTGGCTGGGTTGGACACTGGAGGAAGAACAGGCCTCTGGAAGGACGGAGCCAAATAAAGAGGTCTTCTGGAGCCAATGCAGCCTCCTTAGAATGTTGTGAATGGGAAGCGTATGTCCACTCTTGGGGCCAATGAGATCAGGCCTTCTAGAGAAATGGACGATTGCTGCTAACCAATTCCTCCTTGATCCGGTCGGACAGGCCCTACCTGAACACCGCCAGTTGAGCCTCATTGTTCCACGCGAGTTTGGTAGCCAGGGTACGGAATCGGATGGGGTACTGACACAGCGCGAGGGAAGCTGACGCAGCAGAAGAGGTGGCTCTTTAAAAACCAGCGGAAAGGTTGTCAGGAAAGACTGTAGATTGGTGGTCTCTGGAACTCCACGCTCCCAAATCGGATTCACCCAAGCAAGGGCC
The DNA here is from genome assembly GCA_036250615.1 of Ptychadena robeensis. NCBI lineage: Eukaryota > Metazoa > Chordata > Amphibia > Anura > Ptychadenidae > Ptychadena > Ptychadena robeensis. Next base: position 88,435,908 of record CM070037.1, read on the forward strand.
TCCTCGGACAACAGGGACACAGGCAACCTTGTAGTGTTCCGTAGGAAACCTCTGCTGATGCAACTCGAAGTGGAGAGTCCGACACGCAGATAAGGGTTAACGGGTAGCAGAGTCTCAGAATACAGGCAGGAATATATACCACAGGAGCACCAATGGTTCAGTCAGTGCTTAAGCATAATACAGAGACCCTTATAATGAGGTAAAGCAGGAAAGGCTGAGTCCTTTATATAGGTGCAGGAGGACCACTATTGGTTCGCCAGGACACATGACCAATACCTTTAATCCCAGGAAGTGATACACCTTGGTCCTGAAGGAAGTTCTGCAAAACCATAGATGGGAGGGGACTTAGGAGCAGATCCCTGCACAACAGCAATCACCGCTGAACAGGGCACCCAGAACTGCAACATTAAGTAGGGGGCCAGTGGTGTATGGCAGCCACCATTTCAACCTGATTTAAGATATAGTCAGAGACTGCCCAGTAGTATGAGAAAATTTGAGGGGCGTGAGAGTGGCCTATAAGACACTGGGTCTGAGGTCATGATTATTTCTGAGCCAATGTTCAATGGAAATATTCCTGGCAAGAGGAGTCCAAACACCCCTTGGATCTATCTCACAGCAACCAATGAACTTCCCATGGAGGTGATTGGACTCACTTGGGTAAAGGTGGAGCTGTGAGGTGAGAGGTTAGGAAACAAAGGCATCATGGTCACCTGTCCTGCCCATATAGGGACTCAGCAGGTGATCCTGGGCATGAGAACCAGATCCTTCCCGGAAGTCGGCCAGTTAGATCCACCAGCAGAGACTGATAGACCCTTAGAACCGCAGTGTGAAAATGCAGGGCACGTCAGGGTTCCCTTTAGCAGGGAGGTGGTGGTGGAACGTGGTCAGGAGATGGGGGTCCCCATGAAAGTAGGGTCCCAATATCGCCATCATGTGCTGGTAGATCCCATTGCCATTGAAATAACACCTTTCATTGCCCAGACCTTGGCTGTGATCCAGCATGAGACCGTACTAAGGTGCACCTTCAACTCCATGGACACACACTTCTGCCTACCTCCAGGCAAAGTTGTTGCTGACTTCACACTGTTTTGAACAGATGCCAGTAATCATGGCCTGGGTGCAGTACTATCCCAAGTCTAAAATGGGTTTAATAGAAAGAGGGAGAGTGTTCCATACAGTAGGTGCTGCCCTAGAAAAGTCTTGTGATGATGTTGAATCTGCTATATCCAAAACTACATTGGAGATACAAAAACTATTGAAATGCCAATTATTCTGTTTACTTTTTGCTACATAAAGGTTTTATAAATAAGCCTCAGAGTACTCACCACACTACAATACCCAACAGTTCATGCAAAATATCTCGCCTGCACATTTTCCCTGTACAGTAGGATTTATATTATTGTCTTTCTTGCCATGTTTAAAATAAAGTCCTATTAGCATGCACGTTCACAAAAACCACACAGTGTGCCTACCACTCCTCCCCAAGCAATGTTCCCTCATCCTGCCTGGCGTTCCTTAGGGCTTCTGTACCCACATCTATGTTTACACTCCCCTCTCCATTCTCCGTCATACCAGGTGAACTGCCGGAATGGTAAAAGGCTCCCTGCCGGTCATCTGAGATCACTCACCATCCATGTCTCCTCCATCCAGCAATAACACAACGCCCGCCAAATAACATTCAACATGTGTGTTTGATAAACTAGGAATACATAAATTACCATTTAATATTTTAATTAGGAGAAAGCAGAGAAAGGACCTGTACGGAAGGAGTTTTTTTGTGACTTTTTGTACTCTCTATCCTAAGTACAATTTTAGCTACTGAAGCAAACAGAAAAGGTGTTAGGAAGTTTTGTGTACTGAGAGCCAGTAAAATAAAAAAGTAGCTATGCACTACATATTAGAGAAATACTTTTGTATGCAGCTTTTGAGCAAGAATTTGAACCTGTAAATATATGAAATTGATGAGCTGGCACTTGGCAAAGCTGAACTCTAGCCTTCCTCTCTTTTTTGCACAAATGTAATACTCTTGTCAAGTGAAATTATTTACACTGCTTTGAGTGTTTGTTGTGAACTTCACACAGTGGTTTTTTATAGGCTGCAAAAATTGAGACATCCTGGATGAAAACCTGCTCCAGAGCACTCTGGCCAGCCACACACGGCTAGCCACACACGGTTCAATTTTGGTTCAATCGATGCTCGATTAGATCGAGGAATTCAATCGTCTAATCAAAAATAGATCTTAATTGCATCAACATACACCCCACATTGAGTTTGCGATTGTGGTGAGATTTCGAAAAAAGATTACTAAAATCGTCGATTTTGGTATGGAAACGATTGAAGTGGTCTATGTTATTATATCGAATCTAATCGATCCAGGAGAAACACCACAAACATCGACGATTATAAAACGATTTTGGCACAATCGACGATGATTTTTCAACATGTCCGATCAAAATTCGATAAATTTTTTTGCCTTCATCATCGACCATTATCGTCGATCGTACCATGTGGGCATTTCTCGATTTTCATTCAATCGATGAAAAAATTCATCTAATCGAGCATCGATTGAACCAAAATCGAACCATGTGTGGCTAGCTTAAGTAGTCAGAATGGAGAAATGCTTCATCTTTTAGTAGGACAAATTTGTGAATGTCCTTGAATGGCCAGGGCTTGAATCTGATTGAACATCTCTAGAGATCTTTAAATGGCTGTGCACTGACGCTTCCCATCCAACCTGATGGAACTTGAGAGGTGCTGAAAAAAGGAATGGGTGAAACTGGACAAGTATAGGTGTGGCAAGCTTGTGGCATCATATTCAAAAAGATTTGAGTCTGTAATTGCTGCCAAAGGAGCATGGGCAAAGTATTGAGTAAGGGCTTTTGTACATGTGCTTTCTCAGTTTCTTTTATTTTATTTTTTTTTACGCAATAAACTTTTATTGAAAATTTCAACAAGGTAACAAGTACACTACA
>CM070037.1:88466602-88483908 GCA_036250615.1 Ptychadena robeensis
TAAGACAGGTGTCCTTAATGAGGGTGACTAATTGAGTAGAAGTGTCTAACCACTCTGTGAAAGCCAGAACTCTTAATGGTTCAAATACTTATTTCACTCAATGAAATGCAAATCAGTTGCTATCTTTTATTTAAAGTTATTTTTTCGATTTTCCTTTTGATGTGCTATCTGCCACTGTTACAATAAACCTACCATTGAAATGATACTGTTCTGAGACTTTTCATTTTTTTTGTCATTGGACAAACTTACAAAATCAGTGAGGGGTCAAATAATTATTTCCTCCACTGTATGTAGGAAGGTGCCCAAGCACCCTCAGCCCCTCCAACAAAGCGGGGGGGGGGGGGATGGTAGCGAATCTGGCCACCTTCACTGGGGTCCGATACCACCTGTTAAAAGGTTTGTACACCATCTCCTGAGTTTTAGTACTAAGGGAAGAGACAGGTTGTATTGAGGATAGCTTGAGTTTTTGTTCATCTGTGAACATCACTCCAAGCTCAAAATAATGATTTATTGTTTCATGGGGTAAACTTCCAAATTTGTAAAGTTTTTGTTTCTTGTTTACTCCCTGATGATATAACACTGACACTCCTTGCCTTAAATTGATTCCTGTCCAAGGGGGGTCCATGTTCACTCATTGTACAGTATGTATGGAAAAGCAGAGTTAAAAGGGACCATACACAGGTCAATATCTGTGCAACTGGTGACCCACGCAGTCAACAAATCGATCATGCAGATCATCTATTGGGGCAACACAGTTTGATCGAATAGGGGACCAACGTGTTGGTAAACCCTGTTCGATCTCCATTGCTTTGGATGGGGACCAAGGGTTTACACCTGTTGACTTAAAACTTTTTTTCAAGGTTTTGTCAGGGTAAATTTTTGATAATATATTTAATAGTCAAACAAAAGAGCTAGGGAGAGAAATTACAGGGTTATTAAACCCTAAACAAGAAAAACGTTTCAATGGGATACAGCTGTCCATTCATGAGACTACATATCCCATGAACATTAAGCTCCAGGCATGCGCAAACTGTCTTTTTCGTGTATCTGATGAAAGTGTGAACATGGAGGAGGCACTATCATGTGGGGAGCACACACGGTAACTACATCTGAGTTCCATAGATGCTGCACTAGTCAGTCACTGCAGAACTAAAAGAGAAATTGATTTTGACCTTCTGATTTTGAACACAACACATGGATTTTTGAGCGGTAGCAGGCGTGGTTAATGGACACCATAGCCTCACCGCTTGCATGTCTGTTACTGGCAAAAAATGGCACCGCAGCATACTATAATGTCAAACGCTGCCCATAGATAATTAACAAATGATTTGCTTTTTTATGTGTTTTCATTTGCAATTAAAGTGTATTGAAATGCAGTGCAGCCAAACTGCATTCAGTAGCGGCTTTAAAGAAGATATAACACACCACACAATGCTGCACTTTAGAGTGTGGAGTGTATAGGAAACCTGTGTATCATGTGCATATAGTGTGAAAGAGCCCTCACTCACTTGTTGGAATTGATGTGATTCATGAATTGGATCAGGAACCAAATTAAGTTGGAAATGCGTTTGCAATGGATTTCCACATGACTGCACAGTAAAATAGCCATGCTTGTCAAGTTTGTTTTGGTTCAGTCATTTTCTTTTCATTTGGGACCTTAGAATAAAAGGTCTAAGAACGTGCTCTTTAGTGTGAAACTTGAGTGACAGCTCTGAATCAATTTGGGCTGCTAATATCACATCCAAGGTGGGCATACATAGATGAATTTTTCATTTTAATCAACTAAAAAAAGTTGCTTCAGTTAATAGTTCGAAAATCTATTCCTTATTACCTGAATCGATTGCCCAAATGTGATGGAGATTGAGCATAAAATAAATAAGGCAGGGATCGGAAATATTAGTAAGTTTCAGTTGATCATAAAAATATCTAACTTAAGCCATGCAAAGACGATTTCTTGGCAATTTCCGGGCACGACCGCCGCTTGCTGTTGCTCCGAAAATTGGCCGCTCACCCTTTGTGTGCCGGCATTTACTTTGGATGGAGACTCATCCAAAGTATTCAGATCGGCCCCAAAAATACGGACATGTCTGTTTGATTTATGGGTCAATTTATGGTGGGCGCGTTAGATTTGTGGCCGATGTCACGACTGATCAATCACCGCAAGAGCGCATGGGGTCAATCTTAGGTGCAATCAACCTCAAATCTAACCGTCTATGCCCAGTTTAAGGTATTTCGATTGATTTTGTATCCAATGGTGGCAGTGTGGCAGTATAATCAATATTAGACTGACAAACGATATTTCAATCGCACAAGCTGATGAAAACGTAATATGATCAGGATAAAGTTGATGCGTGTATTCCAAGCTTTAGAATTTGGATGTTTACACAAAGTAGAGTTGCCATCTGGCCAGTAACAAGGGCTGGTTTTCAATGTTAGGGCTTATCCCCACAGTCGTAGCTGGCCCTGGGGCTTGTGGCTGACAAAGATCACAAGCGGTCGTGGCTGTGGCCGCCGCTAGCGGGCAATTACTTGTCAATGCAGCTGCTAGCGGGCAGCCGTGCAGGTGGGGACAGCCCCATTGAAAACAATGGAAGCGGCTGCCACTCTTGGCTCACAAATTCGACTGTGGGGACAAGCCCTTAATAATAGGGAAAAGAACGATTATTTATATAGAAAGGTAGGAGCTGTAACATAAAACTACAGGTAAATAATAATGTACATATATTGTATTGGGAAATTGCTGTTCAAAAGAATTGACCCCTTCATGGATCAGTAGTTGTAGGTTAGTCTTAAATCTGCCAGATTGCTAAGATTTGTGATCTTCAATTAGGCGGAAAAGATAACATTACATTTTTAAATGTCCTAGTTACCGTACTTCTTAATACTTAGGAAGAGATCAGCTTCTGCTTTTTTTATATTCTGAAGCTCATTGCTCAATTTTAAATTCTGTGGCTGCAGGCCTCCAGGCCTTTACTTATTAACATGCACAAAAATTCCTATTTTTCATGCAAAAAAGGGGGGGGGGCAAAAATTGCACAAAACTTCAAAGAGATGTGCCATGGACTGAGGCGTCGCGGCCCCATAAATGAAATGTTTAAAGAGCTCCTTCTAGTTTTAAAAGCATTTCAAATAGACATTCACAAACAATAAAAGGCGGAATGAACACGGCCCAAATTGCCTGTTTTTGTTCCACTTTCAGCTGCTGATCATGTTTTATCTGAAAAGTGAACGCAGAATCGTATACAGCAGACACCCGAGGGTCCCTGGGATTTAAAACACCACCCCTTGCCACCAGCTTATCAGCCACTCTGAAATTTTATATTACACAGTTTGTCACCAGCTCTGCACAATTACACCTGTCACTGAAACTGACACTTTTTTTTAGCTTATTGACGCCACAGGGCCAATCCCGAAGTTTCTGTGAATTATCTGACTCCTTAGCCCTGGTGTCTTTGCTCCGAGGCGATTCTATGTCACTGGAATCTTAAACACAGGCCTACTGTGCACATTTGCATTCACAGCACTAACGTGGTGGCAGCATAAGAACTGGCAAATCGGCTCCTGTTTGTAGATACAAAACGGTACAAAGGTTTAATGAATGTGGTATGAAATATGAATAGGTAAGAGACAAATTATTGAATAACAGCCACCAACTGTATCTCTACAGACAAAGCATCTTCTGCATCTTGAATTCGCTCATAGCAAGGGCTCATTCTACTATACCTGCCACATTGTGCAATGGTTATATGCTGCACAAGGTACACAGGTTTCAGCTTCCACGCTGTTATAGTTATTGGGAATTCTAATGTAGTAGCTCCAATAACATGTGCAGGGTATAATAGGCTGCACTGAACTGCAGCACAATGGCTACATTGTAGAGTGAAAGAGCCTTAAGTCGTCTGATGTTCTCTGCAGCAGTGTGATGACTTCATTGCGCTGCTGTCAGATATATGAGGAGCTGGAGACACAGCTCTGCTATCTCTCAGCCGATGCTTTGCATGTAGACCCCACGGTCTCTAGGCAAAGCAACGGACATCTGCCATGATTAACGGTCATGTCTGATATCTCTGTTTCCGAAAACTGGGATGGCCGAATGTGATATGGGCCAGATAGATGGCCATGAGCACGCACGGCGCTCGATCTGGCCCATATCTACATGTGTGTACCTTGCTTTAGGCTATGCTGCGGGGAGTGTTATGGACACATCATGTGCTTGTCCATAGCATCCACCCGCGGTTTACCATGTCAACAATACCACATCCTACACTTACTATTGGCAAACCCCTCCCAATACGTTTTCGGTTTACCCGCATCACAAACCGCAACCATTGTTCACCAATAGGCGCGGTATTTTTCTGCAATATATTCCTGTTCACTGCTTTGGAGGGGGACAGAGGGTCGAAGACAGGGTGGCCGCAACAAATGATGGCCATGAACGCGCACGACATGATGTAATCAATCAAGCAGGTCATCGATTGTGCGGATATCTCACCCTGGAACAGGTAATGTGCGTGCTTGGTGAGCTGCTCATTCAACATAAGGAATTGCAAGAGCAGTGAATATATTACCTGATGTGAAAGCCAGAGACGCACGCCTCCCTAGTTGCAGAGCGAGCTGCCAGTGTAAAGTAAGTCTCTATAAGTTAGTCTCTGGGCTCTACTTCTAGTAAATATCAATATATGGTGTGCTGCAGCTCTGCACATCCTACTGGAACATAGCTGGGCATACACAGGTTGATTCCTGTGCGACAGAGGAGCCAGCGAGCGCAGCAGGATGACATCAACGAACTGCACTTGAGCTTCCTTAAAATTGAGGTGCAACACTGCTGCGTCATTGATGTTGACTTTTCATCCCCATCCAGTAATAGAAGTCGAGCAGGGTTTACCAACATCACTGAGCGGCTCGAATTTTTTATAGGTCTATAAAAAGATCAAGCCGTATATCCCAGGCTTTAGCTCACTTTGATTCTTTGGGAGGAAAAAGTATCTTTTGTAGAACGGTAAATATGCATACAATAAGTGATTGCACATACATTCTTGTGGGAAGATAGTTGTTAAAATAAATTGCCTGGTGATAAGGACATCTCTTTTGTGATATGTGTGATCAAGTGACTCTTCTAGATCTGTGTACAAAGGTCATAGTCATTGAGAACGATTGTTCTTAATTGTTCTTGTTTCCTATGACTGAAGACTGAAATAGCACTGTATAAACAAATCGTTCTGTGCTATGGAGTGGAACCCCCATGGCAAACAGTGGGAGTTTTGCAGGTTGGTCATCAATCCGATCAGATTCCTCACCACTAAAGCTTGGCATACATGGTTTCACTTCGATTGACTTAACGATAGTTTTTAAAAACATAATGTGATCGATTCACAACAGATCAATTCCTTTCCTTAGTTCTGTGCGCATGCTCCATAGTACCATCGGATACAAATCAAACAGATCAAAATATTAACCCTACAGATACTTGAACGATCTACTGAACAACATGTCCGAACACAGCGTGATCCCTTTTTGTTCAATTTGGATAACTTTTGGCTGACGGATTCAGCTAAAAAGGAATCGTTTTTAACCACCCTAACGTTATGGACGGCAGCACCTCCTCCAGCGCTCCAACTGGTACTACCGCACTGGACGAGGTGCTGCCGTCCAGTAGAAATCATGGCTGTGGGAGAACATACTCACGCTGTCCTGTGTCATTCTGGCGACATGCTGCTCGGCTGCCTGTGTCTTCCTCTCCCCCCCCCCCCGCTCCGAGTGACGTGATGACGTCACTCAGGGAGGCGGCGGGAGATGTGAACAGTAAATAGAATGAAAGCTGCTTTCAAACTCCCCCTATGTACGAAATATCGCCAGAATAAAGTCCCTGATGCCCCAGATGTGCCCATTTGCAGTAACCCTTTCTTCCCTGGTGTGATTTTATCACACCAGGTTAGAGAGGGTTAAGTGCAAATGGAAACATCTGGGGCACCAGAGACTTTTTATTTTGGCGATATTTAGTACATAGCAGCATAGTTTTGTGTCCTAATTTTTGTGGGTTTTTTTCATAATTTTTATAAAAAAAAAAAAATTTATTTCACATAATTGTTTGTTTCAAACATTATTATAGTCAGGATGTCTATTGGACCCTTGTACGGACATATTTTGGGAAGTTACATGCCTACGACATAAAGAAAAATTTACCATTGAAGTCTATGGTGCGCTTTTGGTACAGAAATCTGGACCTCAGCAGTGCGCTAGGGAGGTTAACTTAAACTTTCTTTGATGGATATCGTATATTTTTGCTGAAATATTGAAGTATATGCATAATATATGAGTATGTTTCCTAGGGTTCATTTTTAAAAATCATTTGTTGATTGTGTTGTGCTGATCGACATGGCTGACAATGGATTTGGTGAGTAGTAATGTTTGCCAGAGGTGATCCCTCATTAGAGACAGCAATAAGATTTATGTGACGCCTCCCAGCTGGCAGAACATCCACCAAAACTGTTTAGGACACTTTGCTCCGGGGCAAAACTGCTTTTAATACCACATGGAGCACGGCCTTTTCACTTCATTCAATTAAACAGCGTATTCTCCTTCTTTAAACATATGTACTTCTTCTAATGGCTCACCATCATCAGGTTATGATGAACCTGTCTCCTTCCTGCAGATTAATATATATGATTTAGTAGATGATCCATGCTCATCTTATCATTGGAATCCTTTCAGTTAATTTTTTTTAACTCCTTCATTTCTGCTCATTGTACATAACACAAGAACCAACACACAGAAAAATCTGATTATTGTTTGCTATTCTAAGTACAAAAATTAGTGTAGGCACTTTTTGATAATTTTTTTTCTGTGTTGTGGTTGGACAAGTCATTTAAAATGTAATTTTAACAAAAACATATTATTTGCTGTTTTTTGTCACAGACCAAAATGTTATCCCAGAAAGTCCAAGGAAAGTAAAGCACAAGAAAAAAAAGAGAAATGTCATGTGACCTCAAATCACGTGTTTGGCTCTTCTCCCTTCCCTTTTTAGTTTCCACTGCTTAAGCTTTAAATTCTTTTTATTCTAGCTTTTTTCTTTGCAATTGAACCCTTTCAACTTTTTTATTTTTTTTGTATTTTTTTATAAATCCTGTTGCAGTAGAAGTTAATAAAAATTTCAGGGTACTGCAGGGAATCGAACAGGGAATGGACTTGTCTATAAATCCTGATCGATCGCCATTACTTTAACACGTCCTTCCCTGTTTAATTGATCTTTTTTAGTTCAATCAATCAACAAACACTCGAATGCAGTGTGGTGATGTCACAATTAGGTTACCATGCTGTAGTCGTTTGCAGGTCGATTGAACAGGTATCGACCCAGCTTAATAGCCATAGCTCTAGGTTTTCTATAGCAGTACAGTCCGTGGATAATACCATCCATTTGGCAATGTATAATACTATCCACAGGCCACTATATCAGCAAAGTTGAGAACCACTGGCATAGAAAAAAAATTGTAAGATACTATGAACTTGGAAGTCACATCAAAATTTGGTTCTGTATAATCTTCAAAAAACAACTTAAAAAGCTTACCTGCTGAACACGTACATGACACATTGTCTTTTATTGTTTGGGTTACCCTGACCTATGATGCCGCCACTATGGCGGGAAAGAATTTAAAATCTTCCACAGCGTTCTCCCTGTGATTCCCCTATCTGCCACATCGCAAGAGGTAATTACACCTATCAACAAAAATTCAATCAAAGCTTCATCCCTTTGTTTATGAAGAGACGTCTCGAATTACAAGCCCCCACATCATAAAACACGACAGAAGAACAAATTCTAATATGAACAGATCAAAGTCCAAAAAAAATGAAATGAAAAGCGGGCCTCTATGAGGACGGAGAAGAGTCGGGGATAGAAGAGGAGGAGGAAGGTAGACATTCCAGAATGAAGGATTGTCTTCACTTGCCTTTGATCAAAGGCCCAGCTTGGTTTTTCATCTTTTATGACAGTGGTGGGAGATAGGAGAGGGAAAAAATATATCAAATTTTTTTATTATTCAGATGAGTATCTGAAGGCTTTTTACCTCTCTCCTTTACTGGGAGTGAGAGGAGGAAACATCGGTGATATTAAAGGAAGAGGGCACTATGACAAGGGTTTAATATTGTCTTTTTTCTGTGTTTTTGGAAGACAGAATGCAAACTGAAAACACAGAGTGCTTTTGTAAAATTCTAATTTGTGTGCTCAAGTTAAGAAGAACAGGAGCTGTTTTTCTATACATGAAGTCCAGGTCTCACCTTAGCCTTCACTCCAGGAACAGGAGCTGCAAATGACATGCATCTTGTTGCCAATGACGTCATTGCGCTGCGCTTGAGCTTCCTCGATATTCCTCTATGTCATCAATCCCGTCCGATACTTTGGACAAAGTAAGAAATGGAAATTGAACAGGGTTTACCAACATGTTGGTTCCCTGTTCAACCAAGCTTTCTTTGAGCGGCATCAATAGAAGAAAACAGCGATCGATTGTTTGGGAATTGAACTAAAAATCGACCTGTGTCTGGAAGGCTCTCTTTGCATCCAGCCAAAGAATGGCTGGATGCAATTGATTCGAGAACAATCAATCACCATGCAATCGGACGCGCATGTCGATCGATTGTGCTCTAATCTATTAAAAAATCTACCCATGTATGACCAGCCTCAAGCGAGGCATACACGGCTCGATCTTTTTATAGATTCTAGCACAATCAAGCCCCCTGCGCGTCCGATTGCATCCAGCCTTCCTGCAATTGAATTTCCCGTTCGCGGAGCTCGATTGTGCTGGAATCTATAAAAAATTTGAGCCATCCAGCCTTCACCCAATCGAACAGGGAACCATCACGCTGCGCACAAGGGTTCATCAATTGAACGGATATCGACCCATGTATGCCCATCAACCAAAACCTACATCATGCAAGCATATGTGGGTTTTTCGATCAATTTGTATCTGCATTTCCTTAATGAGAATGCACAGGCACATATAAAAAGGAATCGATCGGTTTTGAAATGATTACACTGTGTAGTTGTACAACCGATTGAGTCATTTACATTGCACAAGTTGAACAGATAAGAGAAGATCGCTCAAAAGTTCAATTATGTGTGGCTAGCTTAATTCTGTTGAAGGAAACATTTTTAAATGGAGATATACTTTGACCTGTCACATACTGTCTATATATCTGCCATGCCAACCTTGGGGCATGTAGCATGACATTACCAGAGCTGAAGGTGTATGTTGGTGTAACTTTAAGTCTTTTGCCCTGTTGTGCTACCTTTACCTGACATAAATGTCAAGTGATTGAATACAATACTATGCTTACGGCCTGAGACGCTACTACCAACTGCGTGCTCACGCCCATCTATCTGGCCCATATAATATGCACCCATCGCTGTTTTATGGCTGAAAACAGCCATATCGGATATGACCGTAAATACGGCCAATGTCCGCCAGTCTCCAGGCAAAGGATCAGCTGACCTGGGTAGAGCAGAGCAGTGTCTCCTCGGCTCCGCCGATATCTGACAGTCGCGTGATGGCGTCATCACGCTGCTGCAGGATACATTGGACTGCTGCTTTAGGTATCATTTGATTTTAAAGAGTGAAACCATGCATCTCTCGCATTTGATCTGCTATTTATACAAATTTGAAAGTGTTTTATGTCTGGTTTATAAGCGCAAAGTGCAGTAGATCTTGTCAGAAATGTTAACTTTTTGTCCTTTCTGTCTGTGATGCACTCTTATCATTGTAAGAATTGTTCCCAACTATCTCTGAAGACTACATAATTCCTCTGATCTGTGTTATTTTAGAATAGGAAAGAGTATCTGTATTATTAGTGCTTCTATTTCGTACTGTCGGTCTTGTATGGTGGATTAATGTTGTCAGCCTTGGAAATGAAGTGTGTTGGTTCATCTATGGTTTAGATACAGCACGACTTCAAGAACGATAGATCCGCACTCCAGGGATTTAAGGCAATCCCCGTCAAACTTCATTAAAATCCAAACAGCGAGTTTCTTGTCACCCCCAACATAGGGGTACCCCTCTGATTTGGGTGGTTTAGATACACTTTATTTTATACACTTAAAAAGTCGTTTCTGGTTTTCTCCATTCTGGCATTTAGGGTTAATGGCCGCAGTGTGTTTCTTTCACAGCCATTTTTTATGCTCCACTTGTTCATCAATTTATTTTCTGAGCATAACACCCTCTGTAGATCCATATTGTCTTACAATCACCCAACAGATCTATCTTATGATAGGAATCCCACGCGCTCACTCACTCCCTCACAGTTTTTATCTCATGAGGCAGCAGGTCCAAAAATGATAAGAAAACTGGCAGTTTTTTTTAGTCTGTTGTCGCCCTATTGGCAATCTTCATCTCTACCATCAGCAGCCCCTGAGACTTTGTGATAAACGTTATTTACTTGGTACTCTGTGATCATACACTGTAACGCTGAGATGACCCCTGACCCCACTCTTGTGTTCATGTGCCAATATAATTCTGTACAGATCTCTATATAATAGGAATCCGCCATTGATAGGGCATATTAGATATAAACTGTAGAGCCTCAAAAGTTATTGATTCATGTAAAGTCAATATCCACCCTGTGGTCGGGGGAGGAAGGAGATATCTTTCAACATTTTAAGTTGGAAAAGAGAGAGACTTTTTTTGATCCAAAAATATTTGGGCAAAGCACATAAAGGCGAATCAGTGACACATGCCAGTAGCTGTTCTACTTTAAGACAGAATGTGGATCCCAGTACCATTGTCATGCTTGGGCCACTCACCCAACACCTTTGAGTTATTTAGCAAGCCTCTGGCTTTTCTATGGGTTTCTCCTTTTCTGGCACAGGTGCAGGTCAACATTGAATGACCATTTATGAGAGGAGGAAGCCTCGCTCTTTGTACAAGAGGATTGTAGAAAACTTAAATTCAGGTCATTAAAATAAATTCCATATGGCTTCTAGTTTTTGGTGGAAGATATTTTGGAGCCAGTAAAAAAGATTACTTAGGATTGATAAATGTAGAAGGAAGTTTGGTAAATGTGGAAGAGCATAAAATAATTCCTAGGGGCAACAATACCCTCCCTAGCGCACTGCTGAGTTCCAGATTTCTGTACCAAAAGCGCACCATAGACTTCAATGGTACATTTTTCTTGATGTTGTAGGCCTGTAACTTCCAAAATATGTCCGTACAAGGGTCTAATAGACATCCTGAATATAATAATGTTTGAAACAAAACAATTATGTAATATAAAAAATAATTGTATACATTTAATGAGAAAACACAAAAATCAGGGCACAAAGCTATGCTGCTATGTACTAAATCTCGCCCCAAATAAAGTCTCTGGTGCCCCAGATGTGCCCATTTGCAGTAACTTTCTCTAACCTGGTGTGATGGATGTGGTAAAATCACACCAGGGAAGAGAGGTTTACTGCAAATAGGCACATCTGGGGCACCAGAGACTTTTTATTTGGGCGAAATTTTGTACATAGAAGCACATTGAAAGCAGTTTTCTACAAAGAAAACTGATTTCATGCAATTTACTTTCAAATTTCCCGCTGCCTCCCTGATGTGACGTCATCACATCACTCGGAGGGGGGGAGAAGAGACGGAGGAATGCTGGCAGCCTTGTCACATCGGGGACACCGGGACAGTGCAGAACTGTAAGTATGCGCTTCCGGAGCCCCGATGTGTACCGGACGGCACCATCTCGTCCAGTGCTATAGTAGCAGTAGCAGCGCTGGGCGAGATGGTGCCGCCCCGACCGCTAGGGCGGTTAACCATTATTTGCACTTACCTAAACGATAGATATATCTCAGATCTCCAGTTTTTAAGGTTTCATGTACAGAACAGGTTTTGGTATCAATAGGGGTATCAAAATGGGGCCCAGCTGATAAAATCTGACCCACAGTGTAATTAAATTTGGCCTGCAAGTTCCTTCTTAAGAATAGAAAGCCACAGATTTGTCTTTTTATACATTGAATTTCATGTGTAATAAAGAATTACACTTTGATTGTTCCAAATGTAATGTTTATGCAAAACATGTTTATGAAAAGGTTCATCATTATATATGATGCAAAGGAAAATCTTCCTAAATTGTAGACACCTTTTTAATAATTATCAAGGTTGGCCTGTGACTTTGACCAAGTTTTTAAGTCTTGCCCCCTGTTTATTTCAGCTTGATACCTCTGTGCTGGAGAAATAATAAAAATGTGTTTTGGATCTGACTCTGAAGGACTGGGCAACCCTGATATAACCTATTTCTAACCAATGACATCACAATGGAACAAGCTGAGATCATTGTAACAATCATTTCATGGAAAAAGTTGACCTTTAAGCTGTGTGTAAAACACAAGCCAGAAACAAATATTTTCCAGTTCAGGGGAATTTCTCTATTGTGACTCGCTGACCTTCTATAGGAGAACAATTTTTCTGTGCTCTATATTTTGCAATGCATAGAGGGTACCACCTTCGTCACTTCCTTCACCTCCCTCAGCTTGACATAAGAAAACAGAAAAAACGAATTGCACAAGTTAAAAATAACACCTATTTTTACTACTATTAGTTTAAGTCCGCAAATGACAGCCAGTGACTCTGGGAATACTAGGGGGCCTATCCATTATACACATTTTTGAATTGTTACTATTTTGCTTTTTTCAGGGAGAATGTAAAGCTATTATTATTATGTTCACAATAAAGTTTAGATGTGGCTTTCATAAATTGGCATGTTTTCTAGATCATGTTTTATTTTTCTCTGAAGTTTGAATAAGTGCATTTTACATTCTGGGTCCATAGAAGGGATGACTGTGAATTAGGGGACAAGCTATATTTAGTTGTTTATCTGGATTTCAGCTTTATACCACTTTATGGTATAAGTCACTGGACAATATACAGTGAATCCGGAAAGTATTCACAGTGCATCACTTTTTCCACATTTTGTTATGTTACAGCCTTGTTCCAAAATGGTTTTAAAAATTTTCCTCCGATTTATACACACAACACCCCATAATGACCAGGTGAAAATATACTAAAAGTAAAAAAATCTGAAAAATTATATGTACATAAGTATGCACTTTTGGCAATAACAGCCTCAAGCCTTTTTGGATATGATGCCGCAAGCTTGGCACACCTATCCTTAGCCAGTTTCGCCCATTTCTCTTTACAGGACCTCACAAGTTTCATCAGCTGCAATTGACCGATGATCAATAACAGTGTGGTAATGTCAATTGAACGGTAATCAATGTGCACCACATGGGCACATCAATTACCGCACAATGGGGACTCGGTTTCCCCGGTCCCCCGGGTTTCTGCTTATCCCCAGCCGGAGAAGCAGAGTCAGCCAGCCTGCACGCCCCTCCTTGGCACAGAGACGTGCTGGTCACACCCCCTTCACACACACACA
This sequence comes from Ptychadena robeensis, assembly GCA_036250615.1. Classification (NCBI taxonomy): domain Eukaryota; kingdom Metazoa; phylum Chordata; class Amphibia; order Anura; family Ptychadenidae; genus Ptychadena; species Ptychadena robeensis. The sequence continues at coordinate 88,480,007 of CM070037.1, forward strand.
CAGCAGCTAGCTGATCACTCGCTGTCCCCATTCAATGTAATGGATTTCGACCAAGGTTTTCCAACATGTTGGAAAGCAGTTTGGTCGAGTTCCCTCAATGGATCCTGCTGAAAGGAACCATGGATGGCTCAAATAAAGAAACAGATTAGAGCAACATCAGGTAACATGACCGCGCACGGCGCCCGATGTTGCTCTAATCTGTTTCTTCATCGAGCCGTGTATGGCCAGCTTAAGATCTCTCAAGAGATATTCAATCAGATTTCAGTTTGGGCTCTGGACATTCACAGAGTTGTCCTGAACTCCTTTGATATCTTGGCTTAGGGTTGTTTCCCAATTAGCACAGTAGCCTCCAAGAACCCAATGGTTACTCTGTCAGATCTCCAGAGGTCCTGTGTTCAGGGACCTGCAGCAGCTCACCAATCAAAAGGACCACCATCTGTGCATCAGCCCACCAATCAGGCTTGTATGGTAATGTGGCCAGATGGGAGCTATTTCTTAGTAAAGGTTACATGTCAGCCCAGCTTGAGTTTGCCAAAAGGCACCTGAAGGACCAAAGAAACTAAATTCTCTGGTCTGATGAGACAAAGATTGAACTCTTTGGTGTGAATGTCAGGCCTCGTGTTTGGAAGAAACCAGGCACCACTCATCAGCAGGCCAATACCATCCCTAGACTGAAGCATGGTGGTGGCTGTATCATGCTGTGGGGATGTTTTTCAGGGTCAGGACCTCTGAGACTAGTCAGAATAAAGGAAAATATGAGTGCAGCAATGTACAGAGACATTCTGGATGCAAACCTGATCCAGGTTGTTGCGAAATGGATTAGGTGAAACTGGCTAAGGATAGATGTGCCGAGCTTGTGGCATTATATTTAAAAAAAGACTTGAGGTTGTAATTGAGAAAAGTATTGAGCAAAGACTGAGAATACTTAAGTACATATGATTTCTGTTTTGTTTTTTTTATAAATTTGCCAAAACCTGAAGTAAACTTTCTTCATATTGTCATTATAGGGTGTTGTGTGTAGAATTGAATTCATTTTGGAATTAGGCTGAAACATAACATAATGTGGAAAAGGTAATGCGCTATGAATACTTTCCAGTTGTACTGTACATGCAATGAGTCGAAGCTGAGATAAATACTTTGGACAGTTCTCACATCATGAGATTGTGGCTTTGTAGATAGCAACAATAACATGTGATGGTTTTCTAGGCTTCTTTCTGTATTGAAGAGATAAAACTGGGTGAGTCGACTACCTGATCTTGTAGAAGCCACATCCAGCCATAAATATCACACCATAATTCACAATACACAGTTCTCATAGATTATAATGACAGCTCTTTTGGAGAAATTAGAGATCAGAAGCACCCATACAACTTGGTAGGGACTCAGTTGACAACTGTCTGCTTCTTGGTATGTGACCCTACAATTAAAAAGTAATATATTAAAGCTGACAGTTCTTAGATTCTGTGACTACATTTGTTGTCCTTTTTACATTGATTTAATCTATCTTACATATTTCCAGTCACTGCTATACTGATTTGGTAAAGGAGTGGAGGGTGTCATCAGCAAGTGTAAAATTAAGCCCCCCATACACGTCTAGATCAACTTACATATTGGGGGTCAGGGAAATCGGTCATTGATTGTATGTTTGCCAACTTTAGTAACAGATATTTGATCAACTTTTTTAGGATGAACTGAAAGTGTAATGAATTTCAATACAACCAATAAAAATTTACCAGCACATCCAATCCTTTTTCAATCAATTTTGTTCCCAACTTTTATTGTTTTAGGTTGATCTAACCATGCGGGCTGCCATAGATTTTTAATCAATCAACCAAAAATATTTATTGAATTAAGTTGATTGGATGAAAAATCTAGATGTGTATGAGGGCCTTAACAGAACTAACTTACTACAGCTGTACTGTAATGGATAACAAGTATTATTATAGTGTTTAAAATATTTCATTCTAGTTTCATTCAATTTGCTAATGACACTGCCACTCCTTTAGCAATTCAACCCAAGTGTTTGGAACTTGTTGAGTGCTGGGATCATCTGCTCTGATTGGATCTCACAGTTTGGAAATATTCTAGCCTCATCACATTTTGTTTTGGGAATAATGGGTTACAGCGAAAATAATTACAATTGGACAGGGCTGTAATGACATATAACCTGAAGACATGATGGATTTGTGAGAATACCTGAGAGGCATTGGAGCTCTTAATAGACTTGGATAGAATATGGGGTGCTATGATAACCAACATGGTCTAGGTGGCATTGGAAAGCTGGACTAAATTGTGACCCTACAGGTACTAATTTATATCGAGAGCATTGGACTTTTGTTCTTTTGGAGCAGAATCAACGAAGCACCCCGCTCCTGTGGATAAATGACAGCTATTTATAACTGTTCAACATTCCATAGATTTGTATGTAAATGTGCATGTATCAATTCTTAAAGGGATGTTGCTATAGCTGCATTATTATTGCTATAGCTGCATAATTAAAAATAAACTTTTTTTTACAAATATTGGATAAAAGTAGAGTGCTTGAAATAAAAAATGCTTCCCTTGAAATTGTCAAAGTTTGATTATGTGACCCTCTGCTCCTTATGGGCTTAGAAAAGGCAAATACCAGAATTTCTCTTACCATACAGGTTATCTTTCCAGTGATTCTGCATGGGGTTGGGATAACAAAGGTAAGAGGTATGTTGAACAGACCACTCCCTTCAACAATCCTTCCATGAGATTATATATGTGTTATGGTTTTATCTTTCCATTTTAATAATTTTATGTAATCCAACTTTAAAATCTATTGTGTACCCATCAAGAAGCTATGAGACGCCTGCTTCTTTCTGCATATATTATGCCAGTTGACCCAACAGACTTGAGCTATCATTCAAGAGACATTTTATACCACGGGTGTCAAATTCAAATACTCAGTGGGCAAAAATAAAAAATGTGGACTGAGTTGCTGGTTGAACTTTTCCACATTTTGTCACACTACAGCCACAAACATGACTCATTTTTATTGGAATTCCACGTAAAAGACCAATACAAAGTGGTGACATGTGAGAAGTGGAACGAAAATCATACATGATTCCAATTTTTTTTTACAAATAAATAACTGCAAAGTAGGGTGTGCGTAATTATTCAGCCCCCTTTGGTCTGAGTGCAGTCAGTAGCCCATAGACATTGCCTGATGAGTGCTTTTGACTAAATAGAGCTCACCTGTGTGTAACCTAATGTCAAGTACAAATACAGCTGCTCTGTTATGGCCTCAAAGGTTCTCTAAGAGAATATTGGGAGCAACAACACCATGAAGTCCAAAGAACACACCAGACAGGTCAGGGATAAAGTTATTGAGAAATATAAAGCAGGCTTAGGCTACAAAAAGATTTCCAAAGCCTTGAACATCCCACGGAGCACTGTTCAAGCGATCATTCAGAAATGGAAGGAGTATGGCATGACTGTAAACCTACCAAGACAAGGCCGTCCCACCTAAACTCACAGGCCGAACAAGGGGAGCGCTGATCAGAAATGCAGTCAAGACGCCCATGGTGACTCTGGACGAGCTGCCAGAGATCTACAGCTCAGGTGAGAGAATCTGTCCATAGGACAACTATAAGTTGTGCACTGCACAAAGTTGGCCTTTATGGAAGAGTGGCAAGAAGAAAGCCATTGTTATCAGAAAAGCATAAGAAGTCCCGTTTGCAGTTTGCCACAAACCATGTGGGGGACACAGCAAACATGTGGAAGAAGGTGCTTTGGTCAGATGAGACCAAAATTTAACTTTTTGGCTAAAATGCAAAACATTATGTGTGGCGGAAAACGAACACTGCACATCATTATGAACACACCATCCCCACTGTCAAATATGGTGGTGGTAGCATCATGCTCTGGGGTGCTTC
>CM070037.1:88484008-88505069 GCA_036250615.1 Ptychadena robeensis
TCTTTCACGTGGAATTCCAATAACATTGAGTGATGTTTGTGGCTGTAATGTGACAAAATGTGGAAAAGTTCAAGGGAGTCGAATACTTTTGCAAGCCACTGTATGTCATCATTTGAGGACGTTTTTTCTTCTCATCAGATATAATGATGAACCTTTTCATATGCAAACAAATGCAAGTTTTTCTTAATCATTTAATTTGGATCAAGCAAAGTGTAATACTTTAACACATGGGAAATGAAATGTCAAATACTGTAAATATCAGTGCCATGAATTTCTTACATAAAATGTGAAAAATCTGGGGGGCCAAATCTAATTGCACTGTGGGCCGGATTTGTCCCACGTGCCAGAGTTTGACACCCCTGATCTATAGTATTCTGCTTCACTGCTCATTCTAGATACTCCCATTTGAGGAAAGGGCAAACAGAGGGCAATATGGTTATGCTAGGGCACAGACATTTCTGGAGTTGTCAAATTCTCTATAAAGTTCAAAGAAACACTTTTGTTTATGGAACAGAAAATGTCTGCAAGTAAGCAATAAAAAGCTTAATTTTTTTGTCCTTTAATCTGTAATTTTTAAGTTAGTGACAAAGTAACTTTAAGTAAACCTTGTCTAAGAAAAGAACACATATTTCCATTTAAGTAGATGAGTGTTTTTCTTTTTTTTGCATTGGAACGTTTCCCTCCTGCATTTTTTAGGAGAATTTTTCCCGCATACAAGTCAGAACAGGCTCAAAGCTCTTCCCAGTTTTGTTTTGGCATTCGGACAGATTGGTCAGCTTGCAGAGGACAGCTTCCAATCACCCAGGGTAACATTCTCCTCTGTAAACTCGTCTCCGAAGACTCAGAGTTAAAATATGTTCTTAATAAAAATATAACATTTTATGGTCATTATGTGATACAGTCGACTTAAAAAGAGCAGAACTGCTGAGAGAGCCATTTCCAATAAAGCTCTCAGATTTCGAGACTTGGGTCAAGAGCCCGCGGAGAAAAATTAAAGAAAACACGAACTCATGCACAAATTAATTAAAGATATTTCCACTAATAAATTGGAGCAGTGTCCCCAGGCTAGACCAGCCTCTCCGCACAAATGTGGTAATATTCAAGCTGTGGTTTTTCCATAAAAATAAGCAGTTCAAAAACGTTTACAATCAAATAGGCGGCTCTCTATAACGAAATGAGGGAGAGAATAGCAGTCCGCGGAAATTTCTGCAGATTTGAAAATACTTCAAATAAATCAATGATACATAAAAAAAGGCCCTGGAGGAAATCCAAAAAGTATCGCTCAATCCTTGACCTCATGATGAAACAAATCGGAGCTCTGGAACACTAAGACTCTGCTCTACTTGGCTAAAGGAAAACAAAATCAAAACCAGCTTTGGAAAGTTCTTCCATAAAAGTTGATTTGTTGATTTTGCACAGTTAAGGTACCATTACTTTTCCAAACAATCATTATACACCTGTTATAGGTGGATCTGAACCAAAAAGTGTACTGGCAAAGAAAAAAATATTTTTGGAATAGTTTTTATTTCTGTAAAGCTTCTGTTTGTGGTTGTGACCCAATGTGAGAGAATTTCCTCACTTCCTGCCCCTAGTGATATCTGAAGCCAATTTGTGAGGCTTTATTTGTAGGGACACAGACAGCATCTCTTACTCTTCTTCACTATTTCCAGCATAAACTATGCTTTCTATATGCTTCTATAAGTAACAAAAAAGGGCTTTTCAGAATGTGTGTTGGCATCCACTTTCGGCAATGCAGGCATTGTGTGATTCCTTTAATACCCTTCATGGGCCTTTCACACTTTACATGTTGTGTTGTGTTTATAGGGACACAATGTGTTTATGTTAATACAGGGTACACATGTTTCCTTTATACAATTGACCAGAGAATACAATTCAAAGTTCGGTGCCTTGCTTTTAAATCTAGCCACCCCTTCACTCCTCATAACATGATCACTCCTACTCTCTGGAACTCTCTCTCGTCCTATTAGATTTGCTTCTACTTTTAAAACCTCCAAAAAAGCCCTGAAAATCCACCTCTTTAGTCTGGCCTACCCATCTTCTCATTACATTACCCCTGCCAGTCCCATCCCCATATATATTGTATACTCTGTTCTCCTACTCCTCCTGTGTCATAACCTGTACCTGTGTTTTATCTTGTGTTACATCTCAATTGTGTAATATTTTGATCCTATATGAATAAAAGTTAACAATAATAATTATGCTGTGTAAGCCTTTCCAATACAAATATGATGGAAACCACAATTGTTATGCAAAAGTGCAGCAGTACCTTATTATGTTTCCAAGGAAACCTGTTTACCATGTACAACACAGTGTGTAGTACTGTCCTAAAATTTGTATTGAAGGGCCTGAAGGGTTCTTAAACAGAATATTTGATTTGAAGTGTTCAGATATATATCTTTGATTTTTTGCATATTTAGATTGTGTCTCCAAATTCAGTCAAAAGGCAAAAAAATTGGTGTTATGTAGTGTTGTCTTAGCTGTCCTTTTTTGGTAATCACTCAAATTCATATATTTTTTGTAATATTCTCTCTTTTTGCCCAATTCAACTGCTGTCAGTGCTGAATCTCCCAATCTTAAGAAAGACTCACTCTTCCAGTTGTACATGCATGTGATATTTTTAGCTGCAAGAGTAGCTGGAACAAAATGACTAGCTCCCCTTGGCTATAATGCAGTGCGTCAGCAAAGGGTTTACATAGAGGTGACCAGACATTTGTCTCTAATACTGCATGATTCTAAAACAAACAAAAATAAATAAATAAATAAATAAGAGCAGAAACAGAACTAATAGAATGAGCAGGGTCCTGTAAATTCAAATGTACAATTTGCTGTCCTTTTTGCTCACCAACACACATGTCCTAATACATTGTTTTAAGTTTGATAAGGAACAGATAAAAGAACTTTCATTCTTCTAGTCTGTCAAATAAATCTTTGGAAATATTTATTATATTTGTCAATAAATGTGTAGTGTCGTGTCAGTCCAGTATAGTGTGCTACCAGTCACCAAACACTGCTCACACCAAAATAAAGAGAAGGTCCACACAGCTGGTAATGGCTATTTACAGTTTATTCAGGAATATTTACATACAGGCACCAACTCCCGAGGGCAGAGATGGGGTCCAGACTTTGGGATCAGAACATTGCCAAGCGTTGCCACCAGCTGCTGGAATATGTGGATAGGGGTTGTAGGCTCTCTCAAGGATGAAGCACAATAGGCAGTACAATCAGGGTGTCACGCTACAGGTCAGCAGAGGTTTCCTCACACAGGGATTCCCGTCTGGTGACACAACTGAGGGAAGCTGCAGGTCTTCGGGGGAGCATCAACAGAAAAGCCCAGAATGTTCGGAGAAACTAATATTTATAAGCTCAGAAAGGGTCTGGCTTATGGCTTATAACTGGGCAGAACTGGTAAACAACAAGTGTAGCCCTTAAAGGGACATGCACCAACTATAATAAAGCGCTATACAGCAGTATATACACAGTGCATTATATACAGATTGTGGCCCTTTCACTACACTCCCCTCGGGCCCTAACCAGACTACTCCTAGGTCTGGCATTGTCGAGCTAAGGTGTATAAAGGGCGTGAGAGGTTCTGAGTACTTTCTTCTCCTCCCTTTAAGAGGGAACGAAGCAACAGAGCCTAGGGGGACACGGAACACACACCTGTCCATTGGTTGTACTCGCTTAAAAGAGGGTCTCAACATCCAGCTATGTACAGTAAATGGATATTTACCTATTTACAAGAGGTAAAGAAACCTTGAGGATGGGTCCCCCATCAGCAGCATCACTCCCATACCACACCCCCAAGAGCCTCAAAAGTCGGCCCTTCTAGGGGCAGGTGTCCAGCTGCTTCCTGTAGGCAGTAAAGAAAGAGTGATTAATTAGTTAAATAGCTCCACCTGGAGACAGGTGAATATATAGCAGTAATTAAACAAATACCTAACCCCATGGTCCCTACCCTTCCATTGACCTGTGGTAAGATACTGCTATGTAAACCTATATGTAAACTACAAAGTAGGGTAGTCCTAGACTGGCAGTACCTGTGCATGTGCTAGGAAAACTAACTCACAAATGTGTGTGCGCAAAGGGGAACCCAACCTGGTGGAGAACCAATGCCTGCAAAATAAAAGGGTTAAACAGCATACATATAGTTGGCAATAAATCCCAGGTTTGTAGGAGAGGTTTGACTCGCAAATGGAAAAAGATATTTATTCACACACTTGCCTAACCGCTAACCCGCAAGGGAACATTAATTAATCAGCAAGAGCACCAAAATAGTCCTTTGGCGAAAGATCTTTGCTAAAGCAATGTATATAAAAAACACTTTCTATAACCTTAAGGCAGTAAACTTTGAACTGGTCCATGAAATACGGCAAGTTTTAGTGGAGTCTTATGGCAGAATAAGGAAGTTCAAACAGGAGGTTAGTAAAACCAGGGGTCAGCTATAACCCAGAACTCCCCAACGGAGTCCACCTAATGCCGAATCGAAAAGGAAGGTCAGGACCGGTAGGGAGCTTCATCAGTACCTTGTCTTTATGGATGTGCCGTCCATAACCAAATTCCTTTTAGCACTTAAGGAAATCCCTGTAAATAGGGCTAGAATGTTCCAGGACCCGGCGATTCTGGGACACCCCAAGATAGTCCCAAATTATGTCATCATAGATGCCAGTCCTAGCCTCTTCCATGTAATACAATATGTCCTTGGCCACATAGTGGAAGACAAGCCTGTATTCCAGCTTAACAAAGGCATCAAACCGGCGCTGCTGGCGGGACAATAGGGGGAGTCTCTTCCTATCCCCCCTCCCTTGTGGCAGGTATGAGTTGGCGTCCCGAGTGACACAGAGGGCCTCTGTCCATGCCTGGAAATGGCGCAGGCCGGATGCAAAGGGGCCTCGAGGTACATAAGTTAGGGGGGCTCTTCTGGCTTTCCCAATGTTCAGCCTTGGTCTTTGTTTAGGACATCACTTACCGGACCGCTTTCCTGCTGGGATGGCGATGTGGTGGTGCCTTCATCCTCAGGAGTGGTGGCAGAGGCAACAGATGGACCGAGACTGGGGACATGGATTAGATTGAGTCATGACCCCACTGGGAAAGAGGTGTCAGGTCCTCCCAATCCGTATAGTCCGCGGCGCTGGAGAAGGGCCTGTTCGGCACAGGCTATCTCCCACGAGGGGTCGTGCTTAGGTCACATCTCATACATTCTGTTCATGACACCATTTGTAGTGTCATGTCAGTGCAGTATAGCGCGCTACTTACACAACCAGGCCCTTTCGGACGGATGTCCAGTCACCAAACACCACTCAGACCCCAATAAAGCAAAGGTGCAGCTGGTATGGGCTATTAACAGTTTATTCAGGAATATTTACATCCCACAACTCCCAAGGGCAGAGATTGGGTTCAGACTTGGGATGAGAACGTTGCCAAGCGTTGCTGCCAGCTGTTGGAATATGTGGACAGAGGTGCTGTAGGCTCTCTCCGGGATGAAGCACAATAGGCAGTCCAGTTAGGGTGTCATGCTATAGGTCAGCAGAGGATTGCCGTCTGGGGACACAACTGAGGGAAGCTGTAGGTCTTCAAAGCAGCACCAACAGAAAAGCCACTCCTATATACTCCTACATGCCTATACAACAGAGATGAATGAGCCAATAGCGTTATGTATAACCATCCTAGGGTGACAACGTATGAGTATTTTCACACCAGGACAGGAAGCCTAAAGAAAGCAGCCACTACATCTAAGTAAGCCCCAATATATTATTTTTTTTACTTTAGTTGTTGGGAATGATCATTCCTGATCTGATTTCTAGCATGTGGGGTGGGGGGGGGGGGGGCTAGAAATGGCACTGGGCATAAGTTCCAGTCAAACTATTGTTTTGGCCAAATGGCATAGTATAGTTTAGAGGCCTTGCTGTGGGGCGGGACATATTCAGTTTGGATTTCCTATGATCCAACCAGCTGCAGATTTACCAACTAACTGTTTTCCAATCTTATAATGCCAAGTGGCACAACATGTTTGGCCAATCTGCCCACTTAATGAAGATATGTCATACACACCATTACCCCTTATAGCCTCTGTATAGTAGTGTGCTTGGGTGTGCTCCTATGTTTGGTTTACCTGTTTTCTGCTAGCCTGTGCTGACCTCGGATTCTCCTCAACCACGTCTCCTGCCTTATCCATCTGTACCATACTTTATTAGACCTTTTGTGTGCAACCCTTGACTTGTTTTCTTTTATTACCCAAAAAAGTCTACATAATATGTTTTTTCTCCTCATATATATAATTTTTATGGCTTTTTTTAAATAATTTGTATTTGCAACTAACTGGGAATTTTTAGGCAGCAATGTAATTCAATTTATAATTTTTTTTCATTTGGATCAAATAAAACTATATGTTACATTTTCTGCAATTAAACTTTTAACATGATTTAAATTCATTATACATTCTACACATCTATTGCTTAGCCAGCTGATGCATTTTGCGGGCCTCTTCAAGGGTCCTTGTCTGTGCTTAAAATTCTTAATTGATATCATAAAGTATTTATAAAAAATATGAAATTATTACAATGATCCCTAACCCCTCTAGAAATATAGTAATTATCATACTTTTAAGTGGGCTTGTACACTGAGCACAGGTAGACACTTCTAAGACTACGGATTCAAATGAAACATAGTTACCATTATTAAATAAAAGTATATACTGGATTGAGGAAGAGGCAAGACTAGGAGAATTACAGTGGATGCTGAGGTAGCATGAATTATTTATGTGTATGAAATGATTTGTTTTGTTGTTAATCTATATTTGCTGGTTGTTGGCTAATAAAAAAACAAACAATCTATGCCTATAAGGTTGTTGCCAAAGGCTACATGTACATAATGTTGTTTTTTTGTAGTTTACTATTGAGCTATATGTACACTAATGCTGAAACTGTATATAGAAATGGCTGAAGGTAGGGCAAAGTTTTCAATCAGGAAGTCTGTCTGCACCATAAATATGTCTGTATGTAACCACATGAATGTGTACATTAAAATCAAAAGGATGTGGTTCAGGAATTCTAAAGCAATGGCCAGTGTGTACAAAAACATGTAAGCACCTATATCCTTGTGTATGTGTAGTACCCGTGAAGGTTATGGTGAGAAGGAATGAAAGGAATCAAAAAGTTTTGGGATTTGTGCTGGATTGGGCCGTGTAAATACCTTCTGTTTTAAGAAGGCTTGATTGTGCTTGTGTATGTGTATAAGATTGTGCCCCTGTCTTGCCAGCCATACCAATCTCAATTCCATCTCAGCAGAGGAGGAGACCCATAAGGTAGGGGGCTTCTAAACGGGCTAAACATCCAGGAGGTTAAACTTAGTTTGAAACCACATCCTGGGAACCTACTTGAAGGTTGTAGTCCAATTTCATTGTCTTTCTGTGGGGGGCACTTGGTTGGTTAAGATCACTTTAAATACACAGATGTTAGTGTTTTTTTTTTCATCAGCCCCAAGGTGAGATTGTGCTACACAAGAGCGGAAAGTGGGAGGTAAGCAAGTATTCTGTGCTCAGGTTTCCATCTCTAGGACATATACACTGCACAGTACAAATGTTGATTTATGTTGACATGTATAGTATAAGAACCTTTGTTCATAGTATGTATCGGATGTTATATGTTTTCATTATTTGGATAGTGGTTGTAATAATATCTTTAACTTAATTATTCAACACAAAATTGTCCTGAGCAGGCAAAAGGGAGCTTGGAATTCAGCAGCACAGTCTGAGGGTTCCACATCCACATTTTGTATATGTTTTGGCAGTGTTGGGTTCAGATAGTGAGAGCAAAGCGCACAGCGAAACGGTATGGGGTAATATTAATGTATAGGATTCAGCGCCTCAGGCTCTGTATGTTTCATTAATTTCCTCCCCATTAGAGTAAAATGAGGATATCCTGAATTGCAGTGAACTGCTCACTCCAAAAATGTCCCTGGCCTATGTTCGAGAAAACAACGAGATTGTATGTTTCTCTTCCTCTGAATTAACTCTTCCCATGGTGGAACTTTTTATACAATGTATCCAAGATGAATGGACAAGCTTGCACATACATTAGACAATAAATCTATTGTAGCCATCTCGGGAGAATATCTAAACATAGACACACATGCATAAACTTGATCAATCTAAAGGTAGCTCTACACAGGTCGATTTGTCACCGATCAATTCCCGATCCATTCATTCCAGGAGATCGTGGAATTGGCGACTGATCGGATCGGGAATCAATGGAACACCACCTTGGGAATCGGATTTGTGGTCGGTTTGGACATTAAACGATCTCCAAAATGGCCGATTTCACAAAATCCATCGATCGGAAAGGCTGCTTCATAGGGCTGTGGGTCCACCAACATACTCCGATTGCCAAACGATCGACTAAAAAAAACATGTTTGTTCAATGTCCAATCCGATTTATTTGATCGTTCGTTCAGGGTGGGCAGAACCCGATCAATTGCTGATCGATCGGTCAAAAATCAAGTGAAAAATCAACCCGTGTATGGGAGGCTTTAGATTTGAGTAGCTTCTGAGATTTACATATCGACTGTCAGTCCAACATTGATCAATGGTACCAGCTAGGGCATTAACAGAAAAGTCGTCTGACTGACTGTTATTGACTAGTCACCTAAAGTAAGCCGACAAGTCGTGTTTTTTTTCCCCCTTTCTCTGTATGGGCACTTGTAAACACAATGCAGTCTAGGTTACGTAGCTAGTAGGCAGTAGGTGAAATACACACATCACATGTATGGAAATACTTCACTCTGGACCACACAAACCATACACTGACCTGCACAATCTGCAAGTCTATGTTGAAATACAAAAAAGGTGCTACTGTTATCTGAAATGGCATCCTTGAACTAACATGGGTGATGCTAGCACTGCTGGGAGTCATCCAGAGCACATTCAGTAGCTTTACAGTTATACTGATTTTTTAATGACAATGTGCTCTTATGTGAAACAAAGGTGTTTAGCATTGACAGTGTTTATGTGTGTCTTTGCTGCCACAGTTTAAGCTGTTCCCCCTTTCTGTTTTGAACTTAAATTCACTGCAAAATTCAAGCCTATGTTTTGTTTTATTGTCATGTTGACTGTTAATGTTATAGAGAACTTATAAAAGTTGTTAATTGTTGGATACTTGTGTTCCTCGTTTCCTTTCCAAAGTCCTGTGTACACATGCTCCATTGTACCATCGGATAAAAATTTTTTTAAAATACCTACAAAACCCATCAGATAAGACTTACTGAAATTTATCAAAATGTCCAGCCACTGCTCAACAATTTAATTTTTTATCTCTTTAAACAATGACTTTAAAAATCGATCAAATGGAAAAATCTAGCTGTGTATGGCCATAATGTCTGTGCGGATTTTGGACACGTTGTTCAGTGATCTGGACCCACCCAATTCTCACTGTTCCCTATAGAGAAGGACACAGTGGGCTGCCACTTGCTTGTGCTCCCCTGCTCCCCATAGAACAAGAAAAGTGCTGTTTGCTAATTTTGTCCTCCAATATTGCACCCTATTGTATATCTAATTAATACACTAAAGGGATCAAAGGAATACTTTTGCATCCATTACACAGTGTGGGCATTTTATTTATTGATATTAGATTGACAGCCGTAATTGAAATCAATAGAATTGAAAATTGATGGCTAGTGTTAGAAAGCACAATCCTACCAACTAAACCACAGGTGTCAAAACCAAATACACATTGGGACAAATTTTAAAACCTGGAAAAAAGCCAACCTGAATAATTATCGATAACATTTCTACATTTAATTATTTTTTAATCAAAAGCATAAAAAAATTTGATCAAAATTAAACATAAAATTGATCGAAAAGTAATTGGACATGCTGGTAGGTATTTCTACTGATTTTTATCTGAAGATTCTATGGAACATGCCAACACGGCTTTGGAAAGGAATCGATCTGTTTGGAATTGATCACGTTATATGGTGGTAAAAACAAGCCAAATGTAATACGATCACATTTAATACAATCGTATTCTAAGTCGATCTAATGAAAAATCAAACCGTGCATGCCCAGCTTAAGGGTCAGGGGAGGTAGCCAGAGGACGACCAGGCATTCAAGACACCTAAGGGTGCAGGATATTAAGATTCTGCCATATCTCTCAAACAAATCAAAACAGTGAAACTGAATACCTGGCACAAAAAAGGACATAAATCCATTCAGGTTTTGTTTCAATTAATTATCCTTAAATGTATTACATTTAAATACAAAACAGTGTAATCGCTTAAATAAGACTCTGTAGTCCCTGTAACAAGATCAGATAATGGGACAGAAATAGGGTTCTACATTTTAAGGGGCATTTTGATGGAGATAGCAGAGAGATGAGACTATTTTATTTTCACTGTTAACATATATATAAAAACTGCAGAAAAATCTCCTTCTCTGCCAGGCAGGGCAAAGCTGGGCATAGACATTTAGATTTCCCAGCAATCGATCTTTTAAAGGATCTATGCCCAGCTTAACATATATGTAGACAATTTTACATTGAATGCTTTTTAAAAGCATTTCAAATAGTGATAAAATCACATTTAAAAGGGAGTGTTAGCGTATTTCTATTAGGTAAAAAGGAAAAATATTTATGTTTCTCATATACATTTCCAACAAGATTCCAAAGTACAGATACCTCCCGATAGGGTTAAACACAGAGAACAGAGACATCCGTCAGAAGAGCTGACAATCTAATATAATCTAGACAGCTCCAGGGACAAAAAGAAAAAGAGGATGTGGAGTTGATAGGAGATTTGAAAGCTGGGATGTGTAAGGGAATTGTCTTAATTAAAATTCTCTCTTTCATCGTGGTAATTATTCGCTAACAAGAATTTGCTTCCCATTTTGTCATTACGCCAACTTAAAAGGGGAAGTGGGGGAAAAAAGATTTGACCGTCAAAACATCATGTTGTATTAAAAGAATGATGATTTTAATTAGTCCTGGAACTGAGGAGGAGAGAGAGAAGTTATTAACTAGCGATTGTCTGGTTATTAAGCAATGTTGGTTAAAAGGGGAAGAAGCAGGATAGCAAAACTTTAAGGAACAAAATATATAGTAATAATTGGGGCTTTTGAGGCATCGTAAGGAATTTTAACGAGCATACTCAATTAAGATACACATACATAAATAAATCAAGTACAAAGTACTCTTTTAGGATCACAAGCAGGAGTCCCACAGGTCTAATGATATGATATTCCTTTGCTCTCAACACGTTTCGACCCCTGATGAGGGCTTCTTCAGGAGAAAATGGTTGGGTGCCAATATTGCTGCAAAAACACACAAATGATAAACATCTGTAATAAACCAACATGCAGCATCAACATGGCCTTCAAATGTTGTATACACTGCAACAGAAACCCATCCCAAAGACAACCCCTTAAGCCCCTATATTATTTTACTTGCCATGCTTCCACACTTTCTACGTGTTCAATGAACAAACTACGTCCAATCACATTCCCAACTCGGGGTAAAGGTCTCCAGCAAGGACCACGTTTTACCAGTAGAAAAAACACCTTTTCTGGAACCGTGATGTATACACAGTAGACCCTCCTGTGGAGAACAAAACAACTATGTATATATATGGCTGGTGTGCAAAAAAAGTCTGATGTATGTCTTTGTCCTTGATTTTATTTATGTATGTAGTATTCAACTTATTTATGTGGTCAAGAAGAATAAAGACCATCTTAATTTAGTATGTTGGTTAAAATTCCTTATGATGCCTCAAAAGCCCCAATTATTTTTGTCCCTCATCCTGTTCGTATTTTTTCAATAGAAGAAAGGGATGTGGCATTGTCGTTGAACAGATTTTTAGGAGCAACGCTTAGGGAGTGAGATCAGTTCGTTGTTTAAAATATATAGTACCTCTTGATCCTGCCAGAAATCATGGGAACTGAGGACTTTCTATGAATTCTGTAGATGTGTCTGCTTTAAGGATAAGTTTGTTTTCTTTTTCATTTGTTTATGAATTGGTTTATATATATAAAGATTACATTAAAACATAAGGCTATGTTTCCACTGACTGCGTTTAGGGATGCCTATCCCATACATATGCATGACTTCTGCCCTGCTTGCTCACACAGCTTTCAGTGGGTATGCCTGATCCAATGAACGCCATGATCCCTAAATGCCATGGAAACATAGCCTTTTTTGCATTTAAGAATTCCTACAAATAGTTATTAAGTTGCCCATCAATTTGAAAATGGGATTTATTCGTACATATTTAGTCACAGTGTGTCCTAAGTAGACCCAAATAGCAGAATAATAAATTAGACAGGCTATTGGAACTGAACCATAGTAGTAAATTACTGAGCAGAAATATTAAGGTCTAGCCTCTGCAAATGAAACATAGGAAAAATTCACATGAAATATCTGATACTTAACCAGCTTACAATAGAAAAATACATATATAAAAAGAACATTTTTTTTCTGTCCTGAACATAAAATTATGACTTTTCATTTATTTGTAATGAAAGAGACTGTGCGTGTATGACATTTTATTCTCTTGCTGGGCCTTTATGTATGTAGATGTTGTTTGTGCCACTGTCTCCAATCTTTCCTCCCCTGCTATAAATAAGATTACATGCAATGAATTGAAATAGACTTTTCTCAACTTCTGGGGCCATTAGGACGGGCCAAGATTTCAAACAATGCACAGCTTAATGTGGCCCGCCTATGTAATTGTGAACTGCGGATTTCTGTCTTCAGTTGGGCAGATCTTTGCTCCGTTGCTGGTGCTACAGAAAATACGTTTCAAATGAGGTAAGGGGAAAATAAATAATCCTGAACTTCTTAAGCCTGTACCCAAAATATTTTGGCATGATATGGGAAGTTCCACAGGTTTGTGCAATATGTTTTGGTTTTATGCAAACAACTCAGGCCACTTCTGGTGACCCCATATGTTTACAGGTGTCAAACTCTGCCCGAATCTGGCACACAGTGTAAAGACATGTCTTCACTGCATAAAAATTCAGTTCAGGGAATGTGGCAAGGTGCAGACCATTCCCATTCCAAACAATAGGACATAATGTGTCATTACAGAGGCATCATAGCCTGTGATGCTTCATGTAAACATAAACGAGGGGCCCAGAGATCATATTGTGCCCGTGCCACCAATTGGGCACCATGAATACATCAGGCTTCATTGAAAGCTTTGTGTTTTCCTCACGTATGAACGCAGGGATTTCCAGGAGTGTTACACACATTCCACTGTTTATAAATAAAAATAATAATTACAGATTTAATGTTCAAGTTTAATTTAAAATTGTTACCATATAAGATGGATGAAAAGGAGAAACATCCTCAATTCTAGAACTTTTCCAATAAATATGGTTAGCCCACAAATTTGCCCATGGTTAGCCCACAAATTTGCCCATGGTTAGCCCACAACTTTGTCCAAGTTTTTACATTTTGTCCCACTGTGTGCTTGAGTTTGACACACCAGATGTATATGCTGACAAGACGCAAATAGGAGGAGAACACAGAGTGATAGAGAGACACCTTGTAGCAGAAAAAAGTATATAACATTAGCAAATGAATGTGTCTTTAACTGAAATCTAAAAAGATTATGTTGCCATCATAACTACTTGTATGCATTTCTTTTCAGCAAATGGAGTATTTGCATTTTTTGGAGCATCTGTTGCAAAGTTTTGGAGCATCTGTTGCAAAGTTATTTTTCCATGCAGTTTGTTCTGAGTTAAAATTCCAAAGCAGAAAGAGAATCCATAAATTAAATATTATAATTTGAGGTATTAGCCTAATAAAGACATAAGAATGCAATATTGTATATATATAGTTGTACTGTACATGCCACACTCCACAGTATAGGGACTCACTCCATCACCTACCATGGACAGCTCTAGTGCTTGGCTCTATGGTATCTATTATATAAATCCTAGAGTCATCACACAGATTCCCTCTGCATTCCCAACATGTGATTGGAACAGGTACAATGAGAAGGTTGGTATTTACAGCTGGGGAAGACACAAGGATTACATCAAAGTTTACTTAAAGCCGCAAACATGTTTCTGTATTGTGTGTTTTTTTATTTTTTTTTATTTTAACTGTGGACCGGTTTGCCACAAACATTTCTGTACTAGATAATATTTTGTGCTATCTCTAAAAAGTACATTAACACCAGACCATGTTCTCATCAAAGTCCCTCTCTGAGAACATTTACTGATAAGCCTTATCTTAGTTCTGCTTCATTAGCAACTGAAATCTTGGGGAGCTGTCAATCACAGCGTCCACCAGCCACCACAGTGGTTATGCGGCAGCTGAGTGACGTATGCAGTACTTTTGGGGCAGCATGTGTCCAGAGAAGGATTAGACCCTTTTTTGCACTAAACATGTAGTGGTGAGACAGAATTTCCCTGCAGCCAATAACATTTTCTTTCTGAATAATTTTTCCAGGCCATTGTGAGATTCAAGAATGCAGATTATCATGGTAGTGTGTAGTCCAATAAATGTAGAATTTCTGCATACTTAATAGATCTCTAGAAACATATTGCATTGTTATTCTTGTTTCCAGTTAGTAAATATAAATATAGTAGTGATTACCTGCCAAATGATTTTATATTTCTTTCCATTAAGTCCTTACCATACAGGCATTAACTTTTGTTTGATTTTCTTTTCATTAACTGTCAATCTAATATGGATTTATGGTTCTACCACACAGAGTAATAGATGCAAATTCCTTAAATTCAGTTCCTTTCCCATTATGATGGGTGTGTCAGAAAAAAAGTGAAATATGAATACAACCTTTCCATGATGTGTAAAAGGAGCAAGCCTCTACTTTTAGTACACACATACAGTGGTAGGATGTGCGTAGACAATAATAGATGGCAAAAAAAAAAAACGAGGTGTCCATTTCTCCAGTCAAGCCAAAAGACCATTAAATACTGGGACCTTAGTGCCAATATTGTGTAAGATCCTCAAATCAAGGGAATATATGGTTTCTCTTCTCTCCACAAACACTGCAAGCTCCTCTTAACTCAGTCCTAAGGCCAAACAAGGAAGTCCTGTTCGACTGGAGAAATTAGTGTCGGGAGTTGCTTGCCTTCACCTTGTGACAGGTAAGTCTCTACTCGGGAGGAAAAGGACCCCCCAAGCACAAACAAATTACCACCAGACTAGAATGAAGGCTTTCTTCCCTATAGAAACTGATGATAACAGATACTATACTTCATTTTAGCCATAACCTTTTACTTTTTTTCTATTTTATAGGAAATCCTGAGATTTTCTTTTATTTCCTGTTGCATCACCAGGACAAAAACTGAAAATTGCTACAGTTGAACGCAGGCAACAAAAACAACCTAATAGGCTTTATTGATTGCTCATGCTATCCAAATTTCAAGAAATATTTTGGCTTGAAAAACATGTTTATAAACCAAATTATTTAACAATTATTAACTTTATAAAAGTGAGGTTTTCCTCCTATTTGGACCAGCACTTGCAGTGCAGTGACAGAGCCGATCCAGGGAGACAGCATTCAATGAACACAATAAAGTCATGACAGCACATAGTAGAATCCTTCACAGCTGCCAAGACATCTTGTTTTCACAGAACAGACGCTTGACTACAGAGCAAAACGCCAAGAATAATATACTTTCTTTTAAGAGACTAAGTAGAAAAAAATCTCTGTCTTATAAACATGGTGTGGAGAAGCATGCCAGCGATTATAAATCCTGAATCTTTAAAAGAAACCCGGAGTAGGAGTTGCAGGAGGTCAGTTGTGGGGAGATGTGAGGCATTGCACGAGGCATTGCATGGAAGAATAAAATCTCTGATCCATCCAGCTAAAATTCCTCCTCAGATCCTGGGACAGATAGACACAAGAGTACAGAGCCAACTAACTCTTTGTGGGCCTAAAACACCATCAATGTCCTGGGGAAGCCAGAAGCCATCCAGCCCAGTTCAACAACTT
The DNA here is from genome assembly GCA_036250615.1 of Ptychadena robeensis. Lineage (NCBI taxonomy): Eukaryota > Metazoa > Chordata > Amphibia > Anura > Ptychadenidae > Ptychadena > Ptychadena robeensis. The sequence goes on from CM070037.1 coordinate 88,499,981, forward strand.
TCTCTCAGCATATAGGCCAACCAACCCAACCAAACAAACCCTAGGCCAACCAACCCAACAAAGGTATTTTGGTAAAGCCTATACAACTAGGCCAGTCCTTGACTTCCTATATGGCTTGCTTACACAAACTGCCCTTGTCTTTTCTGTGTTGCACATTTGAAGTTCCCCTTTATTTGTGTCTTCCGATTAGACAACCAGAACCCTTCCTAGAGCTGGCCATCTGGCCAAACTGAGCTATCGGGGGAGAAGAACCTTGGTGAGAGAGGTAAAGAAGAACCCAAAGATCACTGTGGCTGAGCTCCAGAGATGCAGTCGGGAGATGGGAGAAAGTTGTAGAAAGTCAACCATCACTGCAGCCCTCCACCAGTGGGGGCTTTATGGCAGAAGGAATCCTCTCCTCAGTTTAAGACACACGAAAGCCAGCATGGAGTTTGCTAACAAACACCTGAAGGATTCCAATATGTGAGAAATAAGATTCTCTGGTCTGATGAGACCAAGATAGAACTTTTTGGCCTTAATTCTAAGCGGTATGCGTGGAGAAAACCAGGCACTGCTCATTACCTGTCCAATATAATCCCAACAGTGAAGCATGGTGGTGGCAGCATCCTGCTGTGAGGGTGTTTTTCAGCTGCAGGGACAGGACAACTGGTTGCAATTGAGGGAAAGATGAATGGATTAAAGTACAATTTTATCCTGGAAAAAAACCTTCTCCAGAGTGCTCAGGACCTCAGACCGAAGGTTTACCTTCCAACAAGACAATGACACTAAGCACACAGCTAAATTAACAAAGAAGTGGCTTCACAACAACTCCATGACTGTTCTTGAATGACCCAGCCAGAGCCCTGACTTAAACCCAATTGAGCATCTCTGGAGAGACCTAAAATGTCTGTCCACCAACGTTTACCATCCAACCTGACAGAACTGGAGAGGATCTGCAAGGAGGAATGGCAGAGGATCCCCAAATCCAGGTGTGAAAAACAAGCTGCTTCTTTCCCAAAAAGACTCATGGCTGTATTAGAACAAAAGGGTGCTTCTACTAAATACTGAGCAAGGGGTCTGAATACTTAGGACCATGTGATTTCAGTTTTTCTTTTTTAATAAATCTGCAAAAATGTCTACAATTCTGTGTTTTTCTGTCAGTATGGGGTGCTGTGTGTACATTAATGAGGGAAAAAAGAACCTAAAAGATTTTAGCAAATGGCTGCAATATACCAATGAGTGAAAAATGTAAGGGGGTCTGAATACTTTCCGCACCCACTGTACTTTAAGAGATACCTATGTCCAAAAAGGAAACTTTAGCTCAGATATTGTGGCTGAATGACACTGGCCATACATAGCTACATTTTTTGTGTTTCATCAAGCAGTTAAAGTCCATCTTTCAGAATTTGTTCAACCAAAAATGATGGAAATCGATCATAAATTGAAAGATTAATTCAGTCAATTGTCCCAAAAATTGCATGGGGTTTTACATGTTAAGATTTAGATTTTTGGAGCATGTGCAAACACCTTTATCTTCATAATAATTTTCTCACCAAAAAAGGAAAAATGTGTCTAGCCTACTAGAAAAAAAACTTTATAATCACCATTCAAGGTGACATATTTGGCTTCCAGGAAGAGAAGGTAAAATGGAAGGTGGTAACTGTTTGACACGAGTCCCCTTCCATAAGAACATCAGGAATCTGGCTCTATGGTGCACTTTCTCTCCTTGGAAAACTCTGCAGCCTTGTTTAGATTGTCGAGATGGTCCATTTTGACATGCTGTTCTTATTACTGAGATCTGCCCCATGATCGCCACTCACATATTTCTTCACACTTTCCTTTTTTTCAATTGAGGTTCCTTTCTTTGCCTTCTCTTTATTCCAACTTATTGTCTTTTCTAGCTATTTTGGGGCCATATTGATACAGTTATCAATGTCCTCAGATTTAGTCCTCAGACATGCGTATCTGTGCTCAGAGTGCAGTTCGCAAAGGCCCCTCTGACATATTGGGTCTTTGTTTATAACTGGGCAAGCAAAAACATGTTTTGGCCTTGGACATAATTCTAGTTGTAAGTCAAAACTAAAAGTTTGGTTGCAACTCAAGTTGGTCTTAAGTCATACCAGATATAACTCAAGTGTCCACTGTATATACATTTTTTGGTTTTGCTATGCTCTAACCCCCCGCCCCCTGCCCCCAGTGTGATGAATGACATCCCACTGAGCCAAATCTAAAGGGGAATTGCATTGAATACAGTAAAAACTGTATCCAATGCTATTCAAAGTAAAAAAAAAAACAAATTGAACTGAATAAAAAGGGAATTATTAATAACAACTTTCAGCGTTAAAAACTATTCCCCACACTAGATGTCTTCAGTCTTAAGGCCCTCAGACACATATATATTTTATTTTTGTTTGACCCAAAAAATCGATTTGTTTACGCCGAATGGGAAATGATTCCTGTCCACCTGGTATGATCAACCAAAATTGATCGATATCGAACAGAAAATCCCTGGAAAGTGATCGGACAAGTTGGTAAATTTTCGTAGATTGTACAAGTATCTGATGGATTTCTAGGTATTTTGAATGATTTGCATTCAATTGTACTATGGCTCATGTGCATCAAACTCAGGAAAGAAATAGCTTAGTTGTGAATCAATGTGGTGGTGATTAATATTCATAGTGATATAGTGATATAGTGATGCAAGAGTCAGAGGATGATGTAATTTTGTTTTTACATCAAACATTATTATATTCAGGATGTTTACTAGACCCTAGTATGGACCTCAGCAGAGCGCTAGGGAGGTTAAGCCAGCAATTGTTCAGGTATGGTTTTGTAAACATCCATGAGACCCCAACATTTTTTATTCATATATGGAATACCGTATTTTTGCTCCGCAATAGGGTAAGCCCGGGGTCAGATAGAACGAGCAGATCTCCCATCTGTAGTTCATTGTTTATGTCAGATGAGCCCCACTGACATAAACAATGAAGAGCAAAGGCAGATGAAAGAGCTGCCATCCAGCTCTGCATGTGTGAGCTGGACTCACATGGGCGGCTTTTCCATCTGTACACAACCTGCCCAGCTCACATACAGCTCTGCCATCAGGGATGGAGGCATGGCAGCTGTCAGAGAAAGCTTTCCCACCTCCTAAACTCCTGCTCTGCAGTCAGAGCACAGACCTCCGGCCCACAGAGTAGGAGAAAGCCAAAATATTTTTTACCCATTGGGCACTCCAAAGTATAGATTGCGTCCTATACATTGGAGTGTCTTAAGATCTGAAAAATACAGTATGTTTGGAAACATAATTTTCCAATAGTTGTTGAATCTGAACTGAGCTTAATATGAATCAGTATAAAAGGTTATTTGATTAACTAAAAGTCTAAGTGTGAGTAAGGTCTGTTATATCAGACTACCAATCTCCGAAACATATGTTCTATCATTTTTTTAGGCATGAAAAAGACACCTTTCATTCACATCTAAATCATAATCCCTTCAATTCTAACTGTTACCCAAAGCCTCAAAGGAACCAAATCTTGTGAAGTGTTTATATTCGGCGCACCTGCAGGAGCAGTCACATTTCACTGTTTCATATGGAAAGAATATTATAAAGTGTAATGGAAGGAAATGCCATGGAAAGAGAGGGGGGCTATGTAACTGATATCATCAGTTGTTAAAGAAGGCCTCCAGCCAAACATTAACCTCTAATTCTGATTATTAAAGATTAACTTTAAGCAGGATAAACATGTGGCTATGCACCAATTTAAAAGCTTTAATTGTATTTTTAGTAATTGTCTACATTGCAATCTTTTATACAACAGAGTTTGAAGCGAAGAAAAAGGAGCAGCACAAGTAGTCTGTGGATCTCTTTTTGCTAACAAGACATTCTGATTTGGTGCATCCAGAAAGTATTTACAGGGCATCACTTTTTCCAAAGAGGTAAATACACAATTTAAATGCATATATGCTAGTGTACCTTCCAAACCGTTTGTATATCTGTCCATCTATCCTGAAAATTACACAGTTCTGACACACAGCACAGACAAACTAAATTCGACAATTCGCAAATTTCACGAATATGGCAGCAGATATTCGCAATATCGAATATTCGCTATATTATGCATTGGGAAGCTTATGACGATGCATTGCGATGATATATTCACAATGCAAAAATGAATGTGACCATTCATTTTAAAGGTTATCACGGTGGGATTTATAATTTCAAATATATTTTCGCTATGTATGGCCATGCACTCGAATATTAGTAGAATTATTTGCGAAATATCGCGAATTTGAATATTGCCTGTGAATCACTACTGATAATCTGCTGAGAGTATTTATATAGCCACAGATGAACATGGGGAGGGTGGAGAATATGACTACCCACTGATTCACATAGTTACTTACTACAGGAATAGAGAATTCTTACTTATTCCTCAGACACAAAATTAGTTAATTACAGACCAGAAGGCTAACTACAAAAATTTAAACCAACTGAACTCTGCACCAGCTTAGACCACCATCAACAATTGTGAACTATTTAGAAGTGCAGGAATCCTGCTTATAACCTTTTCTTGCATCTTGTTATACTGCCCTCCACAATCAAAGGCTCACTTGCCTTAGCAACAACCATGACTCCATCATGTACTCCTACACCACCCCCTTCAACATTGCCATAGCCCAAAAATCCATTTAAGAGTCTATTCATATAACCACTTTGCCTACTCAATCCCGATTTCTCAGAGCAGCCTCTTTCCTAAATTCATACTTTTCTCATTGAGTCTTCTGGCTATTGCTTTGAGGAAGTGGGTCTCTTCATGGCTGGTGTTTTCTGTAACAAGCCAGTGTGCCATTGCATTGTGTAACCATTGTGAAATGCTTCCTATTTTCAGGGTATCAATTAAATATGTTCCCTCAAACCAGGAACCAAACCAAAGGAATGTTCCTCCTAGCTTTGGAAAGATCCCTATTTTCAAGGTATTCATCAGAGATGTTCCATGCTATCGGTTATATTTATATTAGCCTTGTACACTTTCATCATTTCCTCCGCTCATTTTGGAAAAAGTGATATGCCCATGATAACCCATAAAACAAAATGGGGGGGGGGGGGGGG
>CM070037.1:88512308-88531017 GCA_036250615.1 Ptychadena robeensis
AAAAATTTATCGTTTTTAATCTGTCGGCCGCTAATATCTGTGCATGTATAGGGGCCATAATACTTATAAATGAAGCACACTGCTACTGACGTATGGTCCTTTCCACATTGGTGATACTCACATAACTCTTTTACTTCTACGAAAAGCCCACCTAAGAACTTTTTCTGCAGACACTCATAAGCCTGGCACAGGCACAGGCAGCTGGAATTTCCTCCAGATCGAGGAAGCCCGACGTGCTGGCTGATATCAAGCTGCAGCACCTTGAGCACAATCAAGCTCTTTGAATGCGCATGGCACTCAATTGTGCTTGAATCTATTAAGAAATTAAGCCATGTATGCCCAACTTAAAGCTAGCCATACATGGTTTAATTTTAGGGTTCAATCAACGCTTTTTCGATGAAAAATTTGATCGATTGAAAGAAAATCGTTTTTCTGCCTACATAGTACAATCGACGATTATTGATGGTTTTTTTGTCAAATTGTCGATTGAATCGTGCACGGACAGGCTGGAAAAATTTGGTTGATTGTACAATCATCAAACTACATTCCTTGTGGCTACTTCCCTTAACACATCATTTCCAATTGAAACGAAAATCATAAGAGAAATTCAATCGACGATTTTGGATTACTTCGATGAGCTTTTCAGTCGAAATTGAACAATAATCGTACTCCTCATGTGGTTTACATTGATTTTAGATTTTTTCATCGAGCTACAAAATCTAATCTAACATTGATTGAACGCTAAAATTGAACCATATGTGGCTAGCTTTAGACTACATTCAGGAAATATTAGTCATTGCCCATAAGGATAACAAGGGGGGTGGTTGTCAGCGATTGTCAACTGTCCGCACAATGTGTGCAAACGCTGCACACAGCGGCTCAGATGTGGTTTCAGGGTGGCTGCCAACTGTCATTCTAAAACTGAACCTATAAATGCAGCCTTACATTAGCATGAATGACATGAATTTACATCTATTGGACATGGTGATGTATGCTCAGTGTGCACACATTGTCCTCTGCTGCATTTTGGCAGGATATCGTTTCGAATTTTGTTGGTACAGATATTTAGAATTTTTATACCAATAAGCAGCTGTCACTGGTCAATGTGTGTTGTAGTACACTGTAGTGCAAATCCTCGGGTAACATAGCAATTAGGGTAAATTTCCACATACGTTGGGATCCTCTCGTATACGCTTAGCCGGCTCCCGACGTAAAATATAGACATTGCCTGCACGGCGGATAGTCTCTCTACACATCGGCCGGTGCAAAGAATTAACGTATTCAACTACATTGAGCCTTGCAGCAGCGGAGCGGCTCAGCGCCGTGAAGACAGATCCTCCGCCAAGCAGGTAAGTGTATCTGCTAAGCGTTTACGCGAGAGGGTCCCGCCGTATGTAGAAACAAGCCCTTACAACACAGAATTTGCTGTGATGGGGTATTTTTGCTTGTATCAGCAAAAGGTAGCCATACACATATGGATTATCCCTCGATAGATAACGGACAGACTGTAACGTGATGATACTGCAGCTACTCGGATCGGCCGGCACCCTTTGTGTGCCAGGCATTACTTGGGATGGGGATGGCAGTAATGGGATTGGACAGGACTCTACCAACATGTCAAATCACCGTGTGATCTGACATGCGGGGATTCATGGTCGATCTCCCCAGGTGGGCGCACCTGATTTTCGGCCGAGCGACTGCCGGCCAATTGGCGGGAACACGCACGGCGGTCCATCTGTTGCCCTACCTTTAGGCACTGTGTGGTCAATATTTAATTTCAAATTATTTGATGCACTCTGTGTACAGTATCAAGGATGCATCTTTCATTCCATTCATTAAGCTGAACTATTTGATCATTACATTTACTGGTCTGATCATGCTTTTTCTCTGTGCAGCAGTCTGTGGCATCATTCCCCCAACGTAAAACTTCTGGCTGTGCATTGTACAGGGATGATGCCAATAACTACCCATGGACTTGAGTGTGTAGATTTTGAACCTCCTTGAAATTTACATGCATTTTACCATTGCAATGGGGTAAGGAACTCCACCCAGCCTATATGTGGTTAGCGACAAACACCATTGACTCACTGAGCTCACTCTACTCATCCTAGCCCCTATGGTTGAAAAAGAGCCTCCGCTCGAAATGTGTCCCATTGCTTCTGTTGAGCCCTCCAGCATCTGTAAGCAGGAAGTGATCTCATCCCCAACCAGGAAGTGAGGTCATCCTGGAAAGCACATGGCCCTGAGAAATCAATCCTTGTAAACCTCTCTTAATGTGAGTATCTTGTCTGTTGTTTTGTTTCATTTTATTCCATTCCATATTATTTAACCATTTACAGTACCTTACTTTGTTGTACTAGGTTGTGCGCCTCTGTCCTTGTTCCTATATGTCTGTTACAGGGGGCCATACACCTTCATTTTGAGAGCTTCACACCTACACACAACTTAAACACCCATCCTTCATACTGACTATTTTACTATGCAATCTTTGCTCAGGCCCCATACACCCACTGAGGGCCCTTCTGGCCACTGATATCACTGTAGCTGTGTAATCACTGCTGAAGGTTGTGCACAACTATCTATCATCTTTCTTACGCTACTCACCCTGGCTGTCAACTTGTTCCTTGTTAGCAAATTAAGCTGTGAGCTGATTCTCCCTCTTTTAGTCTGTGCTCAGTTGTACAGGTGCTACAAAACGCTGATCTTAAGTTACATTCAGGTTATTATACTGCTTACATTTAAAAATGATGTATGAATATATACAGAGCTGCACTCATTTGTGTATTGTAATTCCATCTAAATGTCAGCATTGCCGTTTAAAAACCTGCAGACTAAATTAAACAAGGACTATTACAATGTTCTGCAGAGAAGAGCCGATTATGCAGACCTAAACATATATATACTAATTACACCAAACATCTGAATGTTACTAGGAATTATTTGCCTAGATGGCCTTTCCCTACAGTCACACAGAGAGAGGCCTTTCAGGCTGTATTCTCATGTTCCACCCAATATCATTCATCTCCCTTCTAACTTGCATTGTCGCTCTTGGACTGCTGTAGCAAAAGACAGACGAGATAAGGGGCAGTGACAGTCTAATATTGCACGGCTGCCTCACAGAAGACAGAGTCCCGGCGCTGGTGGGTCAAGGAGCGCCGCCTTGGACTCCAGCTCTTCTCTTTCCGATAGCTTAAGACAGAACCCAAGAAAGGTATACGGTGCCACCGTCGGCTCTGGGCTGTGAAATGGAAGCCTGTAGATGGAGTACAAATTTCATTTCTGGTATTTTTAAACCTGTGGTGTCACATAACCTTATCTGAAACACTTTATCAGCCTCTCTGCCCTCATACGGAGCCTATGATAGGCATTCCCATTTCGGGACATGACAAAAGATTCCGATGTTCATGATTCAGTGGAGACAGGAGGTCTACTAACTCAGGTGATCAGCTTAGTTACAGAGATGTGAAGGGGGGGGGGGGGGGGGGGGGGGGGGGGGGGGTATTGGTTGCTGTGTGTAAGGGTAGAGGTATCCTGTTGTGTCAGATGTGATGAAGCACAAAGGTTATCCCATGTGCTACAGATACAAAATGCTTGTTTACATACCTTGCTCCATGATGTTTAGTCTTTGTAGAGTTTTAGCTATTTTCCTGCAGATAATAACATACTCTTACAAAACATAACACACCACCATTGACTGTTTACCCTCCAAAGCTTTATGAAAGTAAAGTAATTGGACATAAAAGCTGGAGTTGTAGACTGTGTTGGTGGACTTTGGGGTAATGTAATAGCATTAGTTTGTCACTAGTTTGAGATCATTTAAAATTATATCAGCTGCATGTGATGTCCACATGCAGCTGATATAATTTTAAATGATCTCAAACCTGCTTCAATTTGGGTTTAATCTCCCATAGGTTTGCATGGAAATACAAAATTCTTTTGAATCAAGCAATCAGATATTGGCCAGCCAGTGCAGGTGCTGAGTGACAGGTGGGGGTCAAATAAACTGCCCAGGACAGCAGTATCCCGGCCGGGAGCCATAATTTGAGGTCCCCTGTTTTACATGAATCAAATGGAAAAATCAAGCCCTATATGCCCACCTTAAGGTTGGACATAGTTATAGACATACGTGATCTTATATATACAAGCAATGCACTTGATTTAATACCTTATTGTCTTTCATCTTTTCACAGTAGTCAGCAATTAAAAAGAAGCAGTGCTTTTCACCAGTTAGGCTAAGTTTACACTGTCGTCACGTTTAAAGCTTCCTAGACACTCCCCAGTGGCAGTAAGGCTTTAAAGACGCTTTAAAGCAAAGACCCTAGTACAAGATTTACTCTAGCTTACTAGATTGTAAGCCTGTCCGGGCAGGGTCCTCTTCTCCTCCTGTGTCATACCTGTACCTGTGTGTTATTGTGTGTTTTTATCTCTAATGTATTGTACAGCGCTGCGTAATATGTTGGCGCTATATAAATAAATGATAATAATAATAAAGACAGAAAAATGTCCAGGGTGGCAGGGAGTGAGCTTCAAGCAGCCACAGGAGGTCACCTGACCCTGTAGGGTGCCTGGAAATGTGTGAAAGCCACTCCCAGGTCGTTTTTTTCATGACTGGAAAATGAGTGAAAAGAGCTCTGCAAACTTGCTGCAGTAGCTCTCGGGGCTTCACCATTGAAGTCAATTGGGTCGTTTAACGACCAAGCGACCCTCTAAACGCAACAGAAGGCGTTCAAAAAATGAACAGAAAACGTACTGCTTGTCAGAGGACAACTTAATCTAGGCATACACAGTTCGAATTTAGAATGATAGATTTTCTATTATCTAGATCTTTTAATCGGGCACCAATCAAAATCGAATCCAAAGTAGTGCCACATGAAAGGTCCGATCGTAATACGACCAAAATCAACTTTTCAACAATCAACAATTTTAGTTTAGATTAAAAAAACACAGGAAATAGTCCTATAGAAAGGGGTTCATCGAATACAATCGACCCAACGATTTTAGTTTGATCGTTGTACAATCAATGAAAACATGTCCGATCATATTTCGATCGATGTTTTGATCAGTAATGGACAATATTCGCAGATCGAACAATTTGTGCAGCATAAGATTTAAGTTCGTAAACTTTGCTCGTTTTAGGGCGATCGAATGCTAAAATCAAACCATGTATGCCTAGCTTTACAGTCACATACTGTGGAAGTATTACAAATAGTATGAGATGGGTAATTGAGCAGTAAGTGGATGAACACTAAAGCGTCATCACGCTGCTGTCAGATATCGGGAGAGCAGGGGACGGCTCTGCTCTCTACCCGGCAGCTGAAGCTTTGCTTGTAGACCAGCGGTCTCTAAGCAAAGCATCGGACATCGGCTTTAATTACGGTCATGTCCGATAAAGCTGTTTTCGAGCGGGATTGTTTTGTCCCGCTCGAAAACAGCAGTGGGCGCAGATTATGTGGGCCAGATAAATGGCCATGAGCACGCACGGTGCTCAAAATGGCCATCGATTTGACCCATACCCCCATGTCTGTACCCTGCTTAAGTCCATATTCATTAGTTGCTATACATTAAAAACTTGTTGGATAATTGTTAAATCAAAAAAAAAGGGGGGCGATAATGAGCACTAGGGGGCTTGTTCACTATTGTCTCTATGGCCTGCAGTAAGCCCACTAGCATTTGCTGACCTATTGAAAAGACCTTTCACTAAAATAAATGAGAGAAAAGTGCTGCTAGAACAAAGCATCACATTAATGAGACCACTGAGACATGAAGGATACACTAAGCAAAGTATTGAATTATTAATAAAAGTAAAACACAAGTTATTTTATACGGACAAGCTATTAATATCACTTAGAGATATATGGTTCCAAGCACTTATCAGAACGTAAGATAACGGAGATAAAGTTGTGGTTTAAGGGGGAAATATTTTCCTTCCCACAGTTGCTTTCCCTCCATTAGTCCACCATGGGACATGGAAGGCTGCCTCTTCCAGACGCAGCTGGGCAAAACATCCCTGCAGAAAAGTAAATGGTAATTCTGTGTGATTCGCAAGTGTGAGAGAACTGATAAAGCAACAAGATTTTGAGCCCCTTCAGGTGAGGGTAGGTCAGGTGGCTTTAACATGATATATATCCAACTATGGGCAAACAAAACATCAATTATCTTTTTATTTCTAGCTTTGGAAGTGGAGTTTTTATTTGAATCTCAATCTATTTTCTCTTTAAAAATACAGTTTATTATATTTCTTATGCTTTAAAGGAAGAATCACATGGGAGAAAATAACAGATTACACTAAGGGACCCTATACATGGGTGGATACCCGCTCAAGTGTTCGCCAATCAAAGGGTGAATCGATGCACACAACTTTGCACAAACGATTCCCATTTGATGCTTTGGATCGGGACCCTGGTCCCCATCAAAAATCATGGTAATGGAACAGGGATTTACCAACATGGGACAGGGTGCTTGCGTTCGATTCCTGAATGATCGATTGCCGCAAAAACATGCACACTGAATGATCGTTCAGGAATCAAACACAAAATTAATCCATGTATGGGGACCCTAAAGCAGGGTACAGACCGTATTTCACGGTCATGTCCGATATGGCTGTTTTTGAGCGGGACTGATTGATTGGTCCCGCTCGAAAACAGCGATGGACACATATTATATGGGCCAGACAGACGGCTGTGAGCGCGCACGGCTTTCTCACCAGTCTGATGATGGACTTTAGTGGAAAAGAATAGATTTGGGGAGTCAGCAAGTCTAGGGTACTTATAGACAGGTTGTTCTTAACTCAACTCAACTCAAGTTTTACAAGTCAAGTAAACATACAACTTTACTATGACTTGAGGGGAGTTATTAACCCTGACAATGAACTTCTCCAAGGTCTTGTACAGACATTGGACATTTGTAGAGAAACAATGACCATAAAGCACATGCTCTAGATATTTGCTCAGGATAGATCATCTTGGGGGACAAATATCTGTTGTATGTGCAGAGATTTATTGTGAGTGTGTTAAATATACCACTAAAATAATTTTGTTGTCAGCCTGCGCTGCATTGGTCACAGCTCTTTTTGTGGATTATAGAATACCCCCTTGCATAACATTGTTCTGTAGTTCTGAAATGGTTCCTGTTCAGGGCACTCACACACTAGCCACATTGGCATTGCAGTACCACAACGCAGTGAACACAAGTTTCCATAAGTTGCTTTGTTTTTTACTAGCAGCATGTTTTCGGGTAATGCAAACATAGACTTTGCGGGTAACAAACGTGGCTTCAGCCAGAGCCTGGCTAGTGTGAAAGTGCCCTTAAGCATTAGAAACTGCAGCTCAATAGGTACAGTACAAAAGTGTTGCGAGTACAAGACATGTTAATGTTAAGATCCTCAAGTGAAAAAAACATAACAAGAAAATATCAAACAAACTGAACACATTTAAGGATAGGTAAGCTGCGACACACAAAAGCTAAAACACAACTGTAACACATCCAGCTAGCATTACAGTGGCAGTGGGCTCAGATGAAACACAGTATGCTTATCCACTTCCCAACTCTCGTCCCCCCTAGCCAGCCAGGTGAATGGCATCACACCCTGACAAAATGGTTGTGAGCGCTCCCTTTTCTTGGTGGTGCCAGAAGGTCTGTGTGCGCAGTTACACCAAGCTTCTAAAAGCTGAGGCCCAAGAGCCAGACGCAACTCCAATCTAACTTCCATCTCTCTCCGAGGAATTCTCGCGTTACATGATACATGCCTCGCGTTCCTTGAGTGCAGGGAAATGAAGTGAAATATATCTGTCACTGAAGACGACAGAAGATACTTAATAGCTGGGGCTGACGGTTATTTTTAGATGGAAGTCTTGTTTAACTTGCATTATGGTTTAATCTCTGCTGAACAATGTGCCGGCCTCGAAGCGTTCACTGAAAACATCTCCACCATTAATTAGGGGGCTGCTGCACTCAGACACGCGGCAATAATAGATTTTTCTTTGTTTCTAAGGAACAATTACTTTATTTTGTTGGTGGTTTACCATTAAAGGATTGTGTCGCAGGAGAGAAATGTAATATCTTGTCAACTGCAGTGTGTACAAACACAAGAAATCGCTGCTGCGCTTGTGAACCTTAACTATAATGCAATATCTTGTCAACTGCAGTGTGTACAAACACAAGAAATCGCTGCTGCGCTTGTGAACCTTAACTATAACAGAGAGCGATTCTTCATAACTAGTAGAGTCTGTGATAGTAGATCTTCCTCTATTTGTGTCCAAAGATCGGTGCATGGGTCCTTACCGCAGTGGAGGGATTTTTGATACATTAAAGGCCATTTCACACTATATGCGTTGCAGTGCGTTTTAAAAACGTGCACGTTTTTTTACCGCACACGTTTTTACATAGATGTTACCATTCACACTGCATGCATTGCGTTTTTAAAAACGCAGCGTTTCCGCATGCGTTTTTAAAAACTCACTGCTGTATGCATTTTGATTTATTTTTCCTGCGTTTTTCATTCAATAGTATAAAAACACAAATGCAAACGCATATGTAATGTCAAAAACACATGCGTTTTTTCATATATCTGGAAACGCATGCCTATAAAAAATGCATGCCTTTAAAAAAAGCATATAGTGTGAAATGGCACTCAGGTTTACTTTGCCATTAAAGTGTACTGGTCAAATTTCCATCACGTTTGCTTCCTTAAAGAAAATGCAACAAAAAAATTGTAGATAGAAGGCCTAACATTGCTGAAAGCACTTAGTCTAGCTTTGGTGAACTACACGGTCAAACTTGGACACCATGCACAGGTGCTGCAACAGAAAAGTGTAGGAGTAAATAAGGGAAAAACCAAGCAGAAATGCATATCTATTTATGTAATTTAGATTGGGATTCAATCATTTTATCTTTTACAAAATCAGCATATAAGCAACCCACGGACACAAGGAACATTCCAGCCACCAAAACAAATATGCATGTTGGATTGCCTGAATACATCATTTTTTTATGAGGTGCCTTTGGTAGTAGAAGAATATTCTACAGTATACAGTAGAAGGATATCCTCCTAATTGTTGGTGAAAGGGCATGCCTGCAGACTTTGAAAATTACCTACACACACTTTACAAAACATTGTAGGCATCTTATTGTATAGGTCAGTGTTTTTCAACCACTGTTGCCTGGTGTGCTGTGGGTTTTTGACCCCACCCTCGGCCCTCCTATCTAGCTGCCTCTTATAGTATAAGTCTTATACTATAAGAGGCAACTAGATAGGAGGGCTAAGCAACTGCATCCTCACAGAGCCGGTCCGTGTATAACACGGATCGGCTGTATAAGTCTTATACAGCCGATCCATGTTATACACAGACCGGCTCTGTGAGGATGCGGTTGCTTAGCAACACGCGTCCCCACAGACCAGGGGCGGTGTTTTTGCTCTGCTGGTACGCATTATGCGTATCGTCCGTGCCCTCCGATTTTTTTCATGGAACAAGTGTGCCTTTGCCCAAAAAAGGTTAAAAAACACTGGTATAGGTAACCATATAACCATATATGTTAACCAAGTAGGGAAGTTTTGTGCTTTTGTAACCTGTGCTTTTGTAGTTCTTGTAGACATTTAAAGTGGCCAATTGTTATCAGTTTATTATACATTTTTCTGGTTTTATTAGGTGGCATATGGGAACCCCTCATACCTATTCCTCTCTCCTATCTGGTGTATGAGAAAATAACCCAAGACCCAATGTTTCCCTTGAGCTCAGGTCTAAATAAGAAGTCATGTTTTGAACTCCATTTTAAAGTCTTACCACCTTGAGATATTGCAAAAAAATTTAGATTTAGTTGCTATTTAAAGTGGTTAAATCACTTCTACCCCAATCATTTGCCAGATTAGCACATGATTAGGAACCAAATGCTCTTTTTGTTTAAATGTAGCTTTCCAGGGGCATTATACTGTGTTCAACAGGATTCCTATTTTTCCATATAATCCAATATATGATCACAGATTCTGCTATCTTCTTTACTTCAAGACTGTAAACCATGGGTGGCATGAACTAAACAGAAACTGATGGGTTCTGGAAATCAACTCACTCAAATGGGCAGTTGAAACAAGTTGTTTACTGTTGCTCATCTCCCATGAACTGTGACAGTTAAGCTAGACACCACTCAAATTTTGTATGGATTCAAGCACAATCGATCAGCGTTCACAGTGATTGATTATGCTCAAATCCATACAAAAATCTAGTGGGCTCTGGTTTCTTTGACCTGGATCGAAGAATCTCCAACTCCAACCCTGTGGGGAGAGGGCGCAGAAGTGCTGCGCCTTGATTCCCCAGTCAATCGAGGAAGCTTGAGCGCAGCATGATGACAGGCTCCTCGATTGCACAGGCATTGACCCGTGTATGCGCAGCTTTAGTGTTCATGGGGCAATCTCCAGGTGGTTGTCCATAGGTATAACATGGGGATGGTTCTTAGTGAATGACACCACCTGCCTGCACCATGTATACAACTGCTGCACACAGTACCCTGGTATAATTTTTAGCGTCTGAATTACTTTTTCTTTTTAATTTAGCAGTACAACACTTTGTTTAATGTTATTATTTGAAAATTGATTCCTTTTTATTTTTCTTGAATGTATTTTTATTTAAGTTTTGCAAAAAGTTACGTACTCCATAGCTCATACTCATACCTACTGTATATGGGTAAACAGATCTACCGAGGGAGGGTACACCTTCTTCCACTTAGCTGCTTTAAGGCATTTAGCAGCAGTAAACATATGTGAGCATATCTTTTATACGGCATACAAATAGAGCTACGATGGGCCCACATCTGTCACAAGTGCTCAACAGGTAATGATCTGCCAATCGCTGATACCCACTTAAGTATATAAAGATGCCTTGGAAATGGGTCAACTTGGAAGGCCATCAGGTTCTTATGATTTTGGAAGAGAGGGTGCTTAGCTGATGGACTCACCAGAATTACTTTGCAAATGACTAGGCAGAGTCTTATCCATAAAAGGCTCTTTTTGGTAAGTCAATCTCTCAAGCAGTTGTTTGGTGATGGGGTGTATCACCTGACCAAAGTGAAATAGCTTATGGGCCCTCCAGGGGTCAGCCATATATTCTGCCATGCTATCAGGAAGTGAAGGGTGGAACAGAAAGTAGGTCAACATTGAGTTTGAATTAGAAATGCCATAGGTGGCATTAAATCTCTTGCAGATCTGCATGGTAAGTTTCATCAGGGCCAGTAATTGAGTTGTAAATATCATTCCAAATGAGCTCCAGAAATATGGGTTTGGGTGTGCTGGGCAATCCAAAGCCTTTTTATCTCCGCCCATCTACTTTGTGAATGGTAAGTAGAGATTGAGGCTGTCTGACAGTACTTCTGACAGCCTCCCCTGCAACTTACAAGTGCACAATAGTGCTTTAGACAGTCTGTAATATTTTTTGTGCCAAATGAAGTCCAGTAATACAGACTGCCATTACCCAAATTCCCTTCCTCAGTAGAGGGATAGGAAAGGTTTCAAAAAGGTAGACAAACATGGGCAGGATAGACATCTTTACTGTGGAAATATGTAAAAAAAAAAAAAAAGAAAGAGATCTGACTGAGATTCAAATTAAGCAATAATGCCTGTACCGTTTGAACTAAAGGGAGAAATGAAGCAGAGTGTCATAAGAGAGAGTAAGATGTATTCCTAGATATTTAATGGAATCAGTTCTCCAAGTGTTATTAAAGTTTTGTCTAGGCTGATCAACTCAATGACTGCTTAATATAAAATGGATATCTTTCTTCTTACTTCAATTGACCAAAATTGATCAACCCAGAGCATAAAATAAAGATAGATCAAGGCTGGAAAATGGCAATAAATCTGATTTGGTTTTTTTAGGTGATTTTTTTAGGTTTGATCAGATTATGGAGCATGCCCACATTATTATCTTCATAACTGAAAAGGAATCAGTTAAACATCAATTACACTGTGTGGTACGACCATTGATAGATATTGGATTAATGTCTGATATTGAAATTGCACACGTTGATCGCTTTAAAATGCAAAGGTTGATGTGTGCATGCATGGGTAGCTTTAAATAGAACACTGTAAAGTTCAGCATAGCAGACCAGTAGTAATCATCTTTCTTATTAAGACTTACAGTATTTTTTCACCTGTCAGTGTTTGGTCATGTCATATTATTAAGCAGATTGTTCGAAAATAGTTTTTTTTAGAGGCAAAAAAAAAACCCCAAAAACATGTCATGCTGTTTACAAAGGACTTTTTTTTTCTGACAACCCATCAAAAACAAGCCATACTCGTACAGTCTTTTTCTCAATTTACCATCATGAACTGTAAATTGTAACATGCTACAGTGGGGCAAAAAGGTATTTAGTCAGCCATCAATTGTGCAAGTTCTCCCTCTTAAAAAAGATGAGAGAGGCGTGTAATTGTTATCATAGGTCACCTCAACTATTAGAGACAGATTGGGGGGAAAATAATCCAGGAAACATATTGTAGGATTTCTAATGAATTCATTGGTAATTTCCTCTGTAAAATAAGTATTTGGTCACCTACAAACATGCAAGATTTCTCTCTTACAGACCTGTAACTTCTTCTTTCAGAAATTCATCTGTCCTCCACTCCTTTTAATGGCTCCTGTTAGAACTATAAAAGACACCTGTCCACAACTTCAAACAGTCACACGTAAAACTCCACTATGATCAAGACAACAATGCTGTTGATGGTTGGTGGTTACAGTTCCTGACGATCAGCCAATCAAGTGCATTTGATTATCAGGACGTGGCTGATCTGTGATAAGGATATACCTCAAAATTGGGGGGGAAAAGTGCCTGCGTCTTATGGTCTGAATGTGCGACCACCCGCCGGCCGATCGGGGGATGCCGAAATCCTGTCATTTCAGAAGAAAGATCTAAATGCCACTTCCCCTGCATCCCCACATACGAGAACACAGAGGAGAGACGTAGACTGTGTTCAGTTCGGCTATAGATGGCTCGGCCGTTGTGCAGGGGATGCCGAAATCCTCAGAACACTGAAAAGATCAGTGTAGTGTGATGTGTTGAGCTGCATTATCCCAATTGATGTGAAAACATATTAAATCTTTTTTTTTCTGGATTTTCTGCCCTAAAAACTGGGTGCGTCTTATGGTCCGGTGCGTCTTATAGTCCGAAAAATACGGTACTTCATTCGTCACAAATACTTCGGCATTTTACTTTGTAAACTCTAATCACATAGTGTATTATGTCATATCTTACCTAATTTCCAAACGCTATATTTATTATATCCCAATATGTAAAACTTTAGAATCTAACTGTACATATACCTGGAAAAAAGCTTAAAGCTAGGCATAGCTTGGATGTGCTTGTATTTCACATCAGCGCATCCAATGAGCACAACTATTCCTGTTTTTAGCTCTGTTTAGGGACACGTTATTAGCTGTGCTACATAGATGATATATAACTAATGAACCAGGGCACGCTAGGTATACATCAGTCTGATGTGTCCATCAAAGGTCAGGCCCTCATTGCATTTGGAGCACCGCGTTGACATAAATGCGACAGAGGCTCGGACTGACTAATCGGGGGGTTGGACCGGCTATAGCCCATTGGGCTTGTGCACTGCATTAAAATCCCTGTGTTCAATGAAAGGATTTTAACGCAGTGTAGCCTTAGCCATTCAGGCAGAAATAGGGTTACAAAGCCCAGTAAGAGTTCATCTTGCGCTGGTAATCACCACATTCATACAGGCCCTACAGGTGAACAGTTCTGTTCCTGTAATATTTGGCTGCAGAAGGAAACGGGCTATTCACCCAGTACAATGCTCGCCATTTGTAGCATCCCTGAGAGGCCGGTCCTTGGATGCAGCCCTTGCTGCTAACAATCACAGAGGAATGCGAGAAAACAAAACTGTTTCCCAAGCACTGTTCGCTGGTGCCATAATTAAAAGAGCCATCAAACGGGCCTGGAAATTGCTTCCAATTGCCGGCGTCACTTTCATGTCGCATGCCAGACTATAAAAGAGCATCTCCGTAGTTCACTGAGAGGGCTCCACCAACCTTTGTGTCATGTACTGGGAACTCAAAGCTTCAGATCATTTTCTCTGTAATGGGGTCCCAGTGGGCACACATTACACATCATTTAAAATCAGTTCAGTTCATATTTAGTAAAGCGAAGAGCATGATAAGACAACGCATACATTCTGCATTTCCCTTTCTAATATGTTGTCTTGCTGCTGGTGCTGGCAGACAGACACTGTACAGAGTTTTTTTTTTTGTACAGTAACCCATAGCAACCAAATTATTTACTGAGTGAAAATCAGTTTTCAAATTGTTGCATTTTTTTTGCAAATAATAACTTCACCCCCCCCCCCTTCGCTCTGATTTTAGTAGCTAGGTTCAGCTGAGACACAGGCACAGGTGCGCTGTCATCAATAAATGTGTGATCTGTGATTGAAGGTGGATAATCAACTGGTCCACATTGGATACCATGGTAAATTTTCTTCTTCCAGCAATATCTACATATTACTTCTCTC
Source organism: Ptychadena robeensis (assembly GCA_036250615.1). Classification (NCBI taxonomy): domain Eukaryota; kingdom Metazoa; phylum Chordata; class Amphibia; order Anura; family Ptychadenidae; genus Ptychadena; species Ptychadena robeensis. The sequence continues at coordinate 88,526,818 of CM070037.1, forward strand.
TCGTGAGGAAGCCCTAAACAGGGACGAAACGCGTTGAGAGATATAGAACATTTGCACCAATGGACTTCATCTGACCCTGCAGCTGTGGTGGGAGTGGAGAGGGTTCAACATTCATTCCCCCTCATCCCCCCTCTGATCAACATATTTGTGGGGCTATGTGGGATTTGGGGAAAATGTAGATATTGTATATAGATATTTGTAGTCTGTGGATCAATTAATGTTGAACAGCTGTGATATATATATATATTTAAGTTTATATGTGGTCGGTATGAATAAAGACCATTTTAACAGAATGTGATTTGTATAATTCTAAGCGACCTTTAAAGCCCCATGGTTTGATGCCCCTCATAAAGAGTTTTTGGTCACACAGGATTGGCCCCCCTCCCCCCTGCACTCTGAATATAGCAGCTGGGTTTGGCTGAGACACTGAGGGGGGGCGCGGGTTGTGAGGTATTTTCGGCCCACAACACCGAGTGTACAGAGTCCCCATCGAACCATAATTCCCATTTGATAGACCAGCAATCGAGTGCAGCGTGGCGACATCACCACGTGAACATGGACATGGACACTTACCTGCATCAGAGACATGTTTGGTAGCTAGATTTACCTGCAATAGCCTAATTGATCCTACCTTCTGAATTCATTTTACAGAAAATGAAACATTTGGCTATATGACAACGGTAGGAAATTTGGCTATGCAGATATACATTTTCCATAGGAGAGGGCAAGATGTGATAGCAGAATTTGGACATGAAAAGCTCTCTAGACTAAAACGTTTAAGGTATCTAAACCCAAGAAAAATATTAGAGTTATTTTTTAATAGTCATACTTCTTTATTAAGAAGGCAATGTCAATGTTTATCTGTACAACAATGCTCTAATGCAGCAGGAATGTAAGAACTTAACAGACTGGAGAACAGGTGGCAACCATTTTCATGGCCATTGAACCTAAATAGTTTTAGTGATTACACATAAAACCTTCTTTAAACAGGGAACCTATTAATATAACTGATGACCTTTCATGAAAAATTGCATAGCATTTTTATTAGTAAACTGATTGACCAATTGCTCTAATTTACCCAATAGCTATTTATTAAAGGAGACTTGACACTGTACACAGTGGTGTAAAAGGCAGCCATAAGTTACCTGTCAGGGTATACAAATCAGAGTCTAACACATCATTAGTGCAGACTGTGGAGTTGTGCAAGGGACCTCTATGATTTAGAGGCCCATTCTGAAATGTCGTGGTGTAGGTTACCGGACCCTCTTGTGCTACACCTGAACACTATTCACCACTATTGGGGGCAGTCAGAAACAATACTCATTTACTCATTTACAGTGGGCTAACCATTCACATGTTATAGTAATAGTAATAATACTATATAGTAATAATATAGGTATATGTAATAGTAAGTGCTTACTATGACTAAATGTCAATATCTTTAAGACATGAGTCACATCATCAACAAGGCAAAATCTAACAACTCTTATGGTCCAGGGGTGAAATAGGGGGGGGGGGGGGGGGGGGGGGGGGGGGGGGGGGGGGGGGGGGGGGGGGGGGGGGGGGGTTCATGAGCGGTCAATGTTGTGTACCTGCCTGTCATGCCACAATCCAAATGGGATAATTTCTCCATGTATTTCACAGTTCTTATTAATGCCAATAAAAAGGGATTGAGGAGCTGTTAATTTGCCTTGTGTCCTAACCAATCTTTGCTTTAGGGAGAGTTTAAGATGGGGATTCTCATCTACATCACTTGCACAATAGATAAAAGTGGATAGTCAGAAAAAAGCTGCTTTGCTGAATATGTCACTCATCCCCCTATTTATGGGTGGATAATCTCTGCAAAAACAGCAGATTTTCTAAACTTGAGTGAAGCTTTAAGGTGGCCATACACAGCTGGATTTTTTCCTTTTGGTTGACTTAAAAAATAAATAGTTAAAGATGATCGTTTGAAGAACTATTTATTTTCCCCTGAATTGATCAAAAGTATAAAATCAATCATGTGGTGTGGTGGTATGATTGAGCAATGGTAGACAGACAGTCTCTATTCCATTCGCACAAGCTGAGGGAGCAAAAGTTGATGTGTGTATGGCCCACATTAAGGCTGGGTCTTCACTATACTATATGTGCATGCTCATAGCGGCCGCTCGCTGTTTGGGCGCTGTTAAGGGCGCAGTAATTGCCGCGTCGGCAATATCGCATCCTACACATTTCTGTTAGCAAAACCGCTGTGATTCCGGGCGCGGTACGTGTTTCCGGTGCATCAGCGGGACACCCTCGGATCCCCATTGTGAATCCGCTGCGCAGTTTTCCCCGCAGTCTACTCGCGGGAAAGCCGCACAGTTTTCCGTGTAGGCACAGCCTTATACAGAGATCCCTCCTGCTCAATCATTTAACAACCAACAGAGAAGGGTCAAATAATCAAGTCAAAAACAGTAAAACAATATGACTCTCTGACCCTACACTTCACCTATGGGGGAACTTTTACTATTGGTTGGATGGATGGATTCAGTTTGTAATGTGGTACAGGGTTAGGCTAGAGGCAAGACTACAAAATGCTATCTAAAGCCAGCAATATATGCATAGACCCACGGACGATTTTGAGGCTGATTCATTAGCGTTTGCGACAATCGATTGCGTGGCCCAAAATCAGACAGAGAACTGACGTTTTACTCTGGCCGATCGCATAACTTTGGATGGGGACTTACATCCAACGTATCATCCGGCATACACAGACTCTTTGAACGACCAGTCGCAGTGTGATGACATTGGCCATTTGAGCATCGCTGCGTGTATGGCCTGCTTTACATTATATCTATTTCTGTGCTTTAAATTGGATCTTTACAGAGGAACAAAAAGTCTGACTATTGGTCCAATAAAAAAAATTTGAAAAAAATCAACGAACTGAAACCCGTTCTTACTAGGACCAGTATCTGTACAAGTTTATAGTTCTTTAGTGGCAAAACATGAAACTAGACACATGTCTCCTACGCACAAGGACCCGACACTTGTGACAGAAGCAGTCCACGCAGGGCCCACATCCTAAAGGATGGGGATGGTTCTGGAGTTTGGCAGGCAGTGTGAGGCCTAGAAATCACTTGTACCCAGTGCTCTCCATATCTGAAGAGCACACACATAGGGCGCCAACTGTACTCTCATTTCCCAACTTCTGCTACGTATTTGCTACTTGAGGCCGACCGCTGCCTGTTCATTGTATGTCCTGTTGTCACGCTGGCCTCTAAGCACATCCCAATCATGAGGAGTGGAAATGGAGAATAGAAGACAAGAACGCTACAAGACAGCAGAAGGGAGGATGGAGAGTTCTTTTATTTCACTTGTATGCAGCCGGTATTGTGCATAAACAAAATATGCAGCTGGCTTGCAAACGATAAGGAGATTACATTTTTCATTTCTCGAAATCAGGTTTGTTCTCCGTTGTCATCACAACAAAGCGAATTAAGACTAAGAAAAACAGGCATCTCCATACTCATAGCAAGGTTCTTCACAGCACAGCTGTAGAGATACTTAATATTCTCAAACAAGCCTTTGATTGCCTTTGATGCAATATGCGTGCTTTTACTGTAACACAAAGAGAGGCAAATGCGGCCTGTTCTGATGTCTTAATGTTGCTTAATACCTTGTTTAACCTTCGCTAAGCTCCTTAAATGGCGGGAGACGAATTTGCAGAAAACAAAAAGGCTGTGAGAGGAAAAAGGATTTCCAGAAGAAAAAAGCGGACTTTTTTGTGCTGAACTTTGCTTCACGCCTATAAAAGTTGCAAGACTATTTGCTTAATTACTGGGGAACTCATGCCCTTTGCTGTGTCCAAATATACAAAAGGAAAGCCCTCCCCAGAAGCAGACACAGTGGACAGATTCTGGGAAAATACAAACATTTCCCAAATTCTGTCTCAATTTCTAACTAGAAACATTTAAATTGCTTTAACTGGGCAGGGTTTAAGCGATGGCTTCTTTCACAGGGACAAAAATTGATAGGACAGCAAAAATGTAGCTTTGTTGCCAAATAAGTGGACATCGTCCAATAGGGACATTTGTTTTCACTGGACGCACAAAGGGGTTGTCTCACCTTTTAAAACATGTTCAATAAAGTTTTGTGAAGGGTTTTAGGGTAATTGGGACTGCATGTCTAAAACATGAGAGCCCATTTTCCCCAATGTGGAGACTAGGGGCTCCTAGCGGG
>CM070037.1:88540561-88552226 GCA_036250615.1 Ptychadena robeensis
CTGCCGACCGATGGGCGTGTGTGTATGCCGATCGGGGGTGCCCACATGGGGCGACAGATTCCTGCCCCACAGCTCGGCTGGTCAGAGAACGGCCATGTCCCATAATCTCTGGCCGATGCTGTTAGTCTCAATGAAGACCGGCGTCTTGCTGTCAGCTTTGGAGAGCAGCGTGATGACCTCATCACACTGTACTCTAGAACTCGTCTAAGCTGGTCTGTCGGCCCCCACTCGGTACGTGTGTGGGGGCCTTTAGGCTAGGGTCACAGTGGGCGCTGTAATGTTATACACTGCATGCATTTATTCTTATAGCAGAGAAGTCATTATGTTCATTATGACTGTTTGTTAATTGCGACATTTGAAGTAATTTTTTTTTAATTAAAATATTTTTTTTTTATTTCCATTTAAATTTAGTAGGAGTCGGAGTCGGCCCATTTTTTGCCGACTCCAACTCCGACTCCAGGGACCCAAAAATGTCTCCGACTCCTCGACTCCGACTCCACAGCCCTGGTTTTTAAGACAATAAAGTAAATTGATGTATATCTATTAACAGACGTGTTTTTCACAGCCACAGTCATAAAATCAATGATATGCAGAGGCATTCGACACTGGGATGACACCATTTAACTTTTAGTGAGCGCTGCGGGGCTCCGGGCTTTACGTGTACATCGCCTTGAAAACAGGCGATGTACACGTGGAGCCCCGCAGCGCTCACTTACCAGCGGCGGCGGCTCCGAGGCTTGTATATGCAATCCCGGCTGCTCACTGATCATGGCAGGCATTTGAATTTCCCGCCGCCCACCGATGTCGGTGAGTGGCGGGAAATTCAAATGCCTGCCATGTAGAGGGAAATTTAAAAGTTAAAAAAAGGGAATTGTACTGGGAACAGCGATTACTGTACCCAGTACAATTTTTACAGTAATAAACAACACAATTTACATTTAAATACATTTTTATTATATACATCAAACAAAATAAAAATTATACTTGAAATAACTTTTTTTTTTAATGTACATTTTTTTTTTACAAAAAATTTTTTTTACATTAAAGTCTATGGTGCGCTTTTGGTACAGAAATCTGTACCTATGCAGTGCGCTAGGGAGGATAAAAACCACAGCTGCAATGGTATTGTAAAGGCATGTGTCCACTGCAAATTTTTCCCCGCTCCGGAAGATGCAGAGAGGACACTTCCCATTCTGATGAATGGGACAGTGTCCACTCTGCGTATTCTGAGCGGCATGCCTGCGGTGCTGTTCTGAAGCTGCGGGCTATAGCTTGTTCAAAGCAGCACTGTCTGGTGCCATCCATCAATGGGGTTGTCTCCAAGACATGGAAAAACAGTGCCCGAAGAGCAGATTTTCTAAATCTTTTCTCTGCTACCAATGTGGCAGGAGCATGCCCTAAGCCGCAGGGAATCTGCCCAACAAATGTGCCTGTGTGCATCTTGAATCTGCAGTGGACACATGCCCTATCAGCTACAGCACCGTCTTTACAGTTATAAGTTTACACAGAGCTCTGCCTTCAGTCATATGCTTGTGTCTGCTTTTACTGGCATAGTAAATCTGCATATAATATTAACCTCCCTGGCGTTACAGACCTTTCACGCCATATTTTGTACAGAAAAAGCCTCTGTACGGGCAATGTACACCGTCCGTCAGACGCCAGCGAGGTGGGCTGGGAAAAGCAGTGCCGCCTCCTTTAACATGAGGTCTATGGCACCGCAAACCAAACAAACCCCCGCGCGCGGCGTCACCCATGACGAAGAATCCATGAACATGCAGCATTCACAAAGCACCGGCGATTGTGCCCGATCCTGGCATGGGCACAGTTTGTTCTAAGAGTAAACTGTGACCGTATGGAGTTCGGGCATAATGCCAGGGAGGTTAATGGTTCAAAGACTGCTCTAGAGTGAAGGCAAGTAAACTGGTTTGGCTATTTTTCAGTTTGACCAAGCTTTTTTGCTTTTATTACATATATTGTAGGAAAAGTAGCGTTCAGTGTGACAAGTCTAGATTCTTAAGCTCACAGAAAAAGTGTCCCTGTTAAATATTAGAAAATGTTACTAACTATTGAAATTTGCCTTGATTGATGTGGTGCCTTACCTGTAGCGTGACAGAAATCATACATTTCTTTATATATATATTTGTTAAAATTTGTGGATTTTTTAAGACCATAACAAAGAAATGTCAGAGTGTAATTTAACTTTGCATCAAAGCTCTTTTTTTATTATTATTTTACATAATTCTCTAAGCGGGATCTTCATTAACAAAAAAAATTTGCATTGTGTGATTCCAGGTCCAGTGAGCTTTAATGAAGAGGTTTTTTTCTAGTTTAACGCCAGGCCCTCCCAACAAAAGGAAAAAAATTAAATGACAAGGGCGCCAATCCGAGCCTTTTATTAACTTCCATTTAATACTTAAAACATACACTACCTAAATTTGTCCACATACTTTAACAGTATTTAATCTTCAATTAAAACACCTAGAGCAGAAAACTCTGATAACTGACTACAAGAAAAAGCTTATTGACCTAGCAAATTTTTGCCCGTGTGGGTTTTTTTTATGTCTGCATATTAAAAATGTCATCTTTATGTCTTGTAAGAGAAAAAAAAATCTGCAGAAATAATGAAGGTGAACAAAGGAAGACGAAGAGGTAATTTAACAAGGAGCAGCGGCTGCTATCCTGATTGTGGAAACTGGGCAGGATTCACGTCACAGACGTCGATGGCCTTTGCAGCTGTCAGCTGCAGAAACAGGTTGGATGTATGGAACGTTTTGTATATACAGTTATAGATGACACCTCAGGCTTCCTGTACAAGACTGACAGCAGAAGAACATTACTATGAGCCATTGGGAGACTCTGCTTCACACTTAAACTCCACCTGGACATTCTGTTTGGGATCAGCAATGTCCATTCAACTTTGTTGAGGCAGTAAATAAAATAAACCGAGGACCAAGATAAAAATGAATCGTTCAAAGTAACAATAGTTAGCTTTACTGCAGACAAATTTCAGGTGTCTGTCTAGTTAAAAAAATTTGAAAATACTGTCACAGTAGCTGGGTGGTCTTTAACCTCCCTAGCGCACTGCCTGTACCGCACTGTTTTTAACAGTGTGGTACAGGCAATGGCAGCAGTGTACGAGGTACACTGCCTGCCATTTACTCCCTCCACCCTCCCCTCTCCATACAGCCAGTGTCATTCATGACACCAGCTGGGAGGGCTGGAAAGCAGAGTCCCCTCCATTAACATGGAGGTCTATGGCACTGCTCACCCTCGCCCCCTTCCACGACATGATCCGCAGAATATGCAGGGATATGCAGCTTTCATGGGAGCACAGCTCATCCAGAGTTTGTTCTTCACACAAACTCTGGACGAGATGGGCTCGTCATGAACACTAATGCTGGCCATACACATACCGATAAACGGCCGGATTTTAATCTGACCGACGGGCGTGCGCGCTCTCGCCGTCGGTCAGGTTAAAATCCGGCCGTTTATCGGCATGTCCCCACATGGGGCGACAGATGCCTGTCGCCCCACTTCTCGGCCGGCCAGAGATCCGACATGTCGGAAAATCTGAGCCGATGGGAGCCGATTGCCATAAGCAGCAATGAAGACGGCGTCTCCATCGCTGCTTATGGCCGGCACACAAAGGGTGCCTGGCCGATTGTGGGGCCCCAGAATGCAATGGGAGGCTAACGTGATGACGTCATCACGTTAGCCTCCCGGAGCGACATCGGGGGTAGTCTGCCTGCACACATCGGCGTGTGTATGGCAGGCATTAGAAGGTTAATCTAATCTATGTAATGAAATGAGAGACCTGTCCATAAATGCATGGTACATGTGCAAAGTCGTTTTTTTAGGGCTCATTTACAAAGTGTTTTTTAACCTACCGGTAAACGAGCAATAACTCAACATTAGGCGTCTGCCAGTCAGTTTTCAGGCTTTAGTCCGATAGACCGGCAATGCTGTCCTTTTTTAAACGACCCCCCGAGTGCCTGCACAATTTTGCAGGTGCTCATGGCAGGTCATTTCTCGCGCAGCTGCAGGAGTGCCCGAACATTTCCTGGGCTGCCGCGGACTCAATACAGCCCAGAGAAACTAAATTTACCCAAAAGCTGGGCATACACGGGTAGATTACCATGCGATCGCCCCACAATCAATCACAGCGTGGTGACGTCACCATGCTGTGATTGATCACGGGTCAGTTGAACTAAAATCAATGTGCACATCAATTGCAGTTCGATAGGGACCCAAGACACATGCAGAACATCCAGTTCTCAGCCCATGTTGTGAGATTTTCTCACAGCACGGGCTGAGAACTGCATGAGGAGAGAAGGAAGCCCAGCATGGGCCCCCCTCTTCTCGTAGACAGAGCTGTGACAGGCCCTGTCCCCTTGCCACAGCCGAGAGCTGAGCTGATCACGGTCTGTAGGCTGTGCAGCTGCTTTCTGCTTTTGCTACTTTGAAGGGGGAATCAAGGATCCCCTCTGAAGTAATGGACATCGACCATGATTTAGGTCATGTCCGATAGCCTTGTTTTCAAGCGGGAGTGATTGATCCCGCTCGAAAGAAGGCAAACAGGGGTAGATTTCTTAACAGATTAGAGCACAATCGAGCTCGGTGAGCACGCACCGTGCATGCATCTACCCGTGCATGCCCAGCTTTAGACATTTCCAAACCTGCCAGACAATGCTACTTATGGGGATCCTTGTTTAATAAATCTAGTCACCTAAATATCTTGGTTTAAATTTTAACATGTATGATAAGCTGCAGCAGAACTGGACCCTGCAACTGTGATGCAAACCAGTAAATCCATAATCTGAAAACAAAAGCTGGCCATAGACGTGTAGCTTTTCTTTCGATTTCTCTGTAGATAGACCGTACAAAACAGCCAGTTGTGCAAAGAATCGGCTGCGCACCCTTTGTGTGCTGGCATTAAATTTGTATGGGTTCCAAAGTAAAGAGTTTGGCCTACAAATTTTGGTCATGGACAGATTTCTGGACCAATATCTCCTTATGAAGGCCTCCTTATGAAATGGAAAGCCCTGGAATGGCTGAATGAAAGCCCAGATATTATTAAAACAGAAGGTGCATGCAATAAAATGGCGTAAGCTGTGTTTAGATGCAATGTATCAATCTTTTAGCCGTGTTTAAATACAATGTATTAACCTCTGAATATTAATACAATGGAGAAGATGATGTCTATATGTATTTCTAATGCTATTATTATTATTAATATTTAGCTGGATACAGTAGATGATTGGATGGCTGACCTTCTAACCAATATTCACATCCCTGGTAAATAGACCAAAAAAGAAAAGTTTCCAGCAGTGGGACTTTGACTGGAATAATGGCTAATGGATAGATTCAGCGATGCTTTCTTTTTTTTATTATTATTATTATTATTATTATCAACATTTATTTATATAGCGCCAGCATATTACGCAGCGCTGTACAATACATAAAAAACATATCACATTTTTTCTTCAATCACAACGGGTGCTGTACATTGCATGTCACCACACAATAATCAATGTACAACTCATAATCTTTGCAGATAAATAACATATCCCCAATGATCCAACATAAAAGTGTAGCTACTTAAATATTCCATCCAAGAGGTGCATTGATTTGCTATATGTTTCGCCACTATGGCTTCATCAGGCTAAGCACCTCGAGGTATGTGATTGCCAACTCATCTTGAGTTTCAAGAAAGAATCACTTCCTCAGGAGGTGACTTTGTTGCAAGTTTAGTTATGTCTGAAATGGAGGAGAAAGGCCTAAGAGGGTTATTAGTGGGTGTCGTCCCAGTATAATAGCCACCAGGCTGCCAATATAGGGTAAGATCAGCTGCTTACCATATCCAACTGCACATTCACGTACATAAACCAAAGGGGGGGGGTAAAAATTTCCCTGGATCTCTTCTGGAGGGGAGACAACCAAACAAGCACGGGGGGAAGTTCACCTTGGTCCTATGGTAAAAACAGTCTGTCGGGGCTGAGCCAAAAAGGTCCATAGGGCCCATGAGATGAGTTGGCAAGAATACCTGTCATAAAACTGTTCATTGCCTCTATGTGTTCACTATCATTATGGACTAATAGAACCTGATTAAAGTTTATGTTTTACATTTTTACTACCATAAAATTCCATTTAACTCATGTCTTCCTAACACTGGAAAGTGAGAAGTTTTAAGGCCCCCATACACGGGTCAGTTTCCCACCGGATTCCGGCCCGATCGATTCCGGGCGCGTGCACGCCAAACGATCGTGCCGGAATCACATGCAGCCCACTTTGTCCAATCGATCAGGTCCGATCGTTCAGGGGCGAAGGATAGAAAGGATAGAAATTAAACATAAAATTGATCAAGTAGTGATGGTTGTTAAATTTTCAGTCAATTGCTCAAATATCTGGTGGGTTTTCTAGGTATTTCGATGGATTTGTATGGATTTAGTGGTAATATACAGTATGCCCACATTGCTGGGTACACAGGTGTAGATATTGGCCAGATCGATGGGTTTATGGGGATATGGGACATGACCGTTAATCACAGACGATGTCCATTACTTCAGAGGGGGTCCTTGAGTCCTCCTCCGAAGTAAGAAAGCAGAGAATGGCCTAACAGCCTACAAGCTGTGATCAGCTCAGCGGTCAGCTGTGGCAAGGGGGAGGGGCCCCTCACCTACAAGGAGAGGGGGGGCATGCTGGCTGGGCTGCCTTCTCTCCTCATACAGTTCTCAGCGGGTGCTGTGAGAAAATCTCTCACAACACAGACCGAGAACTGCATGTTCTGAATGTGTCCCTGGTCCCCATCAAACGGCAATTCATGTGCACTCTGGTGCACATTGATTACGGTTGACTGACCCGCGATCAATCACAGTGTGGTGACATCACCACGCTGTGATTGATCGTGGATCGATTGCACGGAAAGGAATTGATCGAGTGAAAAATCGAAACGCATATGCCCAGTTCTTTTCTTTTGTAGGAAACAACCCCCTTGATCATTTTGACAAAACTGAGCATCTCTACCATTGTTTCATCATTCCTCCAGAACAAATACTGCATTGTACAGAGCTTGTTTATAAGTCCACTTTTGGGAAATGTCAACTAAACAACTGTATCAGTCCCCTGCCATTATAGAAGGACTCTTGCTCACCATGTACAGCTCGACGAACTGTGACTATCAACGACCATACGACTGAATAAAACTTCAAAGCTGCGTGCAGACGTAAATCCGCCTAGCGTTCCCAACGGTATCTCCGCATGCGCGGTGTCCAGTCATGGCGAGGGAACCGCTGGGCGGATATAAATCCAACCAAAGCTTTGAAGTTTTGTTCAGTTGTCTAGTCATTGACATATTTAATGAGCGCCCACCCGTGCCCCCACAACACAAGGGAAAGGTTGTGGGGAAGAGACCTCCTTACAATAACGAGGGTCTCCCCTTCATTGAGGTATGGCATGGGGCCTGGTTGGACAGGGATAGGTGGGGGGGACCCTTCACTGTTCATAGGCCCCACTCTTCCAGGCATAACAGGCTCTATGCCAGCATGGGGTTTGGTTTTCCTGTAAAATCAGACCCTATGCCAGGTCTGGTATGTTCTGGAGGGAGGCATGTTATCCGTGGCTCCTATGCTAAAAGCGGGTCCAATATGCTCTGGGTGCTCTTGCTTTTTTATGTAAATGTCATTTTTGGTCCTTACACATAACAAAATTTAATTAATCTAAAAAAATTACATGTTTTGGGGGGGGGGGGGGGGTTTAGACATTTATTTCTCTCTGGGATGACTCTGTCCATGTGGTTGCACACCTTTTTTTGGTATTGTGGCTACAAATATGTCCTGAAGGTTTCTCAATTTCTTCTATCATTAAAGTTAATGCAGTTCACTGCATACGGGGAGGGTCCACAAACACCAGCGGATGATGTTCGTTCATCACTGTGTGAGTGCTATGCCAACAATGTTCAGGCTCAGAACTAAACATTTTAACTATATATATATATATATATATATATATATATATATATATATATTATATATATATAATATATATATTTATTTTTATTTTTTATTTTGAGTGTACATCCGCTTTAAAATTTAGTTCAGCTTTAAAAACATGCATTATTTATTCTGTTCTCACGACTAGATTAAATTGATCTTAACATTTGGTGTTATTCTACTTAAAAAGATATCAAAGTACTATGTATACAGTAAAATAAAATAAAAAAGTAAATAATTGTAGATAAGTTAGTTTGCTCTCCCTTAACAAAAGCCAATTTATAAAACAAAAACACAATGGGTACTCAACATAGCAAGCTAAAAATAAAAACTGACTACAGACACAGGCAGACACAATGGTATGGCGGGGGAAATATTTCATCGCACATTGGCAGTCGTTCATCTGCACAGCGCGGGGTGCCCCGGGGACAACCGACTACAAAGACAGCACATAGCCTCTATCTACTGGGAGATGACAGGGCCAGGGTGAAACCCCAGCCTTAGTGCTCATGAAAAGACAACTTTATCGATCACAATGAGTGTATTCTGCACCCACAGAAAGTGTATGAAATCTTGTGGGAAAAAGACGTAGCACATTTTGAAGATTCTTCCTTTTTATATGATTTAGATAAAGTGATGATAACGTTCCAAAATATTCATGTGCTGCATGCGGTGAGTTATATTTCAGAGAAAGGTTTTAGTAATTTATTGACTTGTATAGCCCTGATAACTTCTAAATGACATTTTAAGATATATGTTGCTTGCTAAAGCTAGCCATACACGCATAGGTTTTTTGCACAATTGATGATAGATTTGATCAAAATTATTTTGCCTATATCGAATGTATACACTCTATTTTGATTAGACTAAATACGGAAGTACTTGAACAAAAAATCGTTGGCTTCATTCAAAGATTAGATCAAACAAAAAACGATCAAACTAAATTATTTGACATTTGATTTACATTTGATGGTTACCAATTTGATCAAAATTTACCAACATGTCGGATAACTTTAGATAAATTTTTTGTTTGATAACTTTTCAACTAACGAACAAGTTGTTCGGTACTCGATTTTCATTTGAAAAATCTTTTGAAAAAATCGAACCGTGAATGGCCACCTTAAAACTTTTGGCTATGACTTTTCCTTTTCTGAGCTTTTTTGCAATACAATAGAGTACAGTGGTTTAAAAAAAATTTTTTTTTACATAAATTTTCACATTTTTTTAGGGCCCCTATAAATGCATTGATTTATTCCTGACAAAAAATTATTAAACGTTTGGCAAACAAACGTTGCATTGCCATTACTTTGGATGGGGGCAAGGGTCCTCATCCAAAGTATTGGGGCAGGAATCGGTTGGGCTAAGTGGTGTGCATGAATTTACACGTGTATTGACCAGTGTATTGTCGACTATAAATAGGTATGGCCAGGTTCACTGACACTTGCACATTTGGCCAAGATATCTGTGCAGCGATTGTGTTGAGTTATAAAAGGGTTAATATCTAAATCTGGGTACACACACGTAGATATGGGCCAGATCGATGGCCACTTCGAGCGCCGTGCTATCTTGCCCATATTACTCGAGAACAGGGATATTGGACATGAACATAAACCATGGTCAATGCCCGTTGCTTTGCATGGAGACTGCATGGAGAAGTGCTGTGTGCGATATCTGACAGCAGCGTGATGATGTCATCACGCTGCTGCAGGGAACATTGAGTGGCTCCAATATCGAGCCGTGTGTTCCCTGCTTTAGATTGTAAGCCCTATTGGGAAGGGTCCCCAACTCCTATTGTTTAATAACCTGTATCTGTGTGTTATCATGTGTTGCATCTCAACATTAATTTAATGTACAGAGCTGCATAATATGTTGGTGCATATGTTGGGTATACCAAGTAATAATAATAATAATAAACAGATAAACATAGATTTGTCTTGTTTCTTTTGTAATCTTGTTACCTAGCTTCCTCTAGTATTAATCAAAAAGTGTCAAAGTTTTGTCATGTGAATAGCTGTGGACTTCAGAAGGACAAGCCTTTTAGCGTCTCTCCAAATGCTCAATAGACTTTCTGCCACACAAGGTCAGTTGGTGTGAGGTTAGAAGTCCATTCTCTGGCCTCCAGCCAGACCTCCTTTCTTCATGCACTTCCGTTTGTGTGTCTAGAGCATGAACCTGTCTGCTAACCCCACATTCCCATCAGAAAGTGGCAAAGACTGGCTGGGCCACAGCTGCACGAGACATGCGTGGGCAAGACATTTAGACTAGCTGTCACTAAACTACTCTACAAAACAAGAAGGGTCAAATGTCAAATGCTCAATAATTAGTGCCTTGGCTTTTCACCACTTTTCCCACTACCTACCTTCCGTATGATAGGAGTGTTTCCCATACCGGCCCTTAATGCTTATTTTGGTGAACAGAAAAAGCAAATAATATGCAAACTATCAACACTGTATAGCGGATGGAGATGGGAAAAGCCAAACGTTCTGCTTATTTGCTCTCAAGCAAACCATAATATCCCTGGATGTCCTTTAGATGGCCTTGTAAAAGTAAACATAAAGGAAAAAAAATCTCTCCGTAAAAATGGAGACTCCTAATATCAGCCGGCTCAGTGTTTGGGGGCTGCGAGGGTCTAGAGGTTAAATATAGTATAAGGAAAAGAGCTCAAAGGATTTAGTAGTATGAAGGAAAACAAAAGCTTGCACAACTGTATACGTAGTGCTGTAAGTCAAGGAAGTAGCTTGTACAATTAAACATTTAGTAATAGTTGGGAGTGAGGTTAGTTTACTGTATAGAAAGAAAATAAACTTGTGAATCGCACCAAGGCCCTCTGGCAGGGAAAAGTTTAATACACAACAGAAGCTGAGCGTTAATGGACAAGGCTGCAGACTTGCGGGCTCTGTCAGTGCTCCAGACACCATGACTGACATATATATAATGATATATCGACAATCAGTAAACATGGCACACAAAGGTTTCTATTGTCAACCTTTTTTTTTTTTTGGGGCGGGTAAAAAAGGGAAAATAAAATCTAAGGCTATTCAACAAGTAGTACTCTTTGAAACTGATGATCATTGACAACAATGAGGGAAAATTAGTGTGAGAACAGCAGCATGTGTCACTTCCTACTTGGAAGAAAAATGTGCTTAACTGCTTTAAGGCCCCCATACACCTTACAATCTTTCCATACAATTTATGTATAGTTAAATTTTGTTCTACCAAAACCATGTAATATGAGGAACTTTCTAATCCTTCCAATCACTATGTATTCTATCAGGGAGGACCCGGCACTACATAGCAGTAATATATACCTTCCAATGACTATGTATTCTATCAGGGAGGCATCTATACTACACAGTTGTTGGTAGATCTAATGGTGATTGTATAGAGCAGTGGTGGGCAACTGAGTTGATGTTGAGGGCCACAAGTGCGGCCCTCTGCATCACTAAAGGGCCGCACATAACTTTTTCAATCTATACTGACTTGTAGAAGCATTATGAAGACATAATGTTTCATTTTTAAATAACAAAACTTATTTTAAATTATAATTCAAGCATTGGGTTACACTGTATTATGGTGATGCACATTTAGATTCAGAGGTTATTTGATGCAATATGAGGTCCTATGCATGAACAGTAAGGTTTCAGGGGCCGCAAGTGGAGGACTGAGGAGGGCCGCTG
>CM070037.1:88558009-88577334 GCA_036250615.1 Ptychadena robeensis
CCCCCCCCCCCCCCCATACAAGGGGCAAGCCAAGGGAGACTTTATCACCCTGAATTAGTTACAGAAGTACCATTGTCCCAGACAAAGCAAAGAAGAATATCCAGCCTAGATGGGAAGAACTGTAAATACTGAATCTCAAATGGATAAGTTGAAATGTTTTTGTAAATGGAAAATGTTAGCAATAGATAGTTATAACTAAATAGTTAGTTGTATTGTATTGCATTGCATTGTATAAAATATATCTATGGGGTAAACAAAATGACGAATGTGACAAGGTGTGTATGCAGGTTGGAAAATTTCAGTTGATTGTATCTGAAGGGATTTTTAAGGTGTTTTGATCCGTATCTGATCTGATTTTGGTGCAATCACACACCTCTATTTTCGTAACTGGAAAGGAATCAAATTTCGAGATTTTGTTTACACTGGCATTGATTACACTGTGTGATAGTACCATCAATCAATATTGATTTGACAGTCAGTATTTACATTTCATAGATTGACTGAATGATGACTCCTATCTCTTCTGACAGCAATAACACTTTACATAGACAAGAGAAAAACCTTAAGTTATACTAGGAAATAACTCAAGTAAGGGGTGGCCAGCACCCAAGGTGCATGTAAGTACAATAGGCTGAAAATTCAATGCAAAACATTAGTTCAGCTCTCGGTGGGTGTATGGCAGGCTTTACTTCCTAGTATAACTCAAGGTTGTTTTCTTGTTTGTGTATTATGCCTGCCATACACACGCCGATTAGCGGCCGATTTTGCCGCTGACCGACGGGCGCGCACGCTCGCGCCATCGGTCGGCGGCAAAATCAGCCGGCAATCGGTGTGAGCCCACATGGGGAGACAGGGACAGCTCGGCCGGCCAGAGAAAGGACATGTCTGATGTTCTCTGGCCGATGCCATTAACTTCAATGAAGACCGGCGTCTTCATTGAAGGTAATGGCCGGCACACAAAGGGTGCCTGCCGATTCAGTCAGCCCGGGAATGCAGCATGATGACGTCATCGGCACTCGTCTGTCGGCACCCTAAAGCTAGGGAAACACGGCTCGATTTAAGCATACAATCAATGTAAGATTAGATGAAGAACCTCGATTTTGGTATTTTATCGATTGTACCGTGTGCGCTATAGGGTCATACAATTGTAGTACAATATCGATGTAGAAAACATTGATTATTGACTAAAATCGTCAATGCCATTGATGCCCTACAAACAGTAAACTATCACTATCACATCAAATACAATTGTACGATGAAAATAAAAAAGTAGTACGATCAGGGTACAATTCGACGATAATTTTCCAACTAGTCCGATCACTTTTCAATCGATGTAAAGCTCTTCATCTAACTAAAATCGTCGATTGTACCATGTGTCCGACCTACGATGTTGGTACAATCTATGTAAATTTTCATTGATTTACATCAATTGTACGCTTAAATCGAGCCGTGTGTTCCTAGCTTTAGTTTGGGATGTGGTGCTAGAGATTTGAGAAAAGATCAGCGTCCTATATCTAAATCAGATACAGCAACAACACTTTCCTCAACATCCCACACATGTACTAGGTTTATGGGATTTATCTTTGACACTTGGATTTATCTATACTTATCTATATTTATCTATACAGCAGTCTGCTGTTAGGGAACAGAAAGGGGTCTGCAGTGGGTGTATCCAGGAGTTGCTTTCTGGTATTACAAACAGGTAAACAAGTGGTGTTCTCAGATCACTGGATATACTGGTTCGTTACAGCAAACCTGAATCAAAGAAAATAATAATACGTCTTTCGGTTTTCAATCTCAACACTTTACGCTCCTTGTTGAGTGGTGTGTACCTTTAAAATTTGCCGATCCAATACAATAATGAAGGTGAGAGGAAATTGATGCATTACTTTATTTTCATAGAAACATTTGTTTCTCTAAACACAAACCGTCTGTGCTGTGTGCACTGGGAAATGCTTTGAGACACGGTACGTCGTGAGAATCAGCGCAACCATTTCCTAAAATTATCTCAATTGCTGTCATTAACACTAAAGTGAAGTATGTCAAGTTTTGAAACAATTGTCTGGTGAACAGGAAGTGTGGGCGAGTGAAGGGGGGCTGGACAGAGTCTGACAACCTGCAGGTGCAGGAAGGAGATTCAATGCCAGCACAGAATGTGCTACACCTGGCAAGGTCACAACCTCAGCTGTGCCACCAAGGACCAATGAATATTCCCACAGGGCCAATAGGCTGGCTATGCTCCTAATAGTTCCATTCATGTCTGAAGCAGCAATAGCCAGAGCAGGACTACACTGGTTAAAAAAGCTTCTAATTTGTAAAGACAACTTTTTTTTTTGTTTTACATTAATATAACCTGTTCATTTACATATATTAAGTTGCCTGTGCTTAACAAATGTAATGATAGAAGGTGTCAAGTTTAGGGCTCAGTAAAGGTAGCCATACATGTTTTTGCGGCCGATCGACCACTATTGGCATCCTGCTAATTGCCCAGCCAAAAATCGGGTGCGTCCACCTGACAAGATCGACCAGGAATCTCCTGCATATCGGATCGCACAGTGATCCAACATGTTGGTAAATTCCCAGCCGATCTCATTACTTTAAATGGGAATGGGTGGATGACAGTCCCCATCTAAAGTAATGTCCAGAACACCAAGGGTGCCGGCCGATCCCGGTCATCACGCTGCAGTCAATCCCTCATCTATCAAGGGAGAGTCTGCACCTCTATGGCTACCTTTACAAACTTTAAATTATACACATGTTGATATGATCATTTTACTAGACATGGTCAAATTTGTTTTATTATAATGAAAAATTCCATCAGTTCACCTTTGTGAGTTAATTGCGAAGATAAACTTGCTAGAGATGTAGTTCCAAATCAAGTCAAGTCAAGAAGTTCAAAGTCAAGTCAAAGTTGCGACTTTGACTTAGAACTTTTTTAGGTCAAAAGATTTATGCAAAAACTACATACACTAAAGCAATATCTTCTTTAAATGTTCCACAACCCTTTTATACATGTAAGTCATTGGTGATGATAGTATATTCAATTGGGGAAAAAAGACACTAGAGAGCACACTTCATGACACAACGTCATCTTTTCACACACAGGAAAGGGGGGGGGGGGCGTGAGGGAACTGCTGCATATGTCTCCCCTCAAGGCTGTGTGGGAGGAAGCTGCCAGCGTGAGTGTGAGCTTTCCCACACAGAGTTCTGCATTACTTAGATAAGCAGGGCTCTGCTGATATCATCAATACAGTGGCAATTTTGGGGGTGGAAAAGTGTGCTAGGTACACACAGGTAGATTCCTGTGCAATCTACCCCCGATCAATCACAGCGTGGTGACATCCCCAAGCTGTGATTGATTGGGGATCAATTGAATGGAAATCAATGTGAACTACATGGTCACATCGATTCCCGTTTATTTGGGGCCCTAGAGACCCATTCTCCCCAGCTCGCAGCACGTGTGAATCGCAACACATGCTGCCAACTAGGGAGAAATCCCGCCAGCCTCTCACAGCTTCAGAGACAGAAGTGCAGGAGCAGCAGCTCCTCCAATACTTTGCATGAAGACTCCCGTCTCCATGCAAAGTAATGGAGGTTGAACAGGGTTTTCCAAAATGTTCTCCATTGAACCCGCTCGAAGGCAGGCACACACGGGTAGATTTGTAACAGATTAGAGTACAATCAAGCGCACGTTGATTGATTGTACTCAAATCTTTTTACAGATCTACTAGCTTATTATTCTGAAAATTACAGTAATCCCAAATTAAGGATCCTCAATTTGATTAATTTAGTGAGTTTGTTTTGGTTTCCAAGTCAATTATTACAGATCTGGGTGTGAATCATAAATTAGACTAAAATAAAGGTAGATTTCTTACTAGTTATTTACATTTTCAGGCTATATTTTCAGTCAATTGCAAAGGAGAAAAAAATAATAAATTTTGATTTATTGGCAGCATTGATGGTGAATTATTTGTTTGAAATCTCTTGCAACTAGACCCATGACAAGTTGCTCCATCCATGTAATAGCTGCCTCTTGTCCAATATCTGACAAACATCTAACAAGGTGTGCACAGGATTGACCACTAGTACCTATGAAACTTTATGTAAATAAATTGTTTAGGGGATTTGAAGTCATACTATGATATCAATACGCTTTTTTTTACCTGATGTTCGGAGGACTAAAGCAGGGTACAGACGGGTCCCTGCAGCAGATGGTCCCTGCAGCAGCGTGATGACGTCTTCACGCTGCTGTCAGATATCGGCGGCGACGGTTCTGCTTTCTCCCCGGCTTAGCCGAAGCTTTGTCTGGAGACCTAGAGTCTCTAAGCAAAGCAACGGACATCGGCCGTAATAACGGTCATGTCCGATATGGCTGTTTTTGAGCGGAATGGCCACATTAAATGGGCCAGATAGATGGCCGTGAGCGCACACGGCATTTGAAGTGGCCATCGATCTGGCCCATATCTGTATGTCTGTACCTTGCTTTAAAGTGAGGTAGAATCCAATGCTTTACTTCTGCTTTAAAATACAGGTAATTCCCCTGCAGATTTTGGAGTCACCTTCCCCACTCCAAGCTTTAACATAGCTGATATCTCCAAGGTCATCCTTGGGTACTATTCTCCCATAAGACACAAGCTCATTGTGCAGAGAGAATTATGGACTAATGCAAACAGTTACCCAATCTGTTTTCTTAAAGGTAATATGATGTGTCCCTATTAAGCTGATAAGCGGGGGATACCCGCTGAAGTTCCTCTTTTAACTCGGGTGCACAGGGAATATCTCTTCAGTCAGGAAGTCAATATGGTTAAACGTCTGCCGCCAGAAAGTGGCTGCCGTATGTTGAAGGATGATGTTCATGAGCTAGTTCAACAAGCCTCTAATGAACTTATCTCCCTCCATGTCATACTATCTTAACTCTATAGCAAAGACAATTTGTACAACCGCAATCGTGCCCGAGAAGTGTTTGATCCCGCCACGGCAATAAAAATTCATCTTACTTATCCCGTTTGCGTGGTACAATAAGGGACCCCAGAAATCTGTGATCTGCCCACAATGCGTATTATAGTGACATAATTTGGCTCGGAGTACATTTGCAATTTAATCATTTGACTTGTGCCTTTCCACAAGCCTAACTATTTTTAAACCTGGATTATAGCGGCTGTAAAGTCTGCAATCATCTGGATATGAAGCCCTTTTTACAAGGGCTATTGTATGCAGCATTGCATGATTAGTCTGACGAGCATCAGACAGGACAGATAATAAAGGGGGGATTTGATTTGGACAAAAGAAAGGACAACGCTGCAGAGAATCATTTTATCGAATGAGTCAAGTTCAAATGATTACTGTAATGTGAAAATAGGTCTGTTAATGTCATTATTAACAAAACATTTCATCCACCAAACAAATGCTCTATATTGTCTAATTAGGGGTTCTCAAAAAACCCTCACCAGTCCATTTAGGTAGTGGTATGACAGTTTACACTTATATGTGTAAAGCCAGGAGCCGAGTAGATGAAAGAAAAAAATAATGTTTTTTAAGATACAGGTACAGGTAAGATTTTTGCTGGAATCAAGTTCTATTTACTGACAATGTTATTTCTACATCTCTCAACACATCAAGTGCATTTCTTGACTGTGATTTCAGCTTTCATAGTGCAGAAAATCCTGTTCTCATTTTCCTTTTGGTGTTTTTAAAGCATAACTTAACAGGTAAAATACAGTAATCCCAATCTTCCCCTATTGTTAACAGGTAAAATAGAACAAATTCCTTTGCAGTAGGCAAGCCCCACACTGCAGAAAGTACAGCGCATCCAGGAAGTATTCACAGCGCATCATTTTTTCCACAATTTGTTATGTTACAGCCTTCTTCTAAAATGGATTCAATTATTTTTTTCTCAGAATTCTACACAGAAGTTGACTTCAGGTTTTGGCAAAACCTGAAGTAATCCATTTGTTTTTTTTTTATACATAACCCCCCTCCCACCCCCCAAACAAGAAATCACATGTGCATATGTATTCACAGCATTTGTTCAATACATTGGGCATGTACCTTTGGCAGCGATTGCAGCCTCAAGTCTTTATAAATATGATGCCACAAGCATGGCACACCTATCCTTGTCCAGTTAAGCTCATCCCTCTTTGCAGCACCTCTCAAGCTCCATTACTTTGGATGGGAAGTGTAAGTGAACAGCTATACAGATGGAAGCCACTTCTTGGTAAATTACATGTGGCAACCTGTCTGGAGTTTACCAAAAGGCACCTGAAGGATCTCAGACCATGAGAAACAAAATTCTCTGACAAATATTCAATTCTTTGGTGTGAATGCCATGCGTCACATTTGGAGGAAACCAGTCACCACGCCAATACCATCCCTACAGTGAAGCATGGTGGTGGCAACTTCATCCAAAGGAGATATTTTTCAGTGCCAGGGACTAGGAGAATAAAGAGGACTGCAGCAATATACTGAGACATCCTGGATGGAAATCTGCTCCAGAGCATTCTTGAACTCTGACTGGGGTGACAGTTCATCTTTAAGCAGGACAATGACCTTAACCTCCCTAGAGGTTGAGACAAACCCTGTTCCTTCGCCGTTCAGGCTCGCCCCAACCGCAGGGAGACCGGGCATCGGGTGTAGCCGATACACCCACAAAAAAGCTGCAGCGATTGTCTTAATCGCTGCATCATTTCCAGAGTTTTGGCACCTCCCTTTCCGCGTCACTGTGACACGATTGGGGTGGTGCCAAAACTCTGGAAATGATGCAGCGATTAAGACATAGACCTCCATGTTAATGGTGGAGCGCCAGCTTTCCCGCTAACAGGAGAGGGGGGAGGGAGTGAGGAAATGTCAGGCAGTGTACTCTGTACACTGCCGCGATTGCCCGTACTGCACCCTTAAAAACGGCGCGGTATTGGTGGTGCGGTAGGGAGGTGAAGCACACAGCCAACCTATAAAATGAGTGGCTTCTGAGCTTCCCGTTCACCAACTGCTGCCTTTTTTGCAAAAGACAAATGGACGAAACTGTCCAAGAATAGATGTGCCAAACCTGCTGCATCATATTCAAAAATATTTGAGGCTGTAATTGCATGGACATTATGTATAGTATTGAGCAAAGGCTGTGAATACTTATGTACATGGTGTTTCTCCTTTTTTTTTATTATAAATTTACCAAAACCTCAAGTTAACTCCTATGGAGGTAACCTTAGCCACTCGCTGTACTGTACCGCATCAGGTGCGTGGCTAGTGTGAAAGGAGCAAGCATTTTTTTATGCACTGCAGGTAGGGATCATAAATTTACAAAGGCATACAAGAATGCATATGTGCACTGTGCAAAACGCATGCGTCAAGGTGTATGTGTTTTGTTATTGCATGCCTTTAAAAAACGCTTACAATTTGAAATAGCTCCGAAAAGAAGTTGTCCAATTTGACTTGGTATTACTTACTATACAACAGAGCTCTGACTAGATGAATAGGAAGAAGTAGCTAATCAGTTCGGAACACTATGCAAGTGCTAACAATGAACATAATGATGGGGAGGAAAGCAAAAAGAAAGCCACCAGTGCCTGGAGTTCTGCCTTAAAAGTTCCTTACAAGGATGAGAAAACAACATACATAAAGTCATCAAACATATGTTGTATCTGACTGGGAATCCTAGGGCCTGTTTCTGTTGGAATGAGCAGAAGGATGATGTTTTCCCCTATGGGAAGGTTGCCTCACATACTCATTTAACTTGCTGCATAGTACTGCCTTCTGATGCTAATGTACAAGGTCATAAAACATGCCGAAACATTTGGCGAAAAGAGGAAATGAGGAGGAAATGTCTAAGCCCTAATGTGCACAGGAGACCACAGACAAATTCAGCCTGTTGTTATCCATTCCATTATTATTAGGGCGGAATGGAAAATCTCACTGCTCATTGACCAAATACATGATGAAGAAGTAGTACAGCCAAATGAACAAAATCCCAATTCAGGTGGTGGAATTCAGGTGCCCTGCATATATCCAGTACATAGATTGGTGGATGCTGAAAGTAAGGCTATGTTCCCACAAAAGCGATTAATCGCCTCGTGCTTGTGGTTTTAATCGGGTGAGTGATCACACGCGATTGACAAGGCAACTTTCCCCATTGATTTTTATCTCTTTTTAAATCACCCCCCTTAAAAAAAAAATTCTGCGCATAGAGAATAGACAGGATTTTTCAATCGCGTGGAGCCGCGATTCTGATCGCAGATCCAATCACAATCACAGCCATCAGTTGAGTGGGGACAAGCCCATTCAACTGAATGGATGTGGTCAATACTGATTTCCGCACCTGATTAAAATCGTGAGCGTGAGGCGCTCGCCTATGTGGGAACATAGCCTAACATGCATTCATTTTTATGTCCACATATTTTCAGGCTTGGCCAAGAGGTGGGAGCAAACATATTAACTATTAATTAGCATATGCAGCTTGGTGCAATGAAGAAGCAGCACTCCACATTCTAAACTAAGCTAAACTGGCGCATCGCTTTGAGAACCTGGAGTGGACACTGTCCCTTTCATCAGAATCAGAAGTGTCTGCTCTGCTTCTTTTTCCCTGTGGTGGACACTAATGCCTGACACACGGCTCGACTTTTCCTCCAGATCCCCCGATATCGAGCCGAAGCACTTCTGTGGCTGCCAGCCTGGTAAGGGAAATTCAACAGGGTTTTCCAACATATTTTAATCCTGTTTGACCAAGCTCCTTCTGGTGGGATCGATTGATCCCACTCTAAGGAAAGCTAGATGGCTAAAATTTTTAATAGATTCAAGCACAATCAAGCTCTGTGAATGCGCGCAATGCTCGAATCTATTTAGAAATTAAACCGTGTATGCCCAGCTTAAAGCTAGCCATACACGCTATACGCCTCTGACGACCGATCGTACAATGATGACAGTGCACACCACCTTGAGGAATCAATTTCTGCTCCATACTTTGAATGGGTTTGAGTGTAACCTAAATTGAACAGAAAATACTGACAGAGCGTATCAATGTTCGATCGGTTTCTTGTAAGATTCTCATCCATCAGTCATGGTGGACAGACTTCAATTCCTAAACGATCGCCGCAAATGCGAGCTGCAGTCCACTGTTAGGGAATCGAACGGAAAAAAAAACCCCGTGTATGGCAGGCATAAGCCTTAAGCTAGCCATACACGTCTAGATTTTCTGTTCAATCAACTAAAAAAGATCAATTTTTTGGGGTCAGGGAAATCTGTGATTGATTGTATGTTTGTTAACTGTAGTAACAGATATTTGATCAACTTTCTGTAGATAGACTGGAAGTGTAATGCATTTCAATACAACCAATTTAAATTTACCAACATGTCCAATCCTTTTTCAATCAATTTTTTTCCCAATTTTAATTGGTTTAGGTTGATCTAACCATGTGGGCTGCCATAGATTTTCAACCAATCAACCAAAAAAATTGATTGGATTGAGTTGATTGGATGAAAAATCTAGTCGTGTATGGGGGGCTTTTGACACATGAAGTTTGCTATCAATCAATGGATGCGTTTACGGTGCTTTAAAAAAACACACTAAAACTGCAAGGTATCAGACACCATGGAAATAGAGATTAATTTGATGAAATTCAGGTGTGTACAGGTTGAATTATATAACCTATAGATAACCTATGACAGACCTAACTAAAACTACTGAACCTGAAAAATGTTTGGTCTTGGCCATGTTTCTGGTGAAGACTAAACAAGAGTTAAAACTAACATTTTGGTTGTAACGCAAGTCAGTTGCAACTCAAGGGTCCACTGTAGCTAGAATACCTTTCACAAACTTGTAGGATCAACCAAAATTTCCCAACTTGGCTGACTATGATTCATTTTATCTTCGTTTCCGATCATTTGTAGTTGATCAGTTTAGGTAAAAAAGAGAATGCATTTTTTTTAAGATGATTTTAACCATTTCTAGCTTACAGTCATACTTATAATGGTATTTAACATTGGAGTTCTTGTCCACACTGGACAGAATCTTATTTGTCCCCCGTAACCAACTATTTTAGGAAAAAGCAAAAGGTAATTTAAATTGTTCTTGTTTAAAAAATACAAAACATGCCATTTGTTAACCCAACCCCCTCCCCCCCAAAACAAAAGAAAAATGATTGTATGAAGAAAATATAATGTAATCGATCATCGGATACAAATTGATACTTGAACGATGAACTGAAATTTACCAACATGTCTGATTACTGCTCGATTTTTGTTTGTTGGATCACTTTTGGTCAATCGATTCAGCTAAAAAGGAATCGATTTTGACACGACACATACACAGTTTGAGTTTTCCTATTGGATTTACTTAAAAAACTATTGTTTTAGGTTGATCAAATGGAAAACTCGAACTGTGTATGGCCAGCTTAGGCTCCTGCATTTTCTCCTACACTAGTATTCTGAATATGACTTCACCGCTATGGTTGGTGGACGACCTATTTTTACAGCAAATAAATAATGTTAAAGAAGCCCCAAGGTTTATATCCTGATTCTGCAGAGTTCAGTGACCATTTAGAGAGCATAAACATGTCCAGAGGAACAGTGTATTTTGACTTTTATCTAACGTCATCGGTTTAAGACTCTACTGGTCAGTTAAGCATACTAAAAACTATTTTATGAAAAGAGGAAAGAAATATCTAGCCCCCAACATGCACATCAGACCACAGAATCTCAGCCTTTGTAGATTTTACCCTTCTATGGAATACAAAGTCATCAAAGAGTCAGAGAAAGGTTGCTCTTAATTCTTTATGGAAGTAATCCACAGACAGACTGAAGGTTTGTGGGATAGAGGAATCTGATCAGTTGCTTCTAATGAAATTTAAAAGAAGAAAGCCACAAACAGGATGCAGGCACATTAAGAGACAACATTGACCCAGAGATGGAATGCGAACTTCAGTTCACATAAGTTGTCATACTGAACCCCCCTCCCAACTTCTTGTTCGGCAATGGATATGTGGGCACTCCCCAACTCCTCCTCCCCCCGTATGAAAACAAATATTCAGCAAAGAAAATCAAACTATAGTCTGACTAAGCTTCCCTAATAGTCTAAACTTCCCCTTTATGACCCCCAAAGACTGTGCAGTACATCCGAAACCCCTTCCTCACTGTACAGACGTATGCATACAGCTGTTTCCATGGACAAAATGTGTGAATTACTGCCATGTGGATAAAAGGGTCTACATAAATAGCCGGTGCCTGAATTGTTTGCACACAGGGGCATATGTGAAATGTGGTTTGCAAATATATCTGAAGTTAGTCAATTTTCTTTTGTTTTGGATGGAGTTGAAAAAGAGAGAAGCTTTTGTAACTATTTCATTTGAATGTAAAATAAAGCCAAAAAATACCTCTCCATTACCTCTCTAGTGGAAGTGACACTACTGGCTACTGATAATATGCTGTCCTATTCCTGATTGATCAACTTCTTGCTCTACTGTAGGTTCCAATCTTACCTGTACCCCCTGGGTGTTCATGACCTCCATAATGTGTGTTAGGAAACAGATCGTAGGAGATCAGTAAATAGCTAGTAAATATGACCATGTCTTGTGAACGTGCACATGAGACAACAAGTATGCACATCAGGTGTTCAATGTATGAAAATGGCAGTTGCCGTACAAAAATTAGATATCTGTGCAATATGTAAAGCTGGGTTCTGTACTAATGATGTCAGGCAGTATTGCTAGCCATGGATGGTTTACATTTAATTTAAATAATATGCACCATGGGACTGCATTGCAAATGAGGTTGCTGAGGACTAGGCCACTGAGCAGAACACCTCTTGATGGAAAGTAGTAGAAGGTACATGAATACAAAATTACAAAAAAATATAAACTTGTGGGGCTAACCCAGGGGTGGGCAAACCAAGGCCCGGGGGCAGTTTTGCTTTCTTTTCGGGTCCTTTGTCACCTTGTTGAAATGATGATCCCCTTGGCTTGTACTCTGCAATGACTAGAGGTGTCCAAACATTGCCTTGGGAACAAAGCAGTGGTGTGACCATGAAACTGTGGGTGCATCCTCATGGTGACAACAGGCAGTCTCTAGGAGTAAGCATTTTTTTAAGTGTAAATAAATTTACACTTTTAAAAGAAAAGCTAATTAATTTAAAAAGATAACAACATCCCTGTCACAGGCCACCTATCACACATCACAGCCATCATAAGTGATACGGGCTATGCATGGAATTGTCACATCATTGGCGGGTCAGACATTAGAGGCTCTTGGTCCGGCCCCTTTATCATATTTAAGAAGCCAAATTACTGTAAGAGATTTTCTGTGCTAAAAAATTAGCGTTCAGCTTTCAAGTAGTATAAAGCGGACCTACCACATTGTAGGTCACTTTGCACTATCGGCATCAGACTGCCAATAGATAGGGCAATCACTGTCCAAAAAAAAAAAAAAAAGCAGGAGCAGAGAGTTTTTCCGAGGTAGCCCCTCCCATGCTGTGACGTTTGGCCTCGGGCGCTTGTTATAGCTGAAAGGGCTCCCGGGAAATCATCCCAGCTGTGTCTGCAGCCCCATAATGCTCTGCCTGTCCTCTGTGATGTCACTGTCACAGCCGATTCACTGTGCAGCTCCTGTCTTCTGTCTCCTCTCTGTCAGCAGAAAATCCCCCCTCCCACCCCCTTCTCTGTCTCGGAGTTCGGCATTCTTGTGTTGCCAGCTGTCAAGTGTTTTCCTAATAAGAGCAGGAGGCTTAAGAACACAGGACCTGTGAGGGCAGAGAAGTAAACAATGACAGTCACATGGGAGGTGTTCTGTCAGTGCAGCGCCCCAAATCTCCTACAGTGTCATCCTTCAGCTTCACTACCGTCTCTTATGCAAACTGCAACACACATATGCAGCACATGGATCTCTGGAAGGACCAGAACTGTCCTCCCATACCAAACCCTTTGGGATTGGTAAATATGTCTGCAGGGGAGGAGCACCTTAGTAATGTCCAACAGAATGGGCGGAATAAGTACCTATTTTTTTTCCCTGTGTAGCAGTTTTCACAGATGTATACTGCTGACAGGTGTGTAATATGTCCATGTAATGTATGTGGGGGATTTTTTTTCGCGTTTACAACCGCTTTAAGGCCATCATGTAACTTGATGACCTTTAAAAGGCTCTTAAGAACAAGTTTGGACATCACAGCTTTTCACTGCATTAAAAGCTACATAAAATCAGAGTATATCTCATGTCCTGGAATGATGCCCATCATTATCTGGATCTAAAATAAATATGTAACAATAATGAAAGGTTTTTTACTTAAAAACTTAATTAGCATTTTAAGAGGGAAGGCTAAAATCTGGAAAAACTAAGCAGAAGAATTAATTAGTTGCACTCACTGGGTATTCTTATTTTGAACTTTCCACTCTGTCCAAAGCTTCCTTCAATCACCCCATCTTCTCCACTTGACAGCTTGACCTTCAGTCCAACAAACAGCTGGATGTTTGTCTCCTTTTTAAAGAGAGAACGTCCAATTACACTGTAATCATCATTCACCTGGAATAGAGAAAACACAACAGATTAGACACATTTTGTAAAGTGAAGCGTGCAAAGGATTATTTACAGCATCACATTTACCTTAGCTAAAGGTCCCCATATGACTCATTTGTGCGTAGCCTGGTGACATCACGATGACGTCACCACGCTGCGACGAGCGCCTGTCCATTGGACAGGAATCAAGGAGCACCACTGTAGGTGCTCGATTCCCGGTCAATTCCCAACGTCCTCATCCCAAAAAAATTACATTTGATCAGTATTTACGGACATGTACGTTACCTGTTCAATCAGTTGATCTGGAGCTTGAAGTTAAGCTTGAAGACAGGAGTGGCCTAGTCCAATGGCCACACAATCGATGACCATGAGCACGCACAGCATGAGTTTAGCACTCAAACGGATCATGGATTGTGCCCCCATCTGTATGTGTATGGGCACCTTAAGGATCCCAATCTGACTGCACAAATCTGACTGCAAAAATTATGTAATGTTAAGACTGAGACTATCAATGAGACTATCATAGAACTAGTTGGGTTACAGTTCTTTACCTCTTAAAAGAACATTTTTAAATGTAACAATTACAGACAGGTTTTACATAAACCCCCAAAAAAGAATCACTAGGATTTGGCACAAAGAGCAAATACACATCTGCGGTTAAGTTGGGAAGGCAAAGAACATTTGACAACATTGTTGGTTTGTCGTTCTCTTTTACTGTCCTAATGTCACCATGACAAGAATTAAGGAAACATCTACCTAGTGGGGGTCACAAACAGGAATAAAAACCATGAAATGTGTTCTAATCCTCCCATATTCTATTAAAGAAACAATTAAATAAGACATGTACAGTCATTTCTTTTATATGCAAAGAATGTTAAAAGAAAATAACATAAATAACACTGAATAATAAAAATGAAACTCTGTAACTTTAGTTATATTTTTATAATACTGATTTATTTAGTATATCAAAGAAAGTTCGGCATAAAAAAAAGAAGCAACACACATCTGCAATGTATTATTAGGAAAATCCCCATTTGTGACAACATGAAGAAAGAAGGTAAAAGCAATACAAGCTCAGGACCACAGACAAAGGAAATGCATTCTGTCCTCCAGCAGTGCAGCCCCCGCAGCCAGGAACATCAAACCGCCCCCCTTCAAGACCCCCAAACAACACAGGTGTTCCTGATTCCGAAACTTGGCAGAATATTCCTTTTACTGTATAGGGGAATTTTTGCTTGACTATTTTTAGTCTTGGCAAAATGACTTTTTCACTGGCGCTGTTTATGTAAGACAATTTCTTGCCTATTTTTCCCTCAACATTTATAGTCCTGCATACCGATATCTGAAGACCACCCAAACAAATAAAGGTGAGTTATTATCAGACTCCACATCTTTTGCTAGAGATGTTCACTATCTCTTATTATCCTGATCCATGATGTCTCAGGAAGTCAAAGTAAAGATAGCCATACACAGATAGCCTTTGCATGATCGACATTATATTTGTCTGTCATCCACCACAATGTGTGATCGATTTAAAAAAGGTTGATTCCTTTCCTTAGGTCTGTATGCACGGTCCGGTCCATAGTAAAATTAGATACAAATCAATCGAAATATCAAGAAGTCAAATTCTTGTACAATCAACTGAAATATAATAATTTGATACTGAAAGAACACCTGGGGGGACACTGGGGGGGGGGGACACTTCTTACAAATGTATTTTCATACATTAAAATATGCTCTCTAAAGCCACCCATACACCTTATAATCTTTCCATATAATTTCTGTACAATCAACTTTTCTTCTACCAAAACCATGTAATATGAGGATCTTAGTAATCCTTCCTATCACTATGTATTCTATCAGGGATGCCACTATACTACACAGTTGTTGGTAGATTTTATGGATCGATCTTAAGGTGTATGGCGGGCTTTAATGCTATTTGTCTTTCGATGACTTTCATTTTGATAAAAAAACACAGTCATATATAAATGTGTCATCGAATACAATCAACCCGACCAACAAACAAAATGCTAAGATTTTAGTTTGATCGTTGTACAATCGGCGAAAATTTTCCAACATGTCCGATCACTTTACGATCCACGTTTTAATCAGTATCGAACAATATTTTTCATGTCAGTGGGGAATTAGCAAAGGGAGGTCTCTTTGATCACTGTGAAATTGCAGATTGCACCCATCTGTAGCATTAGCAGTTATTTAAAACCACATTTTACAAGTACAGCTATCAGTTGTTTACCAGTAAATGGTATGTCCTAAATGGGAAGTT
Source organism: Ptychadena robeensis (assembly GCA_036250615.1). Classification (NCBI taxonomy): domain Eukaryota; kingdom Metazoa; phylum Chordata; class Amphibia; order Anura; family Ptychadenidae; genus Ptychadena; species Ptychadena robeensis. Next base: position 88,573,782 of record CM070037.1, read on the forward strand.
AACTTAAGCAGGGTACAGAAGCTAAGATATGGGCCAAATTGATGGCCGATTTGAGCGCGGTGTGCGCTCACGGCCATCTTAGTGGCCCATATAATATGCACCCACAGCCTTATTGGACATGACCGTAAATACGGCCGATATCCAATGCTTTGGTCTTCAGGCAAAGCTTTGATTGAGCTGGGGAGAGCAGAGCTATGTCTCCCAGCACAGCCAAGATCTGACAGCAGCGTGAGGACATCATCACGCTGCTGCAGGGTTCATCGGACGGCTCAAATTTTTAGCCGTTTGTACCCTGCTTTAGTGTTATGTGTGTTTTGTATTTTTCCAGTCAAACCAATCTACTTGAAGGAAGATGTCGAGTCTGGAAGAAGACTGCTTTAATCAGGGTACAGACCTGCAGATATGGGCCAGATCGATGGCCGCTTCGACCGCCGTGCACGCTCACGGCCATCTATCTGGCCCATAAAATATGCCGGAAGGAGAGCAGAGCCATCTCCCCGGCTCTGCCGATATCTGACTGCAGCGTGATGATGTCATCACGCTGCTGCAGGGTACATCGGACGATTCGAATATCGAGCCGTCTGTACCCTGCTTTAGTGTTATGTGTATTTTGTATTTTTCCAGTCAGACCAATCTACTTGAAGGAAGATGTCGATCCTGGAAGAAGACTAGGCAAAGATGTCAGTGAGGAAACTGGTGGAGGGTTTTGGGCACACGTGGCTGTTGTTCCACTATCAGGCTTTGTCCCAAAAACTATTTTGTAGTAAAGATTTGTAGCAGCTTTAGATAACTGTTCTTGTTCTCACTGTAGCAATTGCTGTACACTGGGTCTAAAAGGTAGCAAAATGTAGGCCAAGTGAGACAAACCAGCAAAGGAAATGTCTCAGTAATGCTGGCCATACACTCTGAGATTAAAATGACGATCCATGAAAACCGTCCAATGAAAGCATTTTATCGGCCTGAAATCCGCACATGTCCACATAGTACAACCGATAAAATACGATCGTAATTGCCCTTTTTTTACGGTCGTAATTTATTGGACATGTTGAAAAATTTTAATTGGTCTGGGAACATCGGGAAACTTCATACTGTTTTCATAGTGTTTACCGACCAATTACTGCAGAGGCTTCCCCTTTAAAAAAAAAAAAAAAACAACATCACAATGGCCGATATAAACGGCAATTAATTTCGATGACATTCTCGTAAAAAAAAAAAAATACGATCCTAAATTGGATTTTCAATGTGGTAGCTTTTTTGCCGAATATTACATCGGGATACATTGGTCTGTTTTAATGGATCGTAATTTTAATCTCGGAGTGTATGGCCAGCTTAAGGTTTGCAGTCTTGAAGTCATCTTTAGCTTAGCAATAACCTTAATTATCAGTTTCTTCATCCTACTTTCCCCCATAAAATAAAAAAGATGTCTCAACAGTTAAATCTTTGAAAAACTGCCATATGACCTCTATAGCCCAGTTAAAGTATACCTTTTTATTCCTGAATCCTGCATGTAATAGCCACTCCCAGTAATGCAAAAAGAGACAAGGCGTGTGTCTGATCAAACATATGCAGACTGCAAAGCATTACTTTGGTGTGTTCAGCAGAACTGCTATAACAGGGTGCCTATGAAAATGCAGATTATTAGTCCAAAGTCTATCTGAGGGTTCTATTTCTGTTACTTTAGCTCTATTGTAAGTTCCTTGTGGCATATCTGAGCCCAGAATCTCCTACCCATTCTGTGCTGTCTTGTCGAGTTCCCATGAACTGGTCAGGCATGTAAATTCTGCCAAAACAAAGGTTGAAAGTTGAAACAATATTAACAGGCGATTGTGCAATAAAAAAGTATGTCTATACACATGCACTGAGAGCTCATAAATATGTTAGGTCAACATGATGGAAGCTTTTATTCCCAGCCGGTGACTCTTTAAAACTTCGTGAACACAACACGACTCCATGCCGCACTGTCCGGACTGCACTTAATGTGTCTGCCTCGTTCAGCCAAAACCAAACAAAGCCAGGCAGACATCAAAGCAGCAAGGATATTTATACTGGCGTCTGTTTGAGTCCGCGCAGGTAACAGCGGGCACCTGAGGCACAGGGTATTGTATGGACACACAGACACTTCTGAAGGTTTACTAGGAACAATACTCATGTCTACAAAATACAGGATGAACTGTAGATATTATCACAAAGAGTAAAAGATTGATGAGCAAATGGATGGAAGATTATACTTTTTATTCATATTATTTATTTAATTATAACCTCATTAAAAAAAGCGTTACTCTACCCAAAATCAAAAGGGTTACCCCAGCCAAAGCAGAGCGGAAGACAGAGATTGTGGAAGTATATTAAGAGAAACTGATCTCACGGATGGCAACAGGGCATGCAGCTTGTTTATTCCAAGTTAGTTCAAAGCACACTGGTACACTGTGTGTTTGTTTGCATTTACCTTTTCAAATTCAATCAAGGTCTACAGAACAAACCACAAATCCAAGATCTCACCTTAAAAACCCCAAAGTCCAACCAGACTGTTATTTATGAGGCACTATTACTGCTGTGCAAAGCCCTGAGGAAGGAGGACTGCTGAGCCCCCGAAACATGTTGGCTATTTCTTCATTTGTATTTCCTGATAACTAAAACCTGGACTTTATAAGCACTGTAGACTGTGATTCTTGTGATTTTGGTATCTTCATTATAATATGTACTATAATTTTCAGGAAGAACCTTGGATCTAAAAGCTACCTTTCCCAAGCATTGCAGGTTTTATCCTCACCATGCAGTTTCCACAATGCAATAATGTTTTCCATGCACTCCTTCAGTGCAGTGCAAAGTTTCCGCAGGCCTAATGGCCAGCCCTGAGGCCAACCAAAGGTGACATAGAAGGCTAACATTTCTGTTGTCAGTTGTGAGTTAATTAAATACTATTACCCTACTTCATCAGGAAATTATGTTAGGCTATGTTTACACAGCATTATGGGCACCCCCTGCACTAAGCACATTCCTTGACGGGGATGTTTTAGGAGCCCATCCATATACGTGCCTACCGCACCGGCTGTTTCCACGGCGTTGAGCCGGTCTGCCGGCCAGAGTTTGGCATACTGCACTGTGTTAATTTTCTGACTGTCTCAACCCCGTGGAAACAGCCGGTGCAGTAGGCAAGTAAAATGGATAAGCTGGAAACATAGCCTTACTGTCACGATTGTCAGGTAAGAAACTTTGAAGCACTTAAAAAAACCATTAGCATCATCACTTCATGTTTTTACAGCACTCAACCCCTTCATTTATAAGAAGCAATTACAAAATCAGGAAATACAAGACCTCACTAACTACAAAAGGAAAAAAATTGAATGTCAGAAATAGAATTTAAGATTTGGGGTTAAAAAAAAGGGAGTCTTTAGTTTCACAGAAACATTAAATCTCTTTGTGAATATAAACACCTCTTTCACTGATACCGGTACCCTTGTGATGTTTCACTGATGCAGGTAAAGGCACTATCCACTTATGCTGGCCATACACATGCCGAGCTGGAGCGATATCGCCCTCCGATATCGCTCCG
>CM070037.1:88577736-88596075 GCA_036250615.1 Ptychadena robeensis
CCCCCCCCCCCCCCCCCCCACCATCTCCTATTTTCGCTCCCTCTCCAATGCCACCATTCTCTTGTTTTTAATCTCTGCAGCTTCTTGGCGTCTCTCTGTATCAATTACTGTTTGTTCTTGCAGAAAGTGACTGCCGCTAAGGTGAGAAACCCAAATAAGAGATAACTCTGCCGCATTCCATAACAGGCTTCGGTGAAATGATTGCAAGGAGTCCAAATAATAACATCTCGCAGCGCAACGGGATAGAAACACAGGACAAAACACAGTAAGGACTATCACCAATATATCGCTGCTCATGACACACGTCGCTAGCAAACTACAGCAGACTGGTTAACCTGAGGCCTTCCGCCTGCAGGTGAACTAGCAGTCCTAGCATGCCTCACTAGGGAAGCCTAAACAAAGCTAAGACTGGCATGTAGCTATTTCCAAAAACACAAGTATGGCAGTTTCATACATCAGACAACCATAAAAGTATGAATTTCGGTACAGTGGTGGCACTTGCCAGTGCTGGGGCATTTGTGGCAATGTCCTGGAGGTCCTAATATCAACCAATCAACTAATAATCCTACATCCCTCTAAAGATAAAGAAAATACATTCCCATTGCTCTTAAAATCAATAAAATAATACCCTGATGATTCAGACATGAACTTCTTGTTTGTACCGTGACAACATTTTGTCATGTCTTTTAACTTTCCTTGCACTACACAAATATTGCCCACTGAACCTGAAAAATTCCACTAAAATGCATGAAGACAGCAGGAGATCACAAGTAAATGAAAAAAAAATGCCCAGACTTAAAACACTTGAGGAAGGCATATCAATTAAAAAACAGAAGAAAACATGAAGTGCATTCAATGTTTCTTTATTGATTACTAATGGATGATTGAATAATTGATGAACATCAGAACCGTAGGTAGGCTTTTGCTTTGGGGTGTTTGGCAGGACTGTATCTTAAATTGTTTATTCTTTGTGTAAACACTTAGGTAATGTTTTTTCTTTAAATTCCGCCTGCTTTTTTGTTTCATCACAGTTCCATGTTTCCTCAAGCTAACATAAACAATGTTATGAGAAACAAATAAATCATGTCTAATAGAAGTAAAAAGAAAACTTTTACGAGGGTAAGCCTTGTAAACCTCTCCATGTCCTGCAGAGTCTGCCAGCAATATATATGTTGCAGTTTTCCCATGACTGTTACAGGCCGAGTATACACAAGCACAGGCTGCAGAAGTGCACCGGGCTCGCTCTTACTTATACCTGGATTGCGTACGCTCTACTGGTGGGCCTAGCAATAAAAATCAATAGCCGGCACAGTCTGCTAGAGAAAATGTTGCAACCAAGGTTCATGACACACAAAGGTGAATAAATTGGTCTGTAAAGAGATATTTGTCTTTGCATACTAAAAACCGTGAGCTTTGCTGTAGTGGTTTCAAAAAGGCCCCCATTCCAATGTCTAGAGGAACTTAAAGAACATGTAAAATGAACAAACAAAAAAACAATGCAATATACCAGTCCTTAAAATGGTAGGTGCATTAGCTTTTAAAGGGTGTCAACTGTACTATATCTGTAGAGAAGGCTCTATCTAGGCTCCCCCTCCTTTTCTATCTGGGATTTAGGCAATTCATTTGTTCTGTATTGAACAATTGTACTGTATTTGTCTGCCAATTATCTGGCAGGATGAAAATGTATTCTTTCAGTGCTTGTTCACACTACCCTTGTTCAATACCCTACTGCATCTGCTAACCACGTCCATTACTGGCAAAAAACAAAAAAAACAAACCCATTTTGCACTTCTCTGCACTGCGCACTGGTGTTAGCACAAATGTGTGGGTTGACCGAGTTAGTATGAAAAAGGCCTTAAACAAGAAGTTAACACAAATACACACAAAGAGAAAGAAACTGCAAAATGTAATGACTAGTGGAACCCATTCCCAGACTAGAACTGCCTGACATTTCTCCCATCTTGTTGCCTACCGTGTTTCCCTGATAAGAAGGCGCTGTCTTATATTTTTTGAAACGACAAAATACAGTATGCCCTAGGTCTTATATTCAAGGGGATGATCACTCTGTGTCAAACATTGTCCCCTTTGATCACTCTGTGCCAATCATTGTCCCCTTCTGATCACTCTGTGCCAATCATTGTCCCCTTCTGATCACAGTGTGCCATTCATTGTCCCCTTTGATCACTATGTGCCAATGATTGTCCCCTTTGATCACTCTGTGCCATTAATTGTCCCCTTCACTGACTCACTTTGTTGGGTTCTACCGGTACAGCAGGGTAACAGACTCCGTTACGGCAGGGATCAGCAGCTTGCTTGTCCTTCCTGCACTGCAGCCAGCCCTGACAGTCACACAGTTACCCATTGTACCACCCGAATGGGAGATTTTGGCAAGGGCAGGTATCAGTCTTTTTTGCAGGGGGTGGCTTATTTAAAAATTTTGGGCAAAAATCAGGGGTGGCTTATTTGATGGGGGTGGCTTATCATAGGGAAAACAGGGTAGCTCCTTGCTTATAGGAAGCTTAATATTTAATGTCATGTAAACATCATGTGAAATGGAAATATTAAACTGCACACACATAATAAGATTAAGACATGTTAAGACATAAGAAATAGACACCTTACCCTCTCGACTTGCCCTTCCTTGTGCTTCATTTTGAAGACCTTCAGCTTAGGAAGAAAAGTCTCTGCATAGTTTTTGTCTTCTGCTCCCTCCAGAAGGACCCCATGGAAAGCTAACCTACATGTGTTGGAATGTATGTCAGTATCCAGCTTTGACCCAATGACAAGGCACAACTTTGGACATGTGACTGGCTTCTCAAACTCCAAAAGGGCCCACTGCTGCTTGGGAACGAAATCACACCCATGTTGATCGTCCACCTTGTCCTGTTCTGAAATGGTAGGATCCTTCACAATATAGCTATCCTGATACGAGTACTCTTTCCCAAAGTCAAAACTCTTTGTGGATTCTTCTTGGTTATGGTGAGGCGGGAGACTGAAGAACATAACTTTTCCCATGACAGTTTCATGGCCGACCGTGATGTGGAACTTGGCTTTGGTGCTGAGTGATCCTTTGTAGTATGAAATCTTATTGACAGATATTATAGCAGCATGGATGGTGTGTAGGGACTCAGGGGTGCAGACAAGTCCTCTTTCCAGTAACTTGGGATCAAACTGAGTGACACAGATGCCCAGCCGGTCACCTTGCATGGCACTGTTTACGGGGCGGTGAAACATTTGCATACTTTTTACTTTTTTAGTCACCTGTAAAAACAAAGCAGAGTTTAAATACATTCATCCACAGCTGATTATATATTTGACACTAACAATGCTTTTTAACATAAGCCATTTTTACTCTCACTTCTTGCCCCAAAGAAATAGAGGTCATCAAGTTGTGTAGCCATTTTGCTAGCAGGGCACAGACAGCAATACAAACCTGAAAGAATACAGAGAACCTGCAGCATATATTGGCTTTTTCCATAAACAAATAACCTAATATTTTGCAGACATCATTCTAAACATTGTTTTATCTAACTTCTTCAAACAATGTTGTCCTTTACTTCCTTTCACTCCAAACACTGCCAACCTCACACGTTTCAAGTTTACCAATAGGCAACAAGAGTTGCATATGGTGGAAAAGACTTATAAGGATAGATGCTTATAAAGAAAGATGCAATTGTCAACCTCCCAAGAAGTTGTTAGTGCCAGATTGTAAAATGTGTCTCTCCATACATTGGTCAGTGGGTTCGGAGAATGGTTATTGATAGTGTATAAACACAATGTTTAAAGACCTGGCACTGGCCTTTTGGCTTGACTGGAGGAATATAGAGTGAATGCTGCATAGACCTGACCTGCCTACTTTGCTGGAATATGCTGTATATTCATTTAATATGTGAATGGCTTTGTCTCTGATGATTTTTTTTTGGTTTTTAATCTTCTAATTTTTTTCTGACAGTGCTTCTTCTAGTGCGAAAAATATGGTATGTCTTATATGAAGAGTCCCCTAATTTTTAATGGTTTTGTCCAAATTTGGACAACTTGCCTCTCTGGAACAGAAAATTATGACAAATCTCCCAAGAATCACACTGATAGGAAAATAAAATATATAACCTGGAAGGTTTTACCTTTTCGACCCTAATGTTTTCCGGTCTAATGTGTAATATATAATTTGTACAAGAACTTCTTACAATCAGGACCAGATATTGTTGCACCCTACTTGTGCAGGTTGATAGACCTTGAATTCACCCATTTTTAGTTTTTGGTGGGTCTGTAGTGGGAGAGCCTGCTGGGGTTTTGGAGAACTCAAAATGTGTACCTTTTGTGGCTGTTGAGAGGTCAATGCTCAGATTGTGATGCCCAGAGTCTTGCTCAGTGACTTGACTTTATAGAATTGAAGGCTCAATCTCTCATTACTACACGTGCAACACTCTGTGATACCTATGTTATACTTTGTGTAGAATGTCAAAATAAAATGATTACAAATTAATGAGAACATTGCCCATACAAAGTCTTTTTTGATAGGAGACATCCTTTCATGCTTTCAAGGGGATTCTTGTTCCAGAGAGGAGTAGCTATGAATGATTTAATAAGCCATTTATTGACCAATGGAGTCCAGTATGAAATAAGATACATCATTGTCTTAAAGCTCCCTACTGGTGACATGATTAGATTTATATGTAGAGAGGGTCATGGAGATGCCAATCTCATTAACATCAATTTTGACAAAAGCATTCAAATTGTATGCAGATTAAACTGAAGCAATCACATACACCAGCCCAGTTGGCCCAGTTTCAGTCTGCATATAACTTTCATGTATTTGCTTGGTAATGTCAAATGGCATCTCACTGGCCATCTCTAGTTCTTTGTATAGACTGTATTTATTTCTATAGTAATGTATCTAAAACAGCAAAACACTAAAGCAGGGTACAGGCGTGAAGATATGGGTCAAATCGATGGCTATTTTGAGCGCCGTGCGCGCTTACGGGCATCTATCTGACCCATATAATATGCCCCATAGCTGTTTTCGAGCAGGACAAATCAGCAAAAACAATCCCACTCGAAAACAGCCATATCGGACATGACTGGAAATACAGCCGATGTCCGATGCTTTGCTTAGAGACCGCTGGTCTCCAGGCAAAGCTTCAGCTGAGCGTGTAATGACGTCATCACGCTGCAGCAGGGTACATCCGACGGCTCGAATATCGAGCCGTCTGTACCCTGCTTTAGGCTATGTGTGTTTGCGCTGTTGGTCGTGTCCATTCCATATGGGAGGCCAGCGGTTGTGATTTTTTTTCATTGATTGCGCCCATAGACATGAATGGATTCGATTTTTGATTGCATGTGGATTTTTTTTTATATAATGGGGGCTATTTTTCTTTTGGGTGTGAAGATCGCCTGGTCAAAATCGCGTCCGTCCTGCGGCTGATTGTCTATGTGGGAACATAGCCTAAACTATCATTGCTATATGAGATTTTAACAGTTATACATGTGCAGCATTCATTAAAATATCTTATTAAAGACGGGACTGCCCTTGTTTAATTACTTCCTGCTACAAAGTACTCTGCACTTGCCTTTTAAGTGTGTTGCCATTCTGTTTAGTAAATAGTTCCTCAAGACTCATGTAAAAATATTAAATCATTAACATTGTATGGCTTTTATGCGTTTATTTACTACTGCATTCATTCTTGTTGATAAAGAACCTTAACATGAGCACCAGGACTTCCTGTTCTGTAGTGACTACATTGGGTATTGCTCAATAGCCACGCTACATGTACACACCCAAACTACTCTTTTGTGGGTGCATGTGCATTCATACAACTGTTCTTGGGACATGTAGTCCAATGAAAGAGCTTTTGCACTGACAGGTGTGCGCCCTAACAGCGGTGCTGGTATAGAAACACAGAAGAAATATAATTTAAAAAAGAAAAACGACTTTTAGGTTGAAATATTATGTTGTAAGGATTAAGACCCCTTTAAATGCAAGTAGGCAATGAGTGGCTACAAAAAGACGTAGAAGATGCTCATTTGAACTGTTTAAGCTGTACAGTATTTTAGCAAACTTCATTTTTTAGCTACTTCGCTATGACAGATGTAGTAGTTACCGCCTAAAAATTAAACATTACTACACATGTATCTGGTAGTTAGAAACCTCCGCTTTGTAAATGGCTGTGGGATTTTTGACATCATAATGGGGTTGTGTCACGCGGACATTTTAGATATAAATATTGCTAAGTGCCATTTATCTCTCAGCAAATTACATCCGAATATGTGAGACGCATGTACTCAGTCCCCTCTGGAGCAGCCACAATCGATAGCAGACTGCGTTAAGTGTCGGGATCCGTACATGGCCAGACTGTGCTAGTCTGAGACGTGATTAGAGCAATTTATTTCCAGTACTTGTTATATTAGACACTATCAAGTTGTCCCCAGGGAATTTCAAAGTATCTACTACTGACATACAAGCTGTGTAAGTGGTCCTTGCAAATCACCGCAAATATTTACTCCAGCGAGCAGATGGCAAGGTCAATTTCAGGCATGCAGGGATGATGTACACAGTGCAGTAATCCATAACAGCTAATCACATTCTACCTTTCATCAGTTTGGAACAATCATGGGTCATTGTATAGTGGCTGCTGTGGATACGTTTAAATTTGATTGGATGCTTTCAAGCATAGTCAGTATCCTTAGTTCAGTGAATTTCAGGCAAATAGCTAAATGCACAAATTAAAAATACAGAAGTTGTCAAATGAGTTCTGCCCATTCGATCCTGAAATTTACATACTACAATCACAGTTTGCCAGTCTAGTGCCCTCCCCTTTCCATGTTGCAGTCAAATAATATACAGGTGAGCACATAGATAGGAAATAGCCTAATAAATAAAGTGCAAGTACCTGAATACAGAAAGGTATAAGGTCTGGTCCTTGAAGGAATACCAGGTACTAGATGGTATACGGTCTGGTTGTCCTTAGTAGCAGAAGTGGCAAAGAGAGAAGGAGTAGAAGGAGCCAAATGCTTCAATTAAAGACAAGTTGGATGCTGATAGGAAGAGGATACAGTATGATTGAGATGAACCGATTACTACATAGCTTCAATGTCTAGGTGGGTCTAGATCAGGGATGGCCAAACTTTTTGACTCGTGGGCCACATTGGCTTCTTAAACTGGATAAAGGGGCCGAACCAGGAGCCTGAAATGGCCGACCCCCCCCATATGTGTGCCAATTCCATGCATCGCCAGCATCACGTACGTGGTAATGTGTAATAGGCGATGTGTGACAGGGACATTGTTATCTTTTTAAATGTCCTACATTTACAAAGAAATGCTCATTCCTTGCAGAGATTATTCATGGTTGTCACCATGATGACCACATGATCACGTCACTGCATGTTCCCCAAGGCTATGTTTTGACACCTAGGCATTATGTGCACTCATTGGAAAGAGCTTGCGGTAGGAAAATATCTCACACCACCAGGTGTATACAGCGCTGGCTGTGATCAACCGGGATTTACAGACATATCCACCCCAGGTCGAGTGGGATTGATCGATCCTAATAAAAGGAAGGGTTTTTTTGTTCAATTGACGACCGAGCGATTGCTGCAAACACGCACCGTGATTGATCACACAGATAAAAAAAAAAAATCATGTTCATGTTTGTTTTATAACCATGAACAGATGGATTAAAATGCATACCATTGCATTTCAACAGACTCAATTCATTTTCACTTGCTTTGGCTTACGTTGCGTTAACGTAACGCAAGATGACAGATTACACCAACAGATGTGTAGACACATTTACTGACTATCAATGGATGCGTCAACATCCCTGCGTTTGATGTTTAAACACATAATGGGGTCAAGGACTCACTTTTCCTCTTGATAAGTTGATCGAGGGTCCCCATTCAAAGTACCAAAGGCTGTGCGCATTTTTTATGCTCGATGATTAGTTGCGGCAACACGTTGCAATAGATTGCTCAATTATCGCATGGGAATAGCCCATTAGGCCAGCATACGTGCAGGAGAGAGATGTATACTGAAACATTTGCGTCAACTACAGACTGACATGGTTGCCAGCAAAATTTTGTAATTTGCCACTGGCTACAACAGCCTACACACATATGAAGGGAATAGAGGTCATTATTTTTTTCGGTTTAAATATATCTAGTATACTTCAGCATGGCCAAAGATATATAAAGATATCCATTGCTAACATTCCAACTTTCATCAAATTTAGGAAAGGGAAGTAAGAACATTTTCATTCACTCTAAAAAGCACAAAAAAGCCAAACATTTAACATGCCAAGAAGAACTCTGTGTGGTATTAAATTGGCATTCATCAAGAAACTATTGTACAGGCAATCACTAAGGGTTTCCTTCCAAACTGCAATTAATAAGGGTAATTGCAATCTGCTTGCAAGCTCCTTTGGTGTTAATGTAACTCACTAATACAACAGCTTAAATACAGGAGAAAATGGTATCCTTAGGAATAGTCTGACAAGGGGAAACAACATTAATTCAGCAGATCACCTTTCAAGGTCAGGGAGAGAAAATGAGAGAGTCAGCGAAAAGAAAGAGAGGAAGCTGGATACACGCTGAAACATTCCTTAGGAAATTCCAGAGAGAGAGAGAACAGTGGGACACAAAATGGGGCGCAATATATACCGGATACTCGTTTCTTGTCTCAGGCTCTTATTCACCCGTTAGATGCCGCGGGACTGTGCCATCTGCAGATATTCCACATTCATGTAGCTCTGGATTCAATATTCCATAAATGAAGAAGTATGCGTAACTATATTTGAGCTGCAGTCCTTATACAGCAAAGGTTGTAGTGCATCAAACATGCAGATAGTGGTAGAGAGCAGAGTGATAGCTACATTAACTCGCCTACCTGCTGACTCTCCTTTGACTCTCTAGTCACAGGGGTGGTACATATGAGGCCTGTAAGTAAAAGTGAAAATACACCTTTGCAAAAATGGGGCTTTTTAAAATATTTTTATTACACATTTCTTTTTTCTAGGTCTTGCTTGTGGCATTGGATACAAAAGCTGCAACTCACACATAGCCAAAGGCTGCTACCCTCCCTCCTGCTTTTTCTGGGAAAGATTTCCTATTACAGGGTCAATGAGGGATGGAGGGTGGTGGTTAGCAACAATTAAGCTGGGTATTTTTATTACACTGCTCAAAAAATAAAGGGAACAATTAAACAACACAATGTGACTTTTATGAAATCAAACTGTACTGTGCACATGTGACAGACCTAACAGAGTCTGGAGACTCCGTGGATGGTTTGGCAGTGGGTCAGTAATGGTGTGGGTGGCATTTCTTTGGGGGGCCGTATAGCCCTCCATGTGCTCGCCAGAGGTAGCCTGGCTGCCATTAGGTACAGAGATGAGATCCTCAGACCCCTTGTGAGACTATATGCTGGTGTGGTTGGCCCTGGGTTCTTCCTAATGCATGACAATGCTAGACCTCATGTGGCTGGAGTGTGTCAGCAGTTCCTGCAAGACAAAGGCATTGGTGCTATGGACTGTCCCGTTCCCCTAGACCTGAATCCAATTGAGCACATGTGGGGCATCATGTCTCGCTCCATCCACCAACACCCAGGTGTAGTAGGGAGGTGCAATGGCACCACATCCCAAGCTGGGATGCATTTTACCCCTGCTGCGAGGGGCTTCCTTAGGAATTGTTGAGCAAACAATGGTTGGTCCTGAAGAAAGTTCATTTTCTCAAGACAGTGGTCATATTCTCACATTTAAATTTTTTTACAGTATGTATCAACAGCCTGTTGTTAATACTTACAGGTATATTGACAGACTTCTAGGTTAGATCCAGGAATAGTGTCTCAGGGAAATCACACATGGCAAGCCAAAAATCCAAACACACAGATATATGAAGGAAAATGGGCATGTGGCCCAGTGCTGGCAGGAGTTCAAGGGAGCCCAGGGCTACTGATCTGTCATAGCTACCCGACCATAGAACCACATGAACCAATTCAGGGGCCATCTATCACCGTTGTGTCCACCACCTAGCCCCCAAACAGAGTAATGTCCACGAGAGTGCCTTGATATATATTTAGAATTTTTTTCGGATAATATTATTAGATCTCCTGGATGGCACATTGTTCCATAGGCATAGGCACCCACTTGTCCCATCCCAGATCATTCACCAGTCTAAAGGTGGGTTTACACGTCAAGATTTTTGTTTTGCTCAACTTCAGATTCGATTTTTTTTTAGATTTTTTTATCGGATTTCGTTCGTCCATTTATCGAAGGTAATTAGATTTTTTTTTATTTTTGTACAACCGATGCAAATATCGAATGAAAATAATCGTTGGAAACACGAATGAAAAATCTTTCTGATTTTTTTTTTTAGGAAGTGATAGGAAAAAAATATCGAGTGAAATAAGGACGTTCGTTTTTTACACGAAAAATAAACGACAGATGAAAGTTTACCAACATGTCCAATCATCTTGTGGACGATTTTTTGTCAGATATCTGAAAAAAAAAATCCATCAGAGCAAATGGCCGTTTCAGATTTTTGTACAACGAACCAAAAAATCGTCCATCGTCCATCTGTCGGCCGAAAAAATCTTGACGTGTAAACCCACCTTAATGCTTCTCCATTGGCTTTAAATATATAAGTATGGATCCATGTCATGTATTTCCAGCCATATAAACCTGAGGTTGGTAATAACAACTAAATAAAGGCTATAGAGTGTATAAAGTATATAAATTGTATAGATGTCTCCTCCATTTAGGGAGGTTTACTCAGCGTTGGTGGCATGGTGGGCACTGATCGCAGGTGGTTTCCAGACGCTAGAAGACGCTGTGCACCTCGATCCCAAGGCTCTGGATGCCTTAACATGTCCTTATTCATAGTCTCTGGAGCGCATAACTCCTGGAACTATCTGATCTTAATTGATCCTAATTTTTATCTCAGAGTGTATGGCTAACATTAGTCCCTAATAGGTTGGGGAATAATAGTATACAATAGGTAGGGGGATGGGACTGGCATTGTGGTAATGTTAGGAATGAGAACATTGGTAGGCTAGACTGAAGAGGTGGATTTTTAGGGCTTTTTTTAAGGTGTTAATAGTAGAAGCAATTCTAATGGGACGAGGGAGAGAGTTCCACAGAGTAGGAGGGGCCCTTGAAAAGTCTTGAAGCCATGCATGTGATGATGTTATCAGTGGCGATGTCATAAGTAGGTCACTGGAGGAGCGGAGGGGGCGGTTAGGAGTATATTTATGTACCGGGTTGGTATTGTAAGTAGGACAAGAGGTATGGAGTAATTAAAAAGCAAGGCACAGAAATTTGATTCTCTGGACAGTTGGAAGCCAGTGAAGAGATTTGAAGAGGAGCTCCAGTTGAGGAGTGGTTAGAGAAGAAAATGAGTCTAGCAGCACCATTCATGATGGATTCATAGAATTCACATTCAGATAGAGTGTGGGTATTTTGTATACAATTTGTTCAAGCAGTTTAGAAGCAAACGAAAGCAGAGATATTGGTTGGTAGCTAGAAGGAAGTAAGGGGTCAGGTAGAAGGCTTCTTCAGTATGGGGAGAACTATTGCATGTTGGGGAAAATGCCAGAAGCTATTGGTAGAAGGATAGGAGCAAAGCAAAGAGGTAACTTCCTCCAACAGGGGAAATCGGGTGAGGGAAGAGTTACAATAGGATGGAATTGGTATCAAAGTCTGATCGTGTTATTGTGTGCATTTAAAATATGTGGCCTGGACAGAGAAGGTGGCAGTGGGAGGAGGAGGTGTAGGATTGAGAAGCGAGTCAATGTTCGAGAAAAGGCTGTGAGGGTTGGACTCAAAGAGAATGCAGAGTGGTCAAAGTTGTGGAGGTCTTTGTGCCAAAGTCTAGGTCTCGGAGGTGAGTGGGTGGAAGAGCAAGAAGTATTTATGTTGAAGGTCACAAAATTGTGCTCAGAAAAGGTGGGTGGGGGTTCAGAATTTAGTGAAGACCAGACCAAGTCTGTGTCCAGCAAGGTGTGTGGAGGTGTGAATATGCTGGGTCAGTTAAAGAGAGTAGTTTGGCAGTTTGGCTCTTAAGCTAGGCATACGGTTAGATTTTAGCATGAACAATTTTAGATCTTTTTATCGGACACCGATCATAATCAAATCCAAAGTAGTACTACATTGAGAGGTTCGATCGTAATACATTATTCAATTCAATTATTTTAGTTTCCATCAAAAAACACAGGAAAAAGGCATATAAAAATGTGTTCATCAAATACAATCGACGTGACCAACAAACACAATGCTAGGATTTTAGTTTGATTGTTGTATGATTAACGAAAACTTTTCGATAAAGTTTTGATCGGTATTGAACAATTTTCGCCTATCGAACCATTAGGTTTGATCTATGTAAACTTTGGTCGTTTTAGGTTGATTGAACGCTGAAATCGAACCGTGTATGCCTAGGTTTAGTAATAAGCAACTACCTGGCTAAAATGTTTAAAGTCAATTATGTTTCCAAAACTGCTGTGACCCATTGAGGTGGGGCTTTTTCATTTATCAGACTTAAGGCCCCCATACACGTCTAGATTTTTCATCCAATCAACTTAATTCAATAAATTTCGTTGATTGAATGAAAATCTATGGCAGCCCACATGGCTAGATCAATCTAAAACAATTAAAATTGGGAAAAAATTGATTGAAAAATGATTGGACATGCTGGAAATTTTTAATTGGTTGTATTGAAATTGATTACACTTTCAGTAGATCCCAAAAAAATTTATCAAATGTCTGTTACTACAGTTGGCAAACATACAATCAATCACAAATTTTCCTGACCTGAAAGTTGATTGAACAGAAAATCTAGACGTGTATGGGGGGACTTAAACTCTTCAACATATTACTCTGTAAATAATAAACACAAACCCATCCATCTACTCATTTTAAAAGAAATGATGGTTCTTTACATCCTTCTACCTTCTATTGTTCCATAGTATAATTTGGATGGTCACATGCTCTTACATGCTCTGTAAGAACCTTTCCCAATGGACAGGGACCAGTATAGGTATAGTAACAGTATTTTCCTGCATCTAAACAGTCGCAAATGCAGCAACTGTGGCCTGTGTTGTTTGTCCTATCTGGCATTTCTTCCCCCAAAATATTACCGCAGATTATCTAAAACCCCACAGCCCAGTCTTCGCCACCTGCCAAAGTCCACATTGAGCACTAGTGACTAGTGGTTTAGCCTCTGCGTTTAGGGGAGGCCACAGCTTTTGGGGTTCCTCTTTATCAGTATAGTTGGTCAAAACATCAACCAAAGAACCAGGATTTTCAGGGGTAGAGGTAGCAACAGGGGGAATTCTGCATTGCATTTGGCAAGGAAAACTGCACTGCAGTATAACAACATAAAAGGAAGCACCTGATTGGTTACTGTGAGCAATACACACCGTTCTCCTTTCACACAGTATGAAAAATTAAGCCCAGCACTATGAGCATTGCACATAAACAAGAATACTTCTTTTAATATATCGATATGACTGAGAACGAAGGAAAGCGTGCCGGCACAAATTACAGTTTAGTTTTATCATCCAGAGCCCTCTTAACAGCCAGCGGTTTTCTCAGAGCCTGGCCCCCGCCGCAGTGCTCCGTGATGGATCTGCCCCTTGGGTATGGAAAGCAGGTCTAAAAATATATTCATGTTTGCCTTGTGTCACGTACAGGAGTGCGAGCAGCAACCTATCTCAAATAGGAATCAGCCTGTGAGTCTACGCAGGCTGGGAGAGGTAATTCTTCCAATCGGCCAAATGAAATGGAGACATGTTAGATCAGCGATGCATGAATATTTACCCAGGCCCAGCTTAATGCACTCCAACCTGGGTTCAATTTTGCAAATTAAAATGAGCAGCGTGTGGATGGGGAGATTAAAGTGCAGCGTCCTACAGGCTGCCGGCTTGCTGGATGAGGTATTAAGTGATCCTGGGCTCCCGTTTGACTGGTTATTTTTGTTTTGCTATGGGGAGGTCAAAGGGACTTAAAAAAAGAGGGGCATAGGTCAGAAGAAGGTCATGTCATACACCCTCTAAGCATGGGTATACAATGCTCCCAGATCGCTATGAATGTGACCTTAAAGAAAAACTCCACTATAACTTCTATTTTAAACTCCCTTTTACATACTCCAACATCAGTTTTCTGCAGGTTTCTGGCAAACTGTATTTCTTTTCATACAAACGCGGGATGAACAGATATATGCTGTACACAGATGGAGTACACAAATGTGATCTGGTTTATTACTTGCCAAGGCATTTGTATTCTGTAAATTTTGTTCTAAAATTTGTCACTGTCACGCACCACAGGTCAGTCTTGCAGAGGAAGAAACCGATCTTTCCCTAAAATCCTTTAAGCAGGGTACAGACGGCTCGATATTCCAGCCGTCCGATGTACCCTGCAGCAGCGTGATGACACCATCACGCTGCTGTCAGATATCGGCTGGCTGGGGAGAGACCGCTCTGCTCTGGGGAGAGACCAGCGCTCTCTATGCAAAGCATCGGATATTGGTCGAATTTTGGTCATGCCTGATATGGCTGTTTTCGAGCGGCCATATTAAATGGGCCAGATAGATGGCCGTGAGCATGTACGGCACTCAAAGCGGCCATAGATCGGGCCCATATCTGCAGGTCTGTACCCTGTTTAACTTTCTCTTACTGGTTCTGTCTTCAGCTTGTGATTTTTAAGTAAAAAAAACTATGATTAGCCATACACAGATCAACCTTTGCTTGATGATCTGTCAGTCTAACATTGATTAAACAACAGAAAAGTACCATCGACTGAAATCTACCAACACAACAGATCACTTATCTACAATAATTAAATAGTTAAAGCCCCCCTTACACTTTTATATTATTACCTGATTTTTCACCCAATCGATAGCACGTGATGACATCCTCATGTGCAGTCAATCGGCCAAAGAATCGGGTAAAAATGTGCCAGCACTAAGGGCTTGTCCCCACAGTCGAAGCGGCTGTTCTCGTTCTGCCAGAAAGGCCAACGTAGTGCAGTACATTAATCTCCTGATGTACTGCACTATGTTGGCCTTTCTGGCCAGCGCTTCGACAGATGCTGTAAGAGCTGTAAGAACAGCCGCTGCTGCAGACAGGTAATGTGAATCGGCTCCGCCAAGAACGCAGTGAACGCGTACCATTACTTTGAAAGGGGACGCTTGTCCGTTATGGCTTTTTGGCGATTTGGTGGGCAATTTCGGGCCAAATTACACTTTTAAGCTTTAGATCACTCTCACAGTGGTCGAATGGCCAAAAAAGTCTGGTGGAAATCTAAGTGTGTATGGGGGGCTTTTGTCATTCAAATGTAAAAATCTAAATAAAATTTGGACAGCCTTGAAATTTTTTGAAAAAATATCCACTATCAACTGAAAAAAGTAGCCTTTGATTTATAAGGTTTATAATGTTAATTTTAGGGAATGTTTTGAGAAAAAGAAGGTGTCATTTCAATCGTCAATTTAGAAAGCACTAAACTCCCCCTCGGAAACATCTCCAGCCCTCAACATATATTTCCAGCGTTGCATTGTTGCGAATTGACTCTGGTCGTATAAGTTTGCCTACCACTGCTCTAATATAATGATCTTCACTGAAAGCACCAGTGGAAAGAAGGGACGTCCATCTCTTGTTGCCTATATACCTATATCGATAAAGTGTCCACAAACAATTGGCTATAATTTGTATGTCTTTAATGGTCATTTAATATTTTATTTGATCCTTTGAAGGTCAGTAGTAACAGGTTTTCAAACATGGCAAGCATATCCTAAACCTGCTGCTTCAGGTCTCGATTATTTGACCATTGTCAGATGGTACCAGTAGAAGGAATGAAATAAAACCTTATGTGCCATGTACTGATGTGTCAGGTTTATGTTTATTCACAAACATGTGTAAATTGTATCATTTGCTGAAGTGCAGAATTTGCAGACATTATTGCTATGGACTGATTCAGCACCCCATGTTAATGCTTGAGTGGACTATGTGGTAGCTAAAATGGTCTCCTGCACACCAAGCTAAACCTAGTCCCCCTGGAGAGATGTGTGTGTGTGTGTGTGGGGGGGGGGGGTGTTTATAAACATGAACCCCTTTACTGAAGCAAGGGAAGAGCTACTATCCATCTCCTTGCAGTTTTTTTTCAGCTATTCCCAAACCCCCCAGGATTGATGAAAAAAGGGAGACGGAGAACTCAAAATTGGAATGGAGTGCTGCCTTTTGTTCTTGATCATTGTAGCTGAACTAATTATTACTGTATGTGTCTAATGAAATAGGGTTGTTGCAGACAAAAAGGGAAAGTATTAAAAGATGAGATGTGGGGGTCACAGTAAAGAGACAGCCACGTACAAGCTTCACTGCCTTCACTTGAAAGGAGCACTCCACGCAAATATATGAAAACATCTTAAATATTTCTTCAAAAGTCACACTGTCATTTGTTAACGCGGCTGATGCCATTACCTGAAATCTGCTTTTAACCGAGTTCCTGGCCTAAATCAGGCTTCTGGTAGGTGTGATTATTGTGTAAACTGCAATGTGGAAGAGGCTGGCAATTTGGTGGGTTTACAGATAGGATGGAGTTCCTAATAGTTGATGTCCTAAGTGGCGAAATACTTTTCCAAAAACAAAGACAGTAAAGCTGGCCAATAGCAGAGTTTGTAGTGGATTCTGAAAAGAGTTTCAAATATTTGTGCTTTCATGTGGCTGGCGCGGACCTTCAGAGACTCTATTACTATGACCATTTTATATAATTCTATAATATGATGACTATTCTGAGCAACGTGACTCTTGCGAAACAACCCTTGATCATCTATGGCAGTGGTGGGCAACTGAGTTGATATGGAGGGCCCTCTGCATCACTAAAGGGCCGCACATAACATTTTCAGTCTATACTGACTGCTAGAAGACATTATTTTTCATTTTTTAAATAACAACATTTATATAAATGATACTTCAAGCATTAGGAAACACTGTAGTATGGTAATGCACATTTTGTGTCATGTATATCATCAAAGGTTATGTGCCTCATAGCCATTGATTATATCAATGGGGCACATAACCTTCGATTCGGCAGACAGGTGAGTTTCTATGCCCTATGCATTAATAGTTAGGTTTCAGGGGCCTCAAGTAGAAGACTGAAGGGGGCCGCCAAAGAACACCCAAAGGGCCGCAGGTTGGGCACCTGGGATCTACGGTTTTAGTAAAGATTACAGGTATTAGCATATGTAATTACAAGGAAGTTCAGTATCAAAAAGGGTTGGTGTAAGCTTGAATGTCAATATGGAGGGTTCCAAAAGTGTTACTATGCAGGAAGAGGGTGCTTACTTTATGTATTGAAGTTCTTGCCGCCTATATATGCAACAAGATTAATATATACATGGTATTCCAGATCTCAATTTTCCAAAGATATCCGTCTCTGATCAGGCCCATGAATCTCTGCCCATTAAATCATACTGTAGATATGTAATTAACTTTTACCAAACTCCTAAACAGTTCAGTCCTTTTGTATGCATTTCCCCTACATCTGGAAGATTTTCTCTTATTTGTGTATACACCTCTCTAAAGAAAATAACCTCTCTTCTGTGATGGACAAAAATCTATGTCCCCTATTCACACCAACTGCCTACTCTAAAAAAGTGACAATTCCCGTATGCCCCTTGGGTAACTCTGCACTTCTCTAGTAGTAGGCAATTCTTACTGACATTACCCCCTGGCTCCTTCCTTAAACAGATCTATATGAATAAATGGGCAAAATATTTGGGTATTGAACCGTCATTAGAGCAATTGGCAGCAATTTGGTCTCAAGTAGCCAAGAGCTCATTTGCACAAACAGAACCAGTATAAAATCCTGCTTTGCTGGTGTTTCCACAGCGTTATAGGCTCCGTCATCACCACCTGCATTAATCGCATTACTTGATGAGGATGTCGACGTAGCCCATCCATATAACCGCCTACCACGCGGAATGTCTCCGAGCCGTGGAGCCGGTCCACCAGCCAGAGGTTGCGGTACTGCACTTTGTGCGCCATGGACACAGCCAATGCGGTAGGTGGGTTCCTGGATGGGCTCCGTCAATATGCTCGTCAGGGAATGAGCTTAGCGCAGGGGGAGCCATTGGGGCCCTCCATGGCGTGGAAACATACCCCTAGCCCATATGTGTTATATAATATCTACCTTACCTCTTCTGATAGATGTTGGTGTTGCAACTTAGCTTGTGGATCCTCAATATATATTCTTTGGGAGAGCCCCAGTATACATTCATTTAAGACAATGCAAAAAATGTTTAAACCTATACACAGTGGAGGAAATAATTATTTGACCCCTCACTGATTTTGTAAGTTTGTCCAAT
>CM070037.1:88596175-88609912 GCA_036250615.1 Ptychadena robeensis
TTTGTCATTGGACAAACTTACAAAATCAGTGAGGGGTCAAATAATTATTTCCTCCACTGGTGGGTCTGCAAAATATGCAAAAACAACCCAATCCGAGGGTGGACTACTATCTCTAACCACAGGAATTTCACCATTTAATAGTTGTTAAAAGGTTTTAATTTGTACATTGGACCATTAGTTATTTATCTGTATGATGTTTGCTCCAATGTACAAATAAAGACATAGTCCACCCTTGGACAGGGTTGTTTTTTGCATATTAGACCCTAGGTGCCCAACCTGTGGCTTAGTGGCCGCATGTGGCCCTTTGGGTGTTCTTTGGCGGCCCCTCTCGGCCTCCCCCGAAACCTTAATGTTATTGCATAGGAACTCACCTGTCCCAGGAAATTCTTAGAGTGGGAAGAGGAGGAGAAGAGGCAATAATCACTTGTGTGATAGGTGTACGTAAAAGCCAATCAGCTACCCAGATGGCGTCTGAGCAAGTCCCTTGCCTCTCCTCTTCTCCTCTATTGTTGGTGGGGTATCGGCAGACAGGTGAGGGCTTATGCTCCCACTATTTTACCAATAAACGGACGGGGGGGGGGGGGGGGTGATTGTATAATATATATTGTGGCACATAACCTTTTAAGGCAGGGTAGATTAAAAATGTTATGTACGGCCCTTTAGTGATGCTGAGGGCCGCACTTGTGGCTCTCCATATCAACTCAGTTGCCCACCACTGTATTAGACTATGGTCCATTACATGATGCATTGTGTATTTAGTGAATGGTTCCCTTTAAAGCCCCAAACCTAATTTCTAGGCTTCCCTCCATGGGATTTTCTAAATTAGCCCAAAAACCCAAAATCATTTCCAATCATTTTTTCTTGGCCAAAAAACAATTTACCCATGTTCTCCACAAGCTTGATGCTTAACTGACTTGCCCATCACTTTTTCATCTACATGCAAGTATAAGGGATGGGCAAGGCAAAAGAATACCTCACAGTCCACCTTTAAGACAATTTCCAAAAATCAGAGACATTCTGGAAGCTGTGGAACCGCATATAGCAGGAATAACACAGGTCCTCAAAGCCATGTAGCACTCCATGGTTAGGATCTCGGTCTGGGCACTATCTGCAGGCAGCTTGAATGTTCTCCCCATTGCACTATTTTAGTTACACATGCCCTAAATAACGAGATATGACTTACACTCTGTTACTTGTTATGATACATTTTATCATGTTATTCTGTTACTAAGCATACTTGCACTTTTAGAATATTGGTTTCTTTGTAAAGTTGTATACACATTTTAATCAAATGTTATTCAGGCATGTGAGAACATGAGTAGCCTGTTGACAGGTATCTGATTTTTTGGTGTTTTAAGTTTTTGGTATATTAAGTTTTTTGATGTTATTACAGAGCATGCACACAATTATCTTCAGAACAAACAAAAAAGTGTGATTCTCAGTAGAGAATAGGCTGTGCTAACAGTATAAACAATGAGTAAATCCAGCCATAGACGAGTAGAATGAGAGTAATAATATCATGTGGGAATCGAGGCCGCACACATGGAGCAATTGATCCCAAACAAAAAAAAGCAATCAAACAGGGAACGGACATGTCAATTTTTTCCTGGTCGATCGCAAATACTGAAAGTACTGAATGGGAATCAATGTGCGCAGTGGTGTGCCTCAATTTCCAGTCCTATCGATGGACGTCTGAGCG
Organism: Ptychadena robeensis; assembly: GCA_036250615.1. Taxonomy (NCBI): domain Eukaryota; kingdom Metazoa; phylum Chordata; class Amphibia; order Anura; family Ptychadenidae; genus Ptychadena; species Ptychadena robeensis. The sequence continues at coordinate 88,597,875 of CM070037.1, forward strand.
CACCGTGATGATGTCATCACGTCCCCATTAAGCAGATGAGGAGAGTTCTGTAGTAAAGGAGTTCTGAAGATTATGAGTGTAGTCCACAGGTGTCATGGAGATGTGGAGATAGGTAAATAATAAACCATAATGTGATCCATGAGGAGCTTGGGACATTAGGAACATGGTAAAAATAAATACATGGATTGCAGACATTTTTTTTAAAGTTTTGCACAAGGCATGCACTATTAAAACAGAAGTCAGAACAGAAGAAGAAGAACATTCTAAAAATCTGAAATAGGCACAATGATTTTGAAAACTTGAAGGTGAATAGGGTTAACAAAAAAAACCAGCGGCATTGCAACAGCATGTAGATAATCACTTCCATACCCTCCCAATAAACACATCATTTTACCTAGTTATTGTCTTCTCTTACAGAAAGTTTATGAACTAACAGGCAGTGACCTTGCACTTAACACCTTATTAAGGCTGGGAGGTCCCGGGGTGATCACAGCATCAGGGATTAACCTGATTAAAGGGAGCTCTGGTAGAGTGGGGGTCTTGGCCAGGCTTCAGCTGTCTAGTAAAAAGCCTCTTCAGCTCCTTTCATACGAGCACACGCCGCTTTTTATTGTGTTTGCAAACAAGGAAACACACGGTTGTTCCTGGTGGCGCTGAAGAATTTCCTAACGGTGTCACGAACTGAAGATGCGCCAAGCCAAGTCGCGGGGAAGCAGCAGAAGCTCTCTGAGCGATGGGGATAATCCGACACTTACAGCCACTGGCAGAGCAAAGATGTAATGGAGCGTTTCTTTAAAGGAAAAACACCCACCAAGTGCTATCTGGATCTATAGCGCCCATGTAACCTTTTTCTAAAAAAAATATATAAATATTAGAAGACAACCCTTTTATGTTATATTTTGTATTTGTATTGCTGCACACAATGACCTTTTATTCTGTCATTTGTATTTTTTTTATTAGACACCTCATCAAGCCACATTTTAGGTTTGGGCCTTTTTTAACACCTGCAATGCCATTGTCTAGAGATGCAAAAGCACCTGGTACTTTGGGCCAAATCCATCCAGTTAACTTTTTGTTTATGTCATGTTACATCACTTTCCATTATAGGGACACAGCAGGAAGAAAGCAGAATTACCCTTGTTAGAGGTATAACCCTCTTACAAATCTGACCCTAAAAGGATCTGTCCCCATTGAAAGGTTCCACCTCTTACATGGTAACACATCTAAAATATTGTACTTTTTGTCACATTCTAAGAGAGAGCAGAAATATATCAAGATGGGTTCACAAACAGCAATCCAAATTAAGATGGGTTCTAACCTAGCCAAAAGTTTATTTTAATAGCGTGGCAAACAATTTCAAAGCTGTCAGGTTCATACTGGTGAGCAGGACTATTTTATACAGATTCATCTTTAGGCTGGGCCTACACTAAAAGTGCTGGTGGCAACTTGCTCTTTCACTTGCTTGTTTTTTTTAAATGTTTATATATATATATATATTTATTTATAAAAGAAATTAAGTTGGTGAGTTAGGGCATGGTATTCGCCAATATTCACGTCACAAAACGCACACATGGTTTATCAATCTCAATGTTATGAGACTGCCATGCATCTTCGTGACGCTGACGGAGCCCAACGCAGTAATGGCGCACCAGTATAGACTGGCAAGTCATTTCCCACAGGGAAAAGCCAGGGGTATGCAAAAAAATGTAGCATAGATAAGCCTTACTTCATAGCTTGCGAACACTGTTTTACCAGACACAAAGTGAGTGAAAATTTACGCAATAAAAGTTATTTATTTTTGTCTTAGTATAGCAAGTGAAGGCTATTCATAATCTTTTAACGGTCTGTGTCCCTGTTTTTCTTGCTTCCAGTCCACTTAAACTGTTGTCGCCATATTAAATGTAAGCGCTTTAAAAAGTGCTTACAGTAAAAACCAGGAAGGGGTTATAATAATTTCCTATTCTCTCTATAACAAACAGTTAAACTACGCTGGAAAACATTTATGCCTACTTAGTGTATGCTCTGAAGATCTGAGATAACAAAGGACAGGCATACAGTACAGTATATCACACAGTGTGTGTAATACTTTTACAAAGTACAGGAAAGCATACACACTCTGTAATGCATGAAGAATCTTGTATGGGACTCCTCCTCTGCCATTTCAACTCATCCAGGCCTTAATGAATCCCTGGCCTTGGTGAAATATATCACATCTACGTGGGCATCGGTGCCTGTCGAACAATATGCTGGCGCAGGAACAGAGCCTGGCGGCCCCCTCCCAGGTACGACACGTCTCTCAACTGTTTCTTATTAACTGGGACTGTCTATTCTCCTATATATGTCAGCCTGTGCCCTGGTCTCATGCAGAAGCGAGAGACGATCCGAAATACTCCCAAACGAAAGGCCTATCTGGTTACTGAATGAGCTGCTTGGACAGTGACAAGTTTAATCATTCGCTTGCTAGGCAGCATTGTGAGGACATAACATGACAGAGGTTCCCCTAGGGGTAACAAAGTTTTGCAGGTCTCATTTTCTTTTTAAAGTGAATTTTGGAGTGTTAAGCTGAGGTCCAGTCATAGGGCTAAATACAAAATAAAAATATATTACATACATTTGATTCCTGTCTATTTCTGTATTCCTGCCCTGAGTTTTAATCAGTTTTGCCACACACCATGGCAGGAAATGAGACCTGATTTTTCTCTGCTGAAGTTTAAACCTTTTTTCCTCTATACAAGCTGCGTTCTCATCTACATGCTGCATTCCCGTTAATGCATAGTGCCCTGCTGCAGGCATTTTTTATGTGCAACACTAGTATGGGAAGCACTAACGAATATGGTATGTAATGTGTAACGTTCGCATATCCTATAAAAGGAGAAGCATCACAATGACAATATCAACTCTCATTTCTCCTTTCTGCTGTTCAAGGACTTAAATTATTAAATTAAAATAACATTTAATGGTGTTTATGTAAATGTATATGTAATTGTATGCATATGTAACTGGAGTTCAGCATCAAATCACATATGAAACATACATATTTATGATTGTTTTTTTATTCAGTTCCTCGATTGTTAAAATGATGGCATCCCCTCGCATAGTGTCCCTACTTCCAATTAAGATACTCTTGCTAGATTAAGTCAAGTGAAGCTAGAAGGAATGTATGCTTCTCTCCCAAGGCTGCTGTAAGCAGTTCTGTACAAGACCAGCCAACGCAACAGTACGACTTGGATGATGAACATGCCGAGGAGATAGTTTTTATAAAGAAAAGGGCAAAGTTTGCTAAATGATCAAGCTTTAAAAAACCTTACATAGTAGTTTGCTGGCTAGATTCCAACATTGTTCCAAAACACCAGAGTTAACACCCCCCCCCCCCCCCCCCATACACCTTTACAATACTCCACACAATTTCCTTTATATCTAAAAACAACTACCCTGTTTCCCCAAAAGTAAGATCTACCCTGAAAGTAGGGCCTTGCTGTTCTCCCCCCGTGCTTTTAATATAAGCCCTTCCCTAAAAATAAGACCTACCATGTCCTACAGACAGCTTCCATATTTAGAGAAGAAATGACAAGAGGCGTTTTGCCGCCTCTTCTAAATGCAGAAATAAGTCCTAGTGCATTTTTTGCACCAAAAATTTATATAAGACAGTGTCTTATTTTACGAGGAAACAGGGTATGTAGTAAAGTGGCCTCCCTGATAGAATAAATAGTTATTGTATGGGTTAGAAATGTTCTCATATTACATGGTTTTGGTAGAACATAAGTTGATTTGTAAGGTGTATGGGAGCCTTTAAAGTATATCAACTTGGAAATGTTGGGTTTCTAAAAATATATTTGTGGAGCAGTGATGGGCAAGTTTTTTTGGTATGAGACACCGAGTCTCACACATAACATTTAATGAATATTAAGCAGCAAAAAGGTCTCAGAGATATTTAAATACAACACGCATGCTATAAGAGACTGAGAATAGCTTCAGTCTTGATATAGATTGGAAAAACAGTACATAAGACTACTACAGACTTTTTTCTATGAAGGCTATATTTTATATTTTGGTCACAGAAAAATAAGATTGTGTGCAATCTAAGCAGTTAAATATTAAACCCAATAACAATACCTATTAATTGTGGGTCCTTTATTTCAAGAACTATTTTCATATGGGTGATCTCCCAATTGTTCTCCTGTCTTGTCACTCTGTCAAAGAAGACACTTAGGAAACACCAACCCAAGAGATGCCATCCGGACATAGCTGGAGAATACGGTATATACAAACAATAGCAGCAGAATGGATATCAGCAGAACTAAACAGTGAAATAATTTATTTAATAAATCATATTAAATCATTTAAAAATTTTCCAAACAGGCATTTAGGTTGCACCTATTATCCCACTAAAATATATTTATCTATTCAGGCACAATTGGAATGCTGAGCATGTGTGTTTATTGAGAAGTCAAAAATAAGCATAGGATAGGATAGGAATCTCTAGTTATTATCACTTGTAACCCCTTTAGGAACAGATCCCTCCTCACTTCCCATCTTGGTGGCTCTTATGCCACATGAATAAAAAAATCACCCACTACATCCGTTTTAGATTTCATATTTTCAGAATCATCAGATTTTGAATACTAAGACTAACAATGTTAGTTGAAAATTTCTTCGTCAATCTTAAATTTGATCTCCATGATCATATTTTTTCCCTTCCACTCCTGTCATTTTTGTCTTCACTAATGGGAAGTTGCATTTTTGTTTAGAAATGGACCTCAAACAGCAATTCCTTAATTGTTGTATTTCAGAAAACCCCAAATAATTAGAAGCTTAGTTGTTTAAAGATCAAGCTTGTTTAACTCACTCACTTGAATTATGAAAAATAACATACATAGAAACATAGTTTCTTTTTATAATTCAATCTTTTCCTTTTTCTTAACTGACAGGCTGTACAAATTCTGGATATTAACTCTGTTATAGGAATCCCCAAGACACTGGAGAAGAGAGCTAGCATCAAGCAAACAACATTTATCCAAATGTATGTTTTACTTCCTGATATATTACTTCAGTTTCTGTTTATATTGCAGATCAGATCGTTAGCTCTTACAGCAAACATCTAACATAGAGGTATGTAATACTCAATTTGCTTTTGTTTTTGTGCGATTTGGTGATATTTACTTTTATTTTGCCCGTCGAGTTTTATAGTTAGGCTCCTTTTAAATGCAAGGCATGTTATGCTAGCTGGTATTACCATGATGGTGATGGAGGTGTATAACCTAGCTGAAAATATATTAACTGCCATATTTTTATCTTTTGAAAAAGATAAATTTTTACTCTTTTTTTTCTTTCCATCAGCTATTGGATCTCAGTGCAGCGTTGTCACCCTTCTAACAGGAAGGGCCTGCACAACCTTCATTCATCACAATTTTAAATCAATTTGAAATAACATTTTAAATGTTTTTAACCTTTTTAGTTTACATCTACTTTAAGTATTGTGCTTGGTTATGATAATGAAAAATATATTTTGTATTATATTTTATGTTTTCATTATTTTATTGTTCTTGTTATGAATATTTGTTTATGAATAAACTGTAATCGGCACCAAAATTAGCATAGGGAAAAAATAACATTCCCCTTCCAAATACTGTAAGAAAATATTGTTGCCTACTCTATGGGAAACTCTTCCACAAACAACAATGTCAGTGGACAACATTACAAACCGATACAAAGAATGCATGCAGCAGTGATGCGCCATGAGCGCTTATAGTCATTGATTAAAACACACCTTGAAAGAAATGAAGTGGTAAATTTAATTTCTGCCAATGTTCTTCAGTATTTTTCTAATAGTATAAACAGTATTGTGCCGGAGCAGCAGAGCATGAAACGCATGATTAATGCTGCAAAGAGATTTTCCTCTCTTGGGCTGTGACAGCTAATTTTGTAGGATGGCAGATTGGAAACTCAGGTCTCTGGCTCCATCTGCTGCCCGTGCCTTTAAAGACATAGAACAGACCTGTCCTTCAAGGACAACACCAGGCCAAAATGTTTTAACATGCATCATATTTATTCCTTACTATATTGAAAAATTATACTTGCAGAGAGCGTATAAATATTTACATCCATTTCCATATCCAAAGGTGCTCGAATAGGTCACACCACCAGGCCCAACTTGTTTTCAAATAAGTACTATTTATTGCTATTTTTTTTATGACAAGATAACAGACAAATGACAAATAATATATCTGTAAATTGCAATATCATTTAAATACATTTAGATAATTACATAAAATATCTGTACATTTGTAGTGACTTATGCCTGGCATACACATGCCGATAAGCGGTCGATTTTTCACCTGACCGACGGGCGTGCGCGCTTGCGCTGTCGGTCAGCAGATCCCTGATCCCTGATCCCTGTCGCCCCACAGCTCGGCCGGCCAGAGAACGGACATGTCTGATATTCTCTGGCCGATGCCATTAACTTCAATGAAGACCGGCGTCTTCATTGAAGCTAATGGCCGGCACACAATGGGTGCCGGCCGACTAAAGCAGCCCCATAATGCACCAGGATGCAAACGTGATGACGTCATCACATTTGCATTCCACAGCTCATCGGAGCTTGTCTGTCGGCACCCATCTGTGGATGTATGGCAGGCATTAAACTGGCCATACAACTTTAGATCTCTCTGTCTGATTTCCTTTACATCTACCAACAACTATATAGTGCTGGGTCCTCTGCGATTAAACACAGGTAGACATGATGGTTTAGAAAGTCCCTCATATTACATGGTTTTGGTAAAACAAAAGGAGATCTAAAGGAAATCTGACAGAGAAATCTTAAGGTGTATGGGGGCCCTTAGAGATTTAAAGTTATTAGGTCAGAATAAAAACAAGTTTCTTTTTTCATTAAAGTTAAAATTAGCGAAAATGCACACAAATAAGTTCACCCCAGTGTCAGATGTCAGTATTGTAAATTTTAGTTTTTTTACCATTTCTCCGCAATGGTAAGATTTGGATTGTCACCAGAACAAGCGATGACAGTGATTTGAATTCTTTCAAAAAAGAGATGGCTTTAGACACACTTTTCCCTAACCAAACACAGACTAAACACATCTGGCAAGAAGACATTTGCCTATCTGTAGCACTAGATATGAAAGGGTCCATCTTTTACAACTAAAGTACATTGTAGACTAGTTCATGATAAATCATTTATATATTACTATCTATTTCTTTACATCTTTACATCTTACAAACATGCTTTTTCCCTCCTTAAAAACAACTTTCCAGATCTTCGCCCTATGCCCCAGCACAGACTAATCTTCAAAGATTTTAGTCCATTTAATTTGTTTACAGAAGGAGCAACTCCCCTTGTTCGGATTTTAGAACAACTGTTTATTCTTCCCCGTAATGCATGTGATATAGTATTTCGCCTCGACCCTGCCATTTTTCGTTCTACTATCAGGTTAGTATTAGTTGTGTTGTGTTGGAAAGATGGTTAGGATGAAACATTCTTGAAAACATAAAAAAAAAATTCACTATTAGGTTTGGTTTAACATATGAATAGATGTTGGTGCAGCATTCTAAACTGGGAATTCGATTGTTTAAGGGCTTGTCCCCACTGGCGAGGCTGTCCACGCGGTTCTGAGCCGCAGGCGGACGCTTTTATTAATTTCAATGGGCTTGTGCCCACTTGCACGGCTGCCCGGGCGGCTACCGCTCGTGCACTTAGTTCAGCCATGAGTGGCAAGCCTCACCAGTGGGGACAAGCCCTAAGGGTTCAAGTAAAAAAAACACATTAGAAAAAAGAAATTCAGTGGACTGAAAAGTGCATGCATTCATTATAATTGCTTTTATTCAAATTAGATTGTTACAGTTTTTTTTATTTCTAATTGTGAAAATAAGTCTTATCAATTAAAGCCTAAAATATACAATATACCCAACATTAATGGATACTTGACAATTACATGTATATGAACTTATTTGATTTCTGATGGCCATTATTATAGAGATAGTTGGATCTAGAACAGTCTCCCCTCTTCTGTCAAGGCTTTCTGCATGACTTTGGAGTATGTCTGTTGGGATATGTAAACCATTCTTCTAAAAGATCATTTGTAAGGTCAGGTACTGAGGTTGGACAATGCCCTGTGTTCAGTATGGTTCTCCATGCCAAAATTCTATAAATCCACATACTGTTCTTTTTAAGGAGTTTAGCATCCTCATGCAATAAATTGGCCTTTACATTTCCCAATAACTTAAATGAATATTTACTGCTCATACAATTCAGCATCTTCTCTTTTAGGAAACCAGCCAGCATACCATTTGGGATCTAGCTTTTTATCCAACACATTTAGACTGCCCTGTCTGCATCTTTTTCCCTGCGTTGGACACAATGAAAACATACCCTTACGTAATTGCCAATCAGTTTTATATTTAGGTATTGAGTATTTAATAGATAAAGGCTTTTCATGTGCACCTTTGTAAATACAATAGAAGCCTCAACGACTGATCCCTAACTCTGAGATATGCGAGATCCCAATTTGAGACATCTATCTGTTTCTATAAATCATGCTCTACTTTCACAGTGACCCTGCATATATTACGTTTCCACTTTATAGGAAAGCCTATCCTGTATAAAAGCCCTTAATTTATTCACTGCTATATGCCCCAGATTGGGAGCTCAGATAGTTGTCCTGAACAACATATTAACAGCTCCCCAAATGGAAGCAAAGGGTGCATTAATTTCCTGTATGTATTGATTTTCTTTTTTTTTATATCCCACTTATTAGGCTGGCGTTCCTCTTTAAAAAAAGAAACCAAGGCTTCCTATTTTATTCAACCCTGCAAGGCCTTTAAATTCTCCTGCTTTACTGAAGTTTGAGGAAGGAACTTCATAATGAGAAAAACATTGTCGCTCCTGCAAAATAAGCAGCCTAGCAGATTAACGGCTTGAAATTAAACAATGCTAAATAGTAAGCTGTGGCTTTGAACGGCAAGTCTTGTGTTTCTCGCTTATTTAAACCAGAAGTGACCAAGTCAGAAACCCCTGCGAGTTCCTAGCCCATCCGTACCACACGGACTGAAAAGAGGGAGAGGACGTATGGTTTGCATTAGTGTTTGACTTTTTTGCCTCTGGCCCAATTCCCTCAATCCCCCCCCCCCCCCCCCCCCCCACCTCCTCTGAATCTCCTGGTTACCTTCTCATCCTGTGTTCCTATAACCACCCAGACTCTAAGCTGGCTCTGTCCTATTCACCATGGACCCAGAGCTTGTAAAACCTGTGACCTTCCTTGCTGTACTAATGCAGAAACATGCTTATACACACCCATGCCAGAAAGACCTGAATTATTGCAGCCAGAGGAGATGGGAGCCAAATTCTGTACAAGAACCAGGTGCTCTGGCCTGGAAAACCCTGCAATCTTCGGCTCATAGAGAATGCTGGGTGTTACGATGCATCATCAACTGCTGCAGAGCAGCTAACAGGACAGGGATGTTTGTTGTCCTAATGACCTTGAATACATTAAGTTTAATAGAGCCCTGTGTTATATAAACAAATAGACATGTTCTTCCCCATCTCACATTTTGACCAGTACTGCCAATCTGCTCCTGCATCCTTAGCCACTAAGCATGGTCCCCCATCAGAGAAACATCCATGTAATAAGTTGAAAATGAAGGAGCACTACATATGTCACCCCATAACAAGAGATACTTTAACAAAATTTTAATAAAGTTTACTAGATAGTTTTTCTAGAAATACTGTAAAGAAAAGAATTGACACAGCAAAGAGTATGTTAGTTTTTAGTGACATGGTTTACAAGCATCAAATCAATCAATCTTTGTTATATTTATATATTTATAAATGAGGTCTCGCTCTGAGAGTAGTGTAGCCAACATCCCATAATAAATTAATATAAAGGATTGGGCTTGGGGCATGAAGAGCACAACAAACCACCAAGTCAGTATACCCTCTGTAGAAACAGAGGCAAGGGGACTTTAACGGCTACAATAGGATTTACAAAAGATAGTCACACTAGTCATGTTTAAAATGTCACAATGTACAGCATCTTTATTAAAAAGTCATGTTGTGTGTCCGTTTCGGTACACCATAATACAGGTTGACACGGCGCCCTAGAGTCACTTGTGAGGTGTTAGTGCCACCTCTCCACCAGATTGTAAAGCTGCATCGATGGATTTGATCATCCCCAAATCCCCTTTGTTATATTTACTTTTAATTGGATCAGTTAGTAAAATGTATCAATTGCTCACTGCAAATAAATAGATTGATAACCCACATTGTGATTAATGTGTGGTAAACTATAAAATATGGTTAAGTGCCTAAAAAGTCCTGTGGAGTGCCTAGGCTCCATAAATCGGGAAGTGATGGTTTTGGTGCACAGGCACCTTTCCCTTCACTCCCTAACGTGTCCTTGTCTTATATTAATGTGTGGTAATAAATTCCTTTAAAATTAGATTCCTTCTTTGTTTGCACTTGATTGCTCTTTTACATCAATGCCCGATCACTTTTAAGTCACTCAAATTCAGAGAAAGGAATCTGATTTATAAATTATCCAAATAAACAATTTGAGAAAAATAAACAAAGAGAAAATTTGGGATTTGGAAAGGAATCTATTGGGTTTATATCGGTTATACTGTGTGGTACTAAAATCGATGCATGTTTGGCTAGTTCGATTTTACCACAAAGAGCTGCAGTGCAGAGTGCAGAGCTGCAGAGTAGAAGCATCCAAGACACAAAAGAAGGAAGGTTAGACTAAAAGGTGACCTATACGCGGTTCGATTTTTCCATTTGTTCGACTTAAAACCATCGATTTTTGAGTAGATCGAACAGAAATCAATTCCTGCCCAACTAGTGCGATCGATTAAAAGTGATTGAAATCGAACATAAAATTTATCAAAAAGTGATCCGACATATGGGTAAATTTCAGTCAATCGTACAAGTGGAATTTTAAAGGAATTTTTCTACTAAAAATCTAATCGATGATTAAATCACCAAATAATCGACCTATGTATGGCTAGCTTAAGTCAGGGAAAGTAAAGGCTCCTGTTGTTTGCTTTGAGAGACATGGAGGCTTTATTTGTACTTAAAAGTTGGCTGCAGCCGAGACGACTTTAGACTATATACAATAAACAGTTAATTATTTATCTTACAGAAATTATTCATCTTACAGAAAAATAAATAAATAAAAATCTCAGCCTTGATAAATAAAAATGGTGTGAAGATTGATATCAGGGCATGGCTGTGTCATCATTTCACTGAACACAAGTGAACAACCATCATTCTATTCGCCACATGGGCTTGTTAAATTTGATAAAGGGGCCAGACTAACTAGCTTTGCTTATAATCTCTAAAATCTCTTTACTTTCTCATTATTAAAGCAAAGCCAAATATGTTTTAATGGGGAAATAAATTCATAGCTCAATATTAAACAATAGCTGATCAAGTATAGTCACAGGAAAAATCAAATGTCCTATAGGTGAGGCAGAAGTAAATGCTACCAAAGCAAACCAACTCTGAATGCCTGGAAAAAAAGCTAACAAGTTCCCATGTAATGTACATGTCATGTTCCTATCTCCATTCTTACACAGAAGACTGAGGTAATACAGTTTCTGATCATATAGAGATATATGCTTTCAAGAACTGCACAACCTTTCATTTCTATAATTATACCTTGACTTATCTCCATGCTCGGGTCAACTGCTGCCGGTGGGCTATGTGTTGCCGTGAGGGCAACCCCTACATAACCCCTTCTCCCTCTCCATAGCATCCCTCTACTTTCCCCAAATTGTTTACATTTTGCTCACATTCTTTGAACATTTAGTAAGAGTTTTTTTAACAAGTCAGTTCAACCAAAAAGGTTACACGGAGCCCCTAAGGGAGTTCAGATGTTACACACGCAGCCTCAGAAAGAACTAGTTAGAGATGGAACTGAACAATAGAGTGATGTAAAAGACTTTACAGCTTGAAGAACTTTAATGTTACACACATGATTTACAGGGAGTGCAGAATTATTAGGCAAATGAGTATTTTGACCACATCATCCTCT
>CM070037.1:88610012-88620686 GCA_036250615.1 Ptychadena robeensis
ACACAGATATCCCCCTAAAATAGCTAAAACTAAAAACAAACTAAAAACTACCGTATTTTTTGGACTATAAGACGCACTGGACCATAAGACGCACACAATTTTTAGGGCAGGAAATCCAGAAAAAAAAATATTACGTTTTCACATCAATTGAGTTAATGCAATGGATTGGCAATATTCTTTTCAGCCACCAGGGGTCACTAGCAGCAGTGACTCAGCACATGTCTTTACACTGATCTCGGGAGGAGGAGGGGGGCAGAAATCTGCAGCGTGTTTTTTCTCTCCTCTCCTCTAAACAGCTCAGCTGTGATTGTGCCCGTGTGTCAGTGGGAAGTGCCGAGTTATTGCAGTTCCCACTGACACTGAGAGAGGGAAAAATGGCACTCCATCTCTCCCTCTTTCCTGACAATGGCAATTTTACAGAACAGCTGAGAGAGCCGGCACTAGCTGGCATCTCTCAACTGACAGTTTCCTCCAGCTCCTCCGGCTAATCTCTGTGCCGGGGGAGTTGGCGGGCAGCCAAGATGCGACCACCAGCGGCCGAGTGGCCCCGGGGGTCGCACATTCGGACCATAAGATGCAGGCACTTTTTGCCCCCAATTTTGGGGGTGAAAAAGTGCGTCTTATGGTCCGAAAAATGCGGTACTTTATTTATTACAATTATTCCTCAAAAATACCACTAATAATACTAATACTAATAATTCTGCACTCCCTGTATATAGCCTCCAATGTGCAATTCATGGAACAGGTGTGGAGATTACCTCTCATCTACTCATTTACAATTTATTCCTGTATAATATAAAAAAAATTGCATACTATACCAATGCATTTTGAGGTTTTAAGGATGATGGCAACTCAGCCTTCAGCTCCCTCCACAGATTTACAATGGGATTAAAGTCTGGAGACTGGCTAGGCCACTGCTGGACCTTCACATACTTCTTCTAGAGCCACCCTATTGTTGCCTTGACTGTGTTATTTTAGCCATGACAGAGGGAAGGAGACACAAACCCAAGACTTGGCAGTGCATAGTCCAATCCATCGTATCACCGATGCGGTGAAGATGTCCTGCACCCTTAGCAGAACAACACCCCTTAAGCATAATCTACCTCCATGTTGGGAATGGTGTTCTTGAGGTCTATGGGTCCTTTCACACTATTTGCGTTTTTTACAGTACTGCATTTTTTCATAACCATGGTTACTTACCATTCACACAACATTTGTTGCATTAACCTCCCTAGCGGTTGAGACGAACCCTGTTCGTTCGCTGAACAGGGTCGTCTCAATCGAAGGGGAAGCCGGCGGCGGGGAGACCCTATGCCTCCCCGGAAAGCCTCAGCGATTGTCTACATCGCTGCAGCATTTCTGGGTTTGCGCCACCGCCCCGATCGCGTCACGGTGATGCGGAAGGGGGCGGGGGGGCCGGCGCCATAGATCTCCATGTTAATGGAGGAGTGCCGGCTTTCCCTCTCACGCAGCTGATGTCAGTAATGACACCAGCTGCGTGAAGCGCTCCGGCGGTGCGCTCAGAAGGTTAAAAAAACACATTTGCATGCATTTTGATAAAATTTTCATGCAATTTTCATTAGACTTGTTATTGACAAATGTTATGTACGTTTTTGTATAAAAGCATGCTTTTATACATAGCAAGTTTTTTTATATGAGCAGAAACGCATGCCTTTAAAAAATGCATATAGTGTGAAAGGGTCCTTATGCAGAATTTCTCCACCTTCAAACTTGATTTAATGCCTAAAGCAGGGAACACACGGCTCATATATCGATATATGAGCCTTTCGAGATTCCCGGAAGCAGCACGATGACGTCAAAGCACTGCTGTGTCATCCAGCCCCGACGATGCTTTTTATCTATGGTCCCCATGCAATGGACACCGAGCATGATTAATGGTCATGTCCGATATCCCTGTTCTGATGGAGGTGAAAAGGTGTGTCTTATGGTCCAAAAATACGGTAAGTTATGGTACAATATACACCTTTATCCTCATCTGTATTCATTAATGGGTTATAACCAGAAGACAATGTTGAAAGCTCAACTAAGGTAATTATTTGCAATCACTAAACTTATTTTCCATCATAGCCAGATTTAGTGTGACAGTCCAGACAACCTAAAGAAGAACCACAACTTCTTGGTGGTGCCAACTGTCTTCCATAGGCTCTCTGAAGTACTCTCCTATGAGCTGTTACTGCAGGTCAAAGCAGTATGTGTTTTATGTACTGGTGAGAAAGCTTCTCATGGTCCCAATGAAGAGTTTCAGTACATATGAAAAATAAGTCTGGCATAGCCTAAACTGGGCTCTCTATGTTACAGAGCAGATTTATAGGCAACTACTCTCCAGTAATATTGACAGTTTGGCACCACTTCCATATGAAAAGGCCATCTGTATTTACCTCCCCAGTGGCTTACATTTTGAAATATTGCCACTTTATTGCCCTCTGAATGATGTTTTCTTTTACATGGTGTACAGGACATCAAGGGTGGGTCCTGGACAGGAGATATTTCTCCACATTTTATGGCTTATATTTTCATGTAAAATAGGGAATCAAAGACTGCCAAGGGCCACCACATTACCATTTCCAATTGTTACGGGACTCTAAACTAAGAAATGGGAAATAAGGCATTTTTGGGTTCTAGCCATTGTGCTAAAATTAATCCTTATTGTGTTAAGCTAAAGACATTCTGATTGCTGCAGAATATATTATGTTTTCTTTAGTGGTAAAAATAAACTTGCTTTTTTGGAATAAAATGGCTGTATTCCTATCCCCTACATTTTACATCAATCAAGGAAGTGGAACCAGTGTATGCCACTAGAGGAGCATGAATACCCAGAAGTGAAAAGCACCTACAACAGCTGTGCTGAGCAGTGCTGAAGCAAGGGTGTGTTAAAGACAATGGCAGACAGAAATGTTTATATGGATGGCCTATCATTTACTTTTACAGGACTGGAAAATGTATGTTATTTTATGTAGTATAATTACAAAGTATTATGTTTGTGCTGGATCATGTATTGCCCTATGGTTATTAAGAAGAAAAAACAACAAACAAATATTTACAACACAGCACTGAAAATAGGCCAACCAGAAAGACAGGTGTTTAAAAAAATTTAAATATTATAAAATAAAAAATCTTAAAGCGGACCTACCGCCAGAAAATTATGATTACATGAATGGCACTAGAAGTGCAGATAAAAGGATCAAATGCATAAAAAAACAATAAAACCTTACCTGCAAGGAGTAATTATAGATTAAGTTTACCCACAGCCCTCCCTTACTTTCTGGCCCTGATGGCATGCAGCTGCATGTCATATGAGCGCTGTGATTGCTGGGTAATTCTGTGATCTCAGCTCTCCTTTGAAAGTACACTGACGAAAATTCCCATTGAAAACCATTAAATGCCTCCAGTGGCCACTGGTGATTGCGCAATTGCGCCCTGTGTTAACCCTCGGAAGCCTGGGACATAAATATGGAATCTCTTATATGATTCCACAGAACAGCAGATAGGTATATTATTTTAGGATCATGGAGCTAAGCCACCATCATACCAGCTCACAGGGAAGTCAAACTTTAATTTGTATTTTTAACATGTTGAGTATACATCCGCTTAAGGCTTAACTGAACTGGACAGTAAGTCAATTCATTATAAAATGCATCAAGGAAGAAACCACTTAAGCAAAAACTAAAGACATGACATACAGAGCAACAAGAAAACATGGGACTGCAGGCTTTGAAGTTCTTGTCTTTGAGTTTTTAGTGTTGTATAAATTAATGGATCTTAAAATGCAGCACAAAAATGGGAGAGAGAAGTAAATAAAATAATGGTCCATGGATCTATGACAGTGCTTTAATTACCGGGGGGTCCTGTGTTCCCGCAGCTGTTTTCATCTAGCTGTTTTATGTCAGCAGTGGATGGTTTTTGTCTGTTTTGAAGCTTGCGCCAGTCTGCGGTGTGGCTGGTTTATCTGATATGGACAGTGAATTTCATAAGTGATGTGTTCCGAAAAAAAATATATACAGGAAATAGGAAAATACGATTTTTAAAGGTTTCCAGGAATTTACAGTAAGCTGGATCCAAGGTTATAATAAATGGATCAGTCTTGTATTGGCCATAAATTAATTTGAAGTAGGAATGTGGCTCAAAGATAAAGTCTAGTTTTGCAGTACTTTACCTTTCTTACTTGTCTAAGAGCTTTTCTAATTAACTTAAGGAAAAGCCACACTCACTTCCTCCTTCCCAATAATTGGCCACTTAAACCCTCTTTTGACAAGAACTAAATCATATTTGGATTGCTTAGACAATTTCATACAATTCATGTAGAATTAAAGAAGTGATGTTGTCAACAAACCCATGAACCTATAGCAAGGTACATAGGAAATGTTTAAGTGCAATGCCCGCTGAAGGGATTAATAGTTCAGGCTGCATAAAGCAGTGACTGGGGCTAATAGACATATGAATCCATCCTTAATATCAGGGACATCAAGTTTGCCACAACCACTTTCACAATAATGTACTAATGAAGACACTTTGAGCAAAACACATCAACATACTTGTATATAAGTAGGACAGTGCTTATAAAAAGTACAACGTCTTGCAAGAATGTACTCTATGATTATAATTGTTATAATTTTTTTATATATTTGTAAAACCTAAAAAAAGAAATGTTATTTCTCTTATGTTTAAAAAAAATATATGATGATAATTACTTCTTTTTTACAAGTAGATGGGGTCTGTATGCTGCTCCATTTAAACTCCTAAACAAGAGTAGGTCATATGGTCATGCTTTATACCGACTTTCAATCTCAGACTTTCAGTTCATTGTTCGGGAAAAGTTACTGCTGGCCTGAAATTACATTGGATGTTTTGTGGGCCACTGGTTGAGAATAAAATGTATTTTAATGAAGTATAAAAAATATATAAATGTGAAAAAAAAATTTAAAAAAATATTTGTGGAGAAGTATAAATGGGCACTGGAAATTCATCCAGCTAAGATTTTTTCATATCATTCCACATTGCGTGCTGGCACGGATGTCGAAAAGCCGCATACCCATCGGAAGGGCAAATAGGCCATTTTGTGCGGCTTGATCCCAAGGCCACGGTGTAACCAGATAGAGCTTCTGCTGTAATCTCCAGCCCAGAACACAAAGGAAGGAGTGAGACCGGCCTGCCTCCTCCATATCCTCTCCCATAGACGGACAATCAATCTTTCAAAATGCTCCTATCATTTGTGATTGTATCTGATTGTATCTGCCTTTCATGTCCGGAACACTCATACAATACCCCATTCTCTGCACAGCTTTATTTTAACTTCTGGAGAGCGCAGCCACAAGCTCTAGCTCCTTTGTGAATGCTATGAGGGGTATAATCGCTTGCATGAGTTCATCTCTTCGACTAATCCCTAAACTGGCAGCGGACAGAGATGTGAAGGAGGCAAAAATCATTTTTCTCTGTAATGGCTCCAATTAGCAGGTCATCACTGCTTTTATCTCATCAAGCAGAGTTTTGTTTCCCAAGATTGTGAAACCTTATAACGTTGCTTGTTACGTTATTCTTCAAAGGCCAGAGACAATCAATGTGCCTTAAGGGGACACCAATTTTACACTATTAACCCATCCAAAACCACTGGGAAAAAACCAAACTATGACCTGGTGTGGCGTAGGGTGAAGATGACATGTGATGACCTTTTTACTGGTGGTGTGAAAGGTTCCTTACTGAAGGAAGAGCTCAGATAGCTACATGTTTTTTTTTATAGAAAGCACCAGTAAAAATGGAATTGGTTCATTTTATTTAATGTTTGACTCCAAGCAAACCACTTAACGCACACACAAAAATACACATTTGGAAACAGTTTTACCTGCCATTTCTGTCCACCATGTTCACAGATTTACATATTTCTGCAATGCAGTACAACTCAGTCCTGTCTGATAGGATACAAGACCTGATTTTGCAATACTAGGATTCAATACCACTCACAGGTTTTCTCTCTCTTACAGTCTGTGACTGGACAGTGAAAAGTAAAACGGCACACTTTCCTCTCTATGTGTATATACTATCTTCCCGCCAACAAGTTCACATGTGAATGGCTTCTTCTGCGACTTCAGGTACTCCATGGTACACTGAGATCAGTCAAACAGTCAATAATACATCTCAAGTTTCCTGTAATAGGACTTGGTCTTATTTACAGACTAATGTTTTTGTAATTGTTTAACTACTAAAATGTTTATTTTAAAATATGACTTTTAGGGTTAGACAGCGACGATCCCTACTGAAATCAACACTGTGAGGCGAAGTCCATGAACAGATGTTCACATACCTTACACTGTATCCCATTCTGATGAATCAGAGCCATTTCTGATCTTTCAGGAATGGGAGGTATGTAAGCGTCTTGGTGCTATCACCACATAGACCATGAGGTTAAGTGGCTTTTGAAATGTCCAGATATTTTTCACATAAAATAATGGAGCCAGATATAACAGCCATTTCCTTGTATAGATAAATGGGTTGGTCAGGAAATTTGAGAATAGCTTTATAAATGTACATGCAATGAAAGAAAATTAAAAAAAAATAATTTTACCAATGAAAATTACTTTTAAATTCACATGTATATGTTATAGAATTCTAAGACATCTAAAAGCATGTGTTCTCCATGTTCAAGTGGTTTACTTTTTGAGTTGGACGATTGGTGGCAAACCTCAGAGGAAAAGGTAATAGTAAGTATATGCACATTTTGGATAGGTGTTCTATAAGTGCCCTTAGCCTTTACTTGCAGAGTAGGTGGGAGTCAGAAGGAGAAATGTCATGCTGACCTCTACAAACTTGGGTTCAGATGGTCAGAGATGTCAAAAACGATTAGTGACTGTTGAGGGAAAGGCAGCCACTTTCCATGGTGAACATGTTGGTTTGTTTTTCTTTCCCAAATAGTTTCTTTTTATAAAAGCTATGTCCCAATGCCCAATGGGCACATCCTGTCACTCATTTTCCAAGGTGTTTGGTAAACACAGAGTCTATGACGTCCCATGACCTAGGTTGGGAAGTCTGGGCTTCATAAGCTTCTGTGCTCTTTTGAACTCTTTAAGCCATAAAAGTGCAAAAACCTTTGTCATATTTACTGATATTATGAAAGGCTACAAACAATGCTACAAAAGATGAAAAAGTAATTTTTTTGTATAAAAAAAAAAAGATGCATAGGACGCATAAAAATTTAATTGAGTAATTAACTGGCAATTTTAGGCACATACATAAATAATTACAAAGAAGTTAAAGTAGAAGAAAAGTTATTTCTTCATAAAACATATTCTGTGAAGCTGTTCCCAACAGGTCTGAACTTTTTTAGTAGAAATCCTTATGGTCCACATGTCACTTTGTGCTTGTCTCCCCGCTCCTACTCTTGCCTTGGATACATGTGCGGATTGCAGCTCAACTTCACCCCCGAAGCACAGTGCCATGAACTGGTTACTCTTTTACTTCTGCCAAGCAGAAGTATGCTTTATTCATTGCCAAAATGGTTTTATTTTATCACCTAATTATATAGAAAGAAAGAAGTCTCATATTGGTGTCTGGTTCCCTGTTGTTTTCATATTTTTATTGAACATAACATGTAAACATTCACAGCGCAGGGTGGGAAAAGTTGGATTTTGCGCCCAAGTGTTTAATCAATGTACACTGTAAAATGCAGACCACTGCTTCAAAAGGGTCATTTGGAGGTTTATTGGTAACACATTGACAATGTAATTTTAGAATTGCAAAAGTTTGAATCCAGCCTCAATTGGTTTGGTTGTTTTCTTTCTTTATGTATTCAAATATAAGAAATATATATGACATGTACTATGTTTTAACAGAGCACATTTTATGACCAATTCATGCAAACCATAGGGTTCACATACTTTTTCTTGCAACTGTACTTTATTGGGTAAAAGCTTTGCTAGTTTTAATATTGGAGATTCATCATCTCCATTCCTGTCTTGGTGACACATTCAGTGAAACAAAGTGTTATTATAACGAGTCATGAAATCTCTTCATATAAGACACAAAAAAAACACCTAAACTTTACAGCAATATAGACATAATCAGTCAATACTTTACAATACCGATGTGGGTGAATGTACTTGTAAAATGCTGCCCACTAGTGGCCGATTATATGGTTACCTTTAAGGCTGGGATTTCAACAGAGTCATTGATACTGACGGAGCCAGAAAGAACAGTGCCTGTCATCACCGTGCCCTGACCCTTGATGGAGAAACAGTGGTCAACTGCCATAAGGAAAGGCCCTGAGGGATCTCTGCGGGGAAGATAGGCCTGAGACTTCAAGAGCTGCAAAATAAGAAGGCAGAAAACACAAGAGTTCATTCAGAGTGCAAGAAAGAAAGACCAAATAAGCAATGTCGCCAGTAGCACTGGAATATCATTTTACATGTGGCAAAAGAGATTTCCAGTGAATACAATAAAATAAATATTTAAAGATGTAAACTGGATGACATCCCCTTATCACACTAAAACAGTGTTTTATGAACTTGATTTTTCTGTTAGACTATATCAGTTATGGCGAACCTATGCCACGGGTGCTAGAGGTGGCACTCAGTGGCACTCCCTCTCTGTGGGCACCCAACCTGTCAGCCAACACAGAGGCTGATGGAGAAAAGAACTGCAGCCCATTGGCGCTCAATGCGGTCAGTTTTCTTACCCTCTCTTCTGATTGCACACAGCACCCCATACCCTCCACTAGCACTGCCAGCCAATCAGAAGCCCGGGGAAGGACAAGCAGTAAGCCTAGAGATGTGTGTGTGTGTGTAATGTGTAAGAGAGAGTGTGTGTAACATGTGTGAGTGAGTAAAAGACAGAATGTTAAGAGAAGAGGGAAGAATTCTCACAGGTTAGAAGATGTAGTTCTACAGCAGCTACAAAAGGCAGCAGGGCATGCTGGGTAGTGTAGTTCCTTAGCAACTGGTAGAATGTAATGCTTGCAGTTAAAGTTTCTTTACACAAGTTAACAAGTTGGGTCTGTGCCTTTTATATTATGTCATCAGAATACCATGGGACACTAACAGAAGACTATATGCTGCGGTCTGTAGTCCATCAGCAGCCTAGGATTTACAGGAAGCTTGTAACTGCACTGATCCCCTATGAACAACAACTGAACCCCGAGTTAAAACTCCAAGGATTTGTTTGTGTGTAATTCAGGTTAAATTACAAAGTCAGCACAAAGTCAGATAAATTAGTGGGTTTTGAGTTACAGTTTGGGCACTCGGACTCTAATAGGTTCACCATCACTGGACTATATACATGTTTTCACATGTATAAAGTGTGAAAAGTGCTGCTGATCTCCAGCAGTCGCTTCACCAACTTTATGTTCGTGTTACTTGAAGTCACCATCAGAAAAAGAAAAGTGAAGGTGACCCGTTCGAGTGTGGCGACGTCATCGTGTGACCGAGAGTCCGTTGGATTGATGGTCATCGATGGCCACACAATCGATGACAGTGAGCGTGCAAGGCGTGAAGTCAGTGCTTGAATGAATCATCAATTGTGCACCCATCTGTTAGTGTATGGGCACCTTTAGAGACAAGGTGGGATGTTGCCACCATGCAAAAGGAATGTCTATCCACTTTCTGGGTACAAGTGTGAGCTCCAGTGGCGGTTGCATGTCACAGATTAGAGGAGCCATTCTGGCAATGGCAGATTCATTGGGCTTATAGTCTACACTGAAAGCACATGTGACAAATTAGCAACGCAAGGGAGGGCACAGTCCTCATAAAACAGGACGTAAACTTTACTGAACAAGGATATGTGTCATTGCAGAATCACCACGAATTATACAAACGGTTGCAAATCTACATATAATGAATACTTTACTTTTGTAATTGTCATTCATTCATTAAAGCTTTTTGAAGGATTCTGCATATGTAAATAATAGTAGCCACTTTGCTGTTTGTCATTTGATATCATGAGGAAGAATAGGTTATATTGTGACAGTAGTTTAAGTTACCATATGCCCACACACACTTATAGAATTATAGATGAATTATCTTAATATACGCATATATAATTGCTGTACAGTTTGAGTACACAAAGGAGGGCGATATGTACTCAACATAAAATTCAAGCTTGATACAAAGAAACAGTTGTGACTTTCTTTGTTGGATACTCAACGCCAGTCGAGGTGTAATTAATAAGGTCAGTGACCTTTGCCTGCCACTCTCTCCAGGGGAGCAATATATAAAGACCACCAGGTTTGTAAAATGTTTAATACAAAGTCATAGACAAAAAAATATTACCACCATGTGCTGAATTTAAAAGAGAGTTTGATGAGGAAAGGCACAGTAAAACAACAATATACTATACAATTTATTTTAAAATGGCATTCAAAGTGTCTGTATTTACAAATCAATTTCAACAAAATGTGATTCAAAAGATGATCAGACAAGCTAGTTTTTGGCTGACTGGATAAACATCCTGCTTTTACTTTGATCACAATAAAAATGTCAATTTGTTATTATAGTTAATATGGTCAACATACTTATTAATGATTCAACAATGCATAGTAAATATAATATATGTAATCCAAGGATCACAAACATTGAATAGTGTATGTCGAGCATCAAACACAGAGATAGATAGAAGCAGGGCTGTGGAGTCGGAGTCGGAGTCGAGGAGTCGGAGTCGGAGACATTTTTGGGT
>CM070037.1:88647683-88667129 GCA_036250615.1 Ptychadena robeensis
GGCAGCCTGATGCTGATAGTGCAAAGTGACCTACAACGTGGTAGGTCCGCTTTAAGTATGTCTAGCTATATTTGTATGTTGACTCTGCGGGGGAAAAACTTTAACCAGAAACATTCAGAGGCCTACTGCCGCTCATTTATTCTGGCGCTCCAAATCCATGCTTGGCCCAGCTACACGGATTGTGTTGCATTTCCTCAATGAGTTCCCTCAATACTTCCCTCTGAGCGCTCAAGAATCTGCTCTGAATCAGCAAAAGTGCACATCTAAAATTAATGAAACACAGTGGCTGCTCTGAGGGAGGGAAACTAGTTGGTTTTATTTTCAGAGTGTCAAAATGTAATCAAAGCAGCAGTTTTTCAAGTATTGTGCAGCCATAACAAAAATGCTCCTCCTATAGAGGATCAGTTGACTCTTCCCTTTTAACACTAGAGGTCCAGGATCCAATCTAAACATGAAGTTTGTAAGTTCATCCATTTGGGTTTCCACTCCAAAAACATAAATACTGTATTTTTCGTACTGTACCATAAGACGCACCTTTTTTCCCACAAAGAAAATTAAAATCTATAATGAAAATGCCTGTGCGTCTTATGTAAAGAATTTGAATATGTAAAAAATATATATATACCATACTTTTGTTTTTAGTCTTGATCCAAAAGTAAAACTGACCAGGACTACAACATGATGTGATGGTGTCATTAAGTTGGGTGATATCATGCTCAAGGTCCACATTCCCCTTCGAACATGGACAGCAAAGTGCTATGTTAATCGCATCAATGGGATTCCTTTGGATTCAGGTAACTGATCAGTAGATTGAACAAATAAAAAATTTTTACTCAATCGCCAAAAATGTTTCTACTTATAGAAGAGAAAAGCAGTCTCATACAGGGATGGATTCATTAAAAAACACTGACTGAGGGAAGAGGGTGAGTGGAGTGGTGGGATACAGCTACAATTTTCATTAACAGTTGTGCACTCATCTGATGTTTGATTTACTACAATATTGTCATACTCAGTTTTATGTGCACTAAAAAAAAATTAAAAAAAAGTAATAAAAAAGTTTTTTGCAAATTTTTGTCTTGGGGCAACGAAAAGGAAGATACCTAACCCTTCCCTTCTCCTGTTACACAAGATGCCTGCTTCTTCTCAGAACGCAACCTGCAATGTAAAGTCTATGGCCTTATGCTGCAGAGAAAAGAAGGAGGTAACATACCCCTCAACTGCAAGCAAAAAAGAGAACAGAGCAGGGAGGAAAGGATTGCTTTAAGCTAGCCATACACGTTGTGATTCGCCCTGCAAAATCACCAATCAATCGTACCAATGATCGCAGTGCACACCACCTCCGGGAATTGATTTTAGCTTGATACTTTGGATAAGTAACAGCGACTGCACAGAAAATACGACATGTAGGATCAATGTTTCATCGATTCCTTGCTGAATTTGCCAAAAATGTGTGCTGCTGCCAAACATACAGGAATCAAACAAAAAATCCACTTGTGTATGGCTTTAACCTAAAGCTAAGCATACACGGCTCCATTTTCGAATCGATTTGTGCGCCTGGCGATTGATTGGGTTTGAATCTATACAAAAACTGGTTCAAGAGAAGAAACTCAATTGACCAGGGAACCAACATGTTGGTAAACCCTGTTTAATTTACATTACTTTGGATAGGGAAGCTCCTCGATTGCACAGGCATCAAAGTGTGTAAGGGGGGCTAAACTGCATTTCTTGTCCCATCTGTGTGCTTTTCCGTGCTTATACCCTTTGTGTGTGGTTCTGGGAAATACAGTGCAAGATAGCACCTGGATGAAATCTAAGGGCTCTTTCACACTAGCTGCTCTGTCAAAATGCACCTTTGGTGCATGTTATTGTGCACTATATTTTTCTTTTTACAATATGAGACTTTGGATCCACATATATTTTTCATGCATTGATACAAAGTATATTGGCACAAAAGGTACTGTGTCTTAAATGTTACTGGCAAAGAAAAAAAATAATCTGAGAATCAACAATAGGGAGCGTTGGATCTGAAAAGTAAAAAGCAATTTCTGACAGAGACAGGAGAGCCCAGACATCCGGCCTACAGGCAAACATGACTTGTGCACAACAAAAAGTCTGATAAATTAGGTTACCCTAAGACATATGCTCTAATCAAGAGACCCCTGTGATCGTCAGCCAAGAAGTAGCCTTGCCGGTGAGCAGCCAGACGGCGATTCCGCACAACGCAGGAGATATGAGAAATTAAATCACGGAGGGCATTGATTCAGTTGTCCTTTATTCCATTTAAATCTTAATTCCTTGCAGGCAGCGGCTACAGAGACATTACTGGATATGCAGGGCTAAAAGTCACTGGAGACTTGTTGGGGGGGGTTAAAAAATGCTGAATTGCCATACATTTTCTATGGATTCCCTCAGTTTTCAGCATCAAGTATTGGTTACCCTGCAGGGAGTCCCATCACTGTAATCAGGCTGTGTTTGAAGAGAAACCCCATGTTCAGCTAAACAAAAAATATGTTTGTTCTGTGATAAAGGCAGTCGCACTGAAGCAGATGATGTGCACAGTTTTTGGGGACTTTTTGGTGCTAGCAAGGTAGGGTTAGGATGAGGGTCAAATAGACAGGGGGTAGAATAAACTGTATGTCATTAGCTAATTAACTGCACAACTGTGCATTTACAAGATTTATTTTGGGTGCTGATAAGAAATAATGACACCCAGAAAATAAACGTATATGCTCTGCCTTTCTATGTGCTGATGAAAGTATGCTGACACATATTTTACTGCACTACAACCAAAAGCAATAGTGTGAAAGAGCCCTTGAACAGACATATTGTTTATTATATGCAAACCAAACAGAACAAAGCACAAAACAAATGGGATTTCATATATACCAAGACCACATTGTGGGGTTTTTAAATAGTTGATAAGTTTATTACATTTAAAACAGACAAATAAATATTGACATTTCTCTAGGACAGTGCAAAATATACAATATTAACAGGAGAACTTATATATAAAAAGCTCTCCAAAGTGTTGCCTTCTGGCTTTGATTTAGTCCAATCTAGTTTACTCTCAACGTGTTTCACTCGCCTAGGGCTTCATCAGGAGGCAAGTAAAGTGGTGGATATTCCAAACAACATCTAATAATAATAAATACACATAAATTTAAACAGTATTTTGACAAATAAACAGGTAATAATACTCCTGCAAAACATGCCAATCCATGGAGCATTATCAGCATTACCCGGTTTGTAGTCAAACCATTGTTAAATCGATCAAATAGTTTTTTTTTTCTTTTTCTTTTAAAAGGTCCACAGTGGTGTCGATTGAGGTAGTTAACTTTAACCTTCTGGGTGTTTAGCCCGAGTTAACTCGGGCTGAAGAAAGTTGCTTAAAAGGATCAGCCCGAGTTAACTCGGGCTGCTGTTACCTGCACCCAGATGGCTTGCAGGCAGCCCAGAGACTTCCTGCTCTTCTCCTCCGTGTCCCCAGCTGTCTGATCTTCAGATGCCGATGATCGTGATCGTGCCGGCGGGTGCGCGATGACGTCATTGGGAGGGAAGTTCAAAATTTGAAAAAAAAAATAATGTTTTGGGTTTTTTTTTTGCTCCTTATAGTTTCTTTCATTCTGACATTGATTGGAGTGATTTTTTTCGCTCCAATTCAATGTAAAATGAAAAAAACAAATTTTTTTAAAAAAAAACATATATTTGCTTATGATGAGTTTTCTTTCATGTTGGATTTGATTGGATTAATTTTTCTGTATGAAATCAAGTTCAAAATAAAGGAAAACGCATAAGAAGTAAATACTTTGTAAGGGTTTGCGTCCACTGCGTCTTTTTCCCCGCGGTGGACGTAAGTCCGCAGCGGGGAAAAAGATGCAGAGAGGACACTTCCCATTCAAATGAATGGCACTATTTGAGTGGTGCATCCGCGGTGATGATATGAAGCTGCGGGATGCCGCGTCTTCATTGCAGCACCTCACATTGCCGCCAGAGACACCTCAATTCACCGGAGATCAATGGAGGTGTCCCAAGACGTGGAAAAACAGCGCCCATACTGCATGCATGAATGCAGTATGGACACAGTTTTTCTGCATTTTGGCTCAGCTAAATCAATAGGGAGCACTCTCCCCAATACGGCAGGAGCAAGCCCTAAGCCACGGGCCAGCAAATGTGCCAGCGTGCGACTTTGTTCCCTGCGCTGTGTATCAGACCGCCTGTCAGTCTTGGTTGATTTAAAAAATAATTGAATATAACATGCTTAATTAAAGTTTATTGTGAGCACCGACCCCTCACTCAGTGGCCTTGCCATGATCCATGGGGGATTTCTTTAAAGTTAACTACCTCAATCAACACCACTGTGGACTTCGGAAAAACTATTTGATCGATTTAAGAATGGTTTGACTACAAACCGAGTAATGCTGACAGTACTGTGTTGTAGGAGGGTTATTAACTGTTTATTTGTAAAAAATACTGTTTAAATGTATGTACTATTATTAGATGTTGCTTGGAATATCCACCACTTTACTTGTCTCCTGATGAAGCCCTAGGCAAGTGAAACGCGTTGAGAGTAAATTGGATTGGACTAAATCAAACCAGAAGGTAACACTATGAGAGCTTTTTATATATAAGTATTGTTAATATTGTATTTTTTGAGAGAAATGTCAATATTTATTTGTCTGTTTTTAATGTAATAAACTTATCAACTAATTAAAAAACATAAAATGTGGTCTTGGTATATACGAAATCCCATTTATTTTGTTCTTCGACGCACACATTAAAGTACTCATAAGAGAGTCCAGTTTATTATATGCAAATGTAGAAACATACAATTATACTCATTGTAGCTAACCAGTGATTACATGAAATTCAATTTAGTTTTACTTAATAGTATGGTAACCAATATCAGTGTAGTACAGGCAGGGCCGTTACTAGCCTATGCAAGTTCTAGCTTCGGGCCCCCTGACAAACTGGGTGCTATTGGTGGAGCTGCTGATTGGGGGAGGTCGGTGAAGACTACTTCCTCTCCTCCAATAGCACCAACCTAACTGCCCAGAACCCCCCACCCCCAGTAGGCTGCACACGCTGTTCAGATCTCCATGGGAATAGAGGGAGCCCATGTCGCGGTTGGAGGCCGCAGGATATGCGTGTGAGAAAAGGCGCTAGGGGCTTCGGGCCCTACACGTGTGCATATTCCACATATTTTTGGCATGATCAACATGTATAGTTACTATAAAAAAAAGGTAAACTGCCTGCGGTAACAAGATTATTGGTCTACTAACAAATACTGAAACTGTGCTTTTTATGTGGCTTGGTTAGTCCGGTTACTTCTGCCTGACAGCGACTAAATAGAGCATCTACTGGCCTTAAAAAAAAAAAAGTAAGAAAATAAACAATAAAACATTGCTGTTCCTTTAATGCCACTATAATCAAGCTATGGTACAAAGGGTTATGGCTAGGGAGCGGCAATTTTGCATACCACCCATCCAGCCCTAGTCCCAAACTATTTAAACCGACGTTGGCAGAAAGAACAAACTAAAAATAATGACAAAATAAGATGACTGAATCTGATTAAAGTCAATCACATGCAGGAAAAAAACAAAGAAGAGAACCAGCAAACAAGAAGGTCCCATTGATGTGTCACTGTGACCTGCACCCACTCAGGAGAGACTGGCTTCTTCGGAGAATAGGCCATTGTCTGCTCATGTGGGTACATTTTATGTCCGTGGGAAAATAATGGACAGCAAGTTGCCAGACCGTAGTCACTTTAGAATATCAACAACCAAGTATAAATAATATTCAAACAAAAGCAGAGCATTTTACAAGTTTTGAAGGCTAGAGTATGGCATAAAAACTAAGTACTTAAATTAGACCGTCCATCGTATGGGAGTGGCCGAAGGGAAAAGGACATCAGGTGCCTTCTGGTTAGAGTCAGGGGGAACACATAGATAAATCTCTAGGCAAGATGCATCTTACAATTAACTGGAGCATCATCTCTAGGGCTCTAGGGGTTTTTATGTATCTGTTCCCACAGGATCCACAGGACCTAAGGAGGACATCTGGTCCAGAAATGTTGAATATCTTGAATATACAGTGGACATAAAAAGTCTAAAGGTCCTCTTACACTATATGTGTTTTTTTAAAGGCACACGTTTCTGCATATATAAAAAAAACGCATGCGTTTTTCACATTACATCTGTGTTTGCATTTTGCGTTTGAATTTTTGAACAAATCAATGAAAAATTACCAAAAAATGCAAAAAGCAGGGCGTTTTTTTAAAAAAAACACATGCGGTGTCAATGGTAACATTGGTTGTCTATGTAAAAATGCCTGCACCAAAAGAACACCATACCCACAGTGAAGCATGGTGGTGGCAGCATCATGCTTTGGGCGGTTTTTCTTTAGCTGGAACTTAGTTAAGATTTAGAACAGTCCCAAGTACCAGTCAATATTGGCACAAAAAAAAATTAATAAGGTGCCGTATTGGCGACATAGCAAATACTGCACCCTATAGGTTCCAAAACAGCACTTGAATAGTGGGCAAACTGCGGGCCATGGACATATCACACTGACACGTCCATAACGCTAATTTGAAATGGTGGGACAGATGTAGGAGTTGGTGCCCTCAACGATTTTAAATTTAGAAAAACAAATTGTGAAAACCTTTGACTGGGAGTGTTACTGGTAACTGGTCATCATCTTAATGAAAGATCTGCTTTAATCTTGCTGGTGGTGGCTCAGGGTCCATTTTAACTACCAAAAGCAGTAACCCTTAAGGCTGCCACACATGCACCGAGCGGTGGGCGATTTTGGCGCAAACCGATGTGCGAAATGTCCAATAATCTCTGGTCGATGCCGTTTGTTTCAATGGAGACCGGTGTCTCCATTGAAGCTAACGGCCGGCACACAAAGGGTGCACGCCGATGCTGTAAGCGACGGAGTGCAGCCTGATGACATCATCACGCTGCACTCCGTCACTGATCTGTGCTGCTCTGTCAGCCCCCACTCGGTATGTGCCTTTAGCAACACTCAGGACTACTTACCTGTTGCAGGCAAGCCAGTAGCGTTCTTCCAGTGCTGGCTGCGTCATTTACCTGTATTATATAATACAGGCATAGGTGCCCCAAATCCTCACATCCCTTCCTTCATTGATGGCATCAGGGGTGTGTGGAGGCTAGAGTAATTGCAAAATGTAAACAGATTAATTGTAATCTCGTACTGCTTTAAATTCCTGAATGGGGAGTGCTCTCTCTGAGACTACACGTTCTAAGAGCACTTGTGTGAGTTGCTTGCTCCACAAACATGAGCAAGACAGCGATTGCGGGATGTGCAGACACAGGTGGCTACACATGGGGCACCAAAGATTCCCAATAGCTAAGGTAGCCACCACAACACAAGAAGTGCCTGGTGCATAAAGCAAGGCTGATTTGTGAATGAATGTTGTAAGCGCAAAGAAACACATGACAGAAATGCAAGCGTAAGTATATTATTTTATATGTTTACATGAGGGTTAAGTAAACCATTAACATGTCCAAACATATGACATTAACCTCCCTGGCTGTTTGCCCGAACCCAGTTGAGGGTAGGTTTTTTTACAAAACAAACTCATGCCGAGCTGGGATCAGCACACTATCCTCAGCGAGCCCGCATCATCGATGACGCCGGAGATGTGTAGAGGGGAGGAGGGGGCAGGGAAAACCATCAGAGTACAATGTGCTCTGCTTTGATTGCCCATACCACATTGGTGCGGGGTTAGGGAGGTTAATATGAACAATAGAAATACTCGATTTATTATTGAAAAGGTCACTGTGAAGCCGTCAATAATCTGCTGAGTGCGAAAGGAAGCATTTCCTCCTCTGACCCAGTGTCACAAGATGAGAAGCTGCAGAAGGGTCTTATGCGTGTCAGATATGTGAAGGTCCAGGAAGTCACTAGTGACCATGGATATAAAGCCTGAATTGTGATGAAAGTAGTGCCCAAGTCTTGAGACATGTCATAAACATTTTACGGTCCCCATACAGGTCGATTTTTAGTTAGATTCCCGACCAATCGATTGCCGCACACGTCTGCGATGATCGGTTGTTCGGGAATCGAACGCAGCCACCCTTTCGTGATCGAATAGGGAACCAACATGTTGTTAAATCCCTGTTTGATTGCCATTACTTTGGATGTAGACCTGGGTCCCCATCCAAAGTATCGAACGGGAATCAATTGGGCAAAGTGGCGTGCATCAATTTTCCATTCAATTGACCAACGCTCAAGGGCAGCCTTTATCAATCGAGTTGGTATCAACCCGTGTATCGGCAACCTTAGAGTTGCACGTTGACATCCTGATAAAACAATCTTATTTGTTACTCTAAAATCATGCTGCTATTATTAATAGTTACACAAGGTGCCACCAGAAGGAACAGGAAACCACCAGTGCCATGGTGCCCTGACAGCCTACAGCATGCTTGGGCCTGTATTTTTTTATCAGGTCATGCTGGTGCTTGTAGTTCTTTAGAAAACCATGCTGGGGCTTATGCTCCTCCTCCAGCAACAGCAGGAGGCACTTACCTCCTATAATGGTTCTGATGAGGGAAGCATGGCCTGGGCAGTCCACCAAGGTAAACTGTAGGCGGCTGTAGCTGGTGTTCTTCAGGTGCTCGGGGACGGGCACAGTGAAGGAGGAGAAGCCCAGGTCCAGGGTAATCCCTCTCTCTCGGCTCTGAGGATTTTTATCGAAGGCGGCGGTGGAGGAAGTGGTGCTTAGAGCCTTGGCCAGCGAAGTCTTCCCGCTATCGATGTGACCCAGCACCCCAACATTAAAGTTCAGCGTCTCCCCCTCTACTGAAGCCATGAGCAGCACTTGTGCGTTCCAGCGTGGTACGAGAGCTTCCGCGTTGTACGGCGCTTCCCCTCCCCGGCCGGGAACATCAGAGGATGAACATTGGTTCCACAACGCAGGGAAGTCATTTCCTGTAGTATACGTTCAACAATAACCTAAAATCTGACAGATAGGGTTTTTTTTCTCTTTATATATATTCTCATAAGTGTTTTGTCTGTGAGATTGAGATTTTGGTTCATATTCTTTTTCCATAACACTACGCTCCCTAAAGACACGTGCAAGAATATATCATCAAAAGTTCTATCCGTTTCGGTCTCTTATTTACAACCATATTTATTGCAGCATGTGCACAAACATATATATGCTGGCATCAAAATCCTAGACAAAGGTGTTTTTTTTAATCTATGTTTGAGATATTTCCCATCACTTCCTGTTTTTACAGACTTTGCAGGCAGGCTCAATCTCAAAGATTTTTTTTTATGTTTGGTGAAATACAATTACTATACATGTTTCCTATGCAAGTATTTTTGGAAAGTTACCCACAACGTTAAAATAAGCCATCCCCCGCTAATGAGACACCCACTGATACCTGCCCCTGCCCGAATCTCCCATTCGGGTGGTAGGGTGGTACAATGGGTAACTGTGCCTCCGTGTGCCTCCGTCAGGGCTGCTGCAGTGCAGGAAGGACAAGCAAGCTGCTGATCCCTGCTGTTACGGAGTCTGTTATCCGGCTGTACTGGTAGGACCCCAAAAAATTGAGTCAGTGAAGGGGACAATGAATGACACAGAGTGGCCAAAAGGGGACAATGATTGGCAGAGAGTGATCAGAATAAGACATCCCCCCTGAAAATAAGACCTCAGGCATATTTTGGTGTTTCAAAAAATATAAGACCGTGCCTTATCATTGGGGAAACACAGTAGTAACAGTGCTTCTTGCTATATCCCAGTGGTTCCCAAACTGGGGGGCAGGCGCAAAGGTATTCCAGGGGGCGCAGGCCCTCCTTCTGAACCTGTGTTTGAATGGGAGGGGGGGCTCGATAATGTCCCTCAATAGAAAAAGGGGGCCTGCACTGCATCAGCCTGCACTCCATCAGAAAGGCAGCCCAACAGCCAACCATAACAGCTTGTGTCACAGGTTGTCTAGGCTATTGATTTAAGCTGCTCATAGATGGGATGGTTTTTCTGTTGGCATGAGCAGTTAACTCATTTTAAAAACTGCCATAAGTCGATCATTTTGAAAATGGATTCCTTTCTTGAAATTTCCTGAATATAAACAACCAAAAGTCACTGAAATCAGGCATAAAATTGATAATGTCATAATCGATTATCCATTGATTTTGGATTGACAGTTGATAAATCAATTGCACAAGCCACGTTGACATTTCATCAAGTTTTTGGGCAGACTTTCTTCACATCACCAACTTTTCAACAACCAGGAGGGTTCTGATTACAGATGGTCAATAAGATTGACATTTCTACATTATCAAGCAAGCATTATAAGCAGACTGAAACTGAGTCAATCAAGGGAAGGGGAGAGTTGCGCAAGGGAAACTCTCTTAAGAGGCAAGAAAAATTGAAGGTGTTCAGTGCTGTAAGTTCAGTACCTACAGTATGTGAATTTACTCCACAACATACTCATGTGTGTCCATTACCCACAGATCAACTGCAGACCTTTGTATCTATTGTTAAGTATATAAACTCCTAAAGAAGCGATCAATTAAATGCGTCAAAGTTATTATATATACAAGTACAGTATACTTGGACTTTGTTACTTTATAGAATTGATTACTTAAATAAAATTTGTGTATGATATTATTACTATTGTTTGAAAGCCTTTAAAGTCCCCTAGTTGCCGCAGTTTCCATATAAATAGGACACAGCCAAACAAAGCGTTTTATGTGGTTGTTGATGATAGTTGGGTCGTGGCATCATTTTTTTGTGGGTCAATCAAGAGTTTTATGTTGGATATATGTTCAGTTCTTTTTTTTGGTGCTGTTCATGTTTTGCCTGCTCTGCCCAGCCACATTCTCCACCTGCACATTCCCCTCAGATGTGAGGACTTTGGGTGCCTTTGCCTATCATTGTTGATGTGGGGGCCAATTGCAATTGGGTGAGCAAAAACTTCTGTTGTTCTATACCTTTATACTACTCTGTCTGTATTCAGTATATAGCAGTCAACAGAAACTTCATGGCCACATGCCAAGGTCACCGCCAGGGATGCTGGAAAAACACTTTGCTATCAAGATGACTGCGGAAAACCACTGTGTCAGGGATAAGGATCTGGAAAGGAGATGCCAGACCAACATTGCAGGAGTTACTCTGTTGACTCACCTGGAATATGTCACTGCTTTTAGTAAATTAAGATGTACCCCAAGCCACACTTGGGATTACCTCTAAGGAGACTTATGGCTGCCATACACACCCCGACGGATGCAGACAAACCAGTCCCGATATGCTCCGGGATGCAAACGTGATGACGTCATCACGTTTGCACCCCGGTGCATTATGGGGCCCCTTCAGTCGGCTGGCACCCTTTGTGTGCCGGCCATAAGCTTCAATGAAGACGCCGGTCTTCATTGAAGCTTATGGCATCGGCTTGCATCGGCCAGAGAATATCGGACATGTCCGTTCTCTGGCCGGCCGAGCTGTGGGGCAACAGGGATCTGTCGCCCCATGTGTGCACATGCCGATAAGCGGCCGATTTTTTACCTGACCGACGCCGCGAGCGCGCACGCCCATCGGTCAGGTTAAAAATCGGCCGCTTATCGGCATGTGTATGGCAGCCTTAAGGCTCAGGTTATACTGTCGTTTGCAGAATGACATGTTAACACAGCCAACTGGCAGATGTGACACTAGGTGTCCGACGGTCGGTTTCCGTGTTTTAGCCCCATAGACCTGTCATGGGGTCATTATCTAAATGACCCCCGCAACATCTGCACAAGTTTGCAGGCATTCGTAGCAGCAGCCAGAGAAACCACAGTGTAAATTTAGCCTAAGGCTGGGTCTATTCTAAAACTGCCACTGGCACGTAATTTCCCATAAGAAAAGCGGGCCAATCCAGCCTACTTCTTTATGTATGTTGCAGTGTTCATGGTGCATTGATATTTAGTACAGTAATCCTCAAGCACCAATTCTGTTGCAGACAAATATCAATAGTTATATTTTTGACGTTTAAGTATATTATGTAAGAACTGTGATTGCAAGAGCTGTAGTTGGAAAATAGTCCAGGTGTATGTGAACCTTTGACCTATTATATGAAAGTTCTGGTTATGATGATTAACTCCTCTTTAGACCTTTCAACAATGAAGAGTGTGGAAAATTGACCTGCAGTGTGTTCGAATTCACCCCTTGCTTCCCAGCATTTTTATAAAATGTTTAATGCGCTTGAAAAACATTGTTGTCACCAATCTTTTCAGGAAAGTTATGTTTTACTGTTACCTGAAAAGGTGTAAATATTCTTGTAGAGACACTTGTTTCTGTGCCCATAAGTTCCTCTCACATTCTGTTATGTAACCAGTGCAAGAACTGAAGGTGAAAGAAATAAATATGGTGACCGCATTTTTAAAAATGACCTACCCCTTCCAAAAATAAAAAAGTTTGGGCTTTAGGTACGCTTTAACATAACAACGCAACTAAGTTAAACCGTATTAGAGACATCGAAGTTAAATAGTTTGCCCTTAAATAAACAATATTCATTACTCAAGAGTATAATGAAAGACCTTGGTTCATGTCCATAGATTGTACCTTTCCTTTGTCGAAATCTGATCCTCGGACGCCAATGCATTGGAAATGTTTAGCACATGAAACCTTTACCCGAGAGAGATGTAAAACTGACCTGTGAAATATATTTTCCTTTATCATCAAGGCTTTGTTTTCATTCCTATAGCAATCATAGGATAATCACACTTAGGGAGTAGGAAGTGATTTTGCCAGGAAAATCGAGGTTAAATGTTCAGGTCTCACACATGCTCTTTCCTAGTTCTATGCACGAGGACGCACTCCAAAAAAAACACCCTTCTTGACAGTTTAAATCCATCATGCTTCAACAATATTTAAATTGTTGAGTGGAACTTGAGCACACTGGGCAAATCCATCTATTTCAACTTTAAAAACAACTAGGCCCCTAATCCCACTAAGGTATCACATGACGGCAAAAGTGGGAAAGTAGACATTTTTATAGGGACGCTGGAAAACGTGCTAAAAGAATATAAAACTGTTTTGTCACTTACACATTTATATTAAATTATTTATCAGTTTCCATGTAATTGGCTTACATTCTTTGACCTGCTTTCAAAAAACGGCAGCTGGAATCTGACTTGCTGTTCTGGTTTAGAGTAGGGTTACAGGGTTTTTGGGCCTTTTTACAATTTGTTTTTAATAATAATTATGCAAACAAAATGGAAATGTTCAACAATACCAAAAAAGGCTAGAGGTTAACAAGCTAGATATCTTTTAAAGGTTCATTCCACCTCAGACAGGACTCTTCATCACTTATTTGAGAGTTATATGGTACGTACCGTATTTTTTTTGGGCTTATAAGACGCTAGTCTGTAGGACACACCCAATACAGCTGAGCATCTCATCACAGAAAAAAATACCAGGTAGCTGCAGATCTGCCAGTTGGAGCTCCTTGGAGTTAAGAGGCAGGGGAAGCTGTCAGTGGCTTCCCCCTCCTCCTGGTCCCGTTCTGAAGAGCTGTGTAGGAGCGGACTTAAGCAGCTGCACTCATACAGACATCTGCAGAGGGATGATCCATCCATGGATCATCTGTCTGCAGATGTCTGTATGAGAGCAGCAGCTTCACTCTGCTCACATACAACTCTGAGCAGGAAAGGATCCGCCTGCTGGTAGATCATCCTGCTTCTGTATGTGAGTAGCTGCCGCTGCCTGCTCACATACAGATTTGCAGAGGGATGATCCATCCATAAATGTATCGTCCCTCTGCAGATGTCTGCATGTGAGTGGCCGCTGCAGACGGATGATCCGTCCATGAATGGATGTACAGATCATCCGTCTGCAGGTCTCTGTATATGAATGGGCGATCCGTCCACTCTCCTAAAGAGCTGTGACAGCTTCTCCACTGTGGCTAAGCTCAGAATATAAGACGCACTCTTTGTTTTTTTCCCCCCAATTTTGAAGGGTAAAAAAGGGGCGTCTTATAGTCCGAAAAATACAATAAACCTTGTGTGAAAATATAAAATCATATACCGTATTTTTCGGACCATAACACGCAGAATTGGGGGTAAAAAATGCCTGCGTCTTATGGTCTGAATGTGCGACCACCGGCGGCCGCCAGTGTAGTGAACAGATCAGTGTAGTGTGACGTGTTGTGCTGAGAGTGTACTGCTGCTAGTGACACCTGTGGCTCAATTGAATATTGCATCTATTAAATTCATTGCATTATCCCAATTGATGTGAAAACGTATTAAATCTTTTTTTTTCTGGATTTTCTTCCCTAAAAACTGGGTGCGTCTTATGGTCCGGTGTGTCTTATAGTCCGAAAAAAACGGTATACCTACACTAGCATTTGTAATTCTTTTATCGGTTTAGAGTGCACTTACTGCACTCTAATAATCCTGCCTGCAGGCCGATATCGGGGAAGCTCAGCAGCAGCGCAATGACGTCGTACTGCACTACGTTGATCTTCCGGCTGGCGGAGCTGCAGGAAGGTAATGTTCAATTGTGTCTGTCGGCATCCCCGCCAAGGAATACGCTTAGCACAAGGGGTGCAGATGGACACGATAGCGCCATGGAAACATAGCTAAAGTAACCTACATGTAATAAATGATTTTTCACATTGCTGGTGTTGAATATTTCCATAACCGTATTTTAAATAGGACTGCACCCTCTAGTGGCTGACTTTACGTAATGCATCATTTATTGGCACGTTAGGCTGGGCACATCCCCCATACATCTGTAAAATTTTATTACTTTTTAAAATGAATTGTTTTTCCATGGAACATTCCCTGTAGCAACCACCTGAATAATCTAGGTATGATAATAGGTGATATTGCAAAATTCACCCGTGTGTGACAATTTTATTTAAGTATTATTATGAGAGGTTCCTGATTTTGATTAGCACACATTTTGGATTATCCCATCGCCACTTAATTTCATATTCTGCTCAAACCTAGAGAAATAAAGGGAGAGGTTGCAATATATTTTATTTTTAATTATTAAAATGCAATAATAAAAAATCAAAGAACAAAAAGAAATACTAGGCAATGGTAAAATTTTAATACAATTTATATAAAGAAATTTTTTTGTACACATGGCAATTACACCCAAAGAACATTCCATTCTATCATGAATATAGAGTTGGCCCCTATTTTTCATCTAAAACCATCTTTAACTCTTCTGGTTATGCTTTGCATAATATGAGTCTTTGGCAACTTTTGCAAGGTCAGGCATTGATGGTGAATAAGAAGACATTGCTTACCAGGTCTATTCTGGATCATCTTAAATGTTTTTGATGGGTTTGAGGTCAGTCCTCTGTGCAGGTAAGTTAGGTCCTCAACACCAAACTCATTCAACCATGTCTTTATGGACATTACTTTGTGCACTGGGCTACTGCCATGCTTAAACAGAAAGGGGCGTCCCAAAACTGTCCCCACAAAATTGAAAGCAGAGAGTTTTTCAAAATGTTGTGGTGTGGTGAAGCATTTACATGTTTCTTCACTGGAACTAAGAGGCCAAGCACAGCCTCCTGGAAATAACACTTTTTAGTTAACCCTCCTCCACCAAACTTTACAGTTGACACAATTCTTTCAGGCAGGTAACATTTCCTGCCATCTAAAAAATCCATACTCATCCATCACTGCCAGAGATTCATTTCCACAGTGGTCTTGTGGTGCAACCCACTTCATCCAATCCTTCCCATTGTGTTTGGTTATAAGGTTTGCTTGCAGCTTAGCCATGGAAACCAATTTCATACAGATTCCAGTGTATGGCATGTGTGTTGCGTATAAGCCAAAAGAATTATGGCACCCGGTAGTCACCAAATCTACAGAGCATTGCCAACATTTATGCCGGTGGTTTCTAAACTTTCCCAAAGACAGGGCCTCCTTTTCTAGATAGGAACATTATTGAGCCCCCCCCTCCAATTCAAACTAAACCAGTTCAGGCTGAGGGCCATTTAAGGGCTTGTTTCCACTAATGCGGAAGCCTGCGGTTGCCTATGTGGCGGATATAACTGCGTCCATGCTGTTTAATGGGCAAGTCCCCTGCCGCGGTCAGGGGGCTGTCAGGGGTCCGCTGCCGCCTAAAAACCAACCAAGTTTTTGACCACGGTCCGCACTCTTCTGCGTCCACCCATCTATGACCATGTCCAAAGAGGTTAATGGCTGCAGCTAACACCCGCATGAGAGGCGGTTCTTAGCAGCGGCGGATCTTATCGATGGCAATCGTGCCGCCGCCTACATTAATGAAAACAAGCCATAAGCACTAGCTGTGTTTGTGTTGCAGTACTAGTGTGAAATGGCCCATAAGTGAAATACAACTCATTGTGTATAGATATACATCATATACACACACCAATCATACAGAAACAGTAATTATTCACATAGAGACACACACACTACTCATGCAAAGATATGAATCATTCACACAGAGACACACACATTACATGCACTCTACTTACTTTCTGCAGCCAGTTCATCCATGGTTGGCTTGTCCCTTTTTCTGCCTCCCCCCTGGTATACCCCTGCGCACCCCCAGTAACCACTGGTTTATGCTGTGCCACAGCACTAGGTGACTGTATGTAGCATGTGGCTGAGTTTCTGTACTCCCTAGTGATGAGCAACATAGTTAATATTCTTATTTGCAAAATTTTGCAAATTATTCACCTAATATTTCAATAAACTTGTAAATTCATGATCTCTAGTCATTATTACCCTCATTGCCAGAATTGGTACTTGTACATGCGCATACTGCGAACGCAATACATGGTAGTTCTGGGTACTGATCTAAAAAATCTTGAGAATTTTAGATTATGAAGATGTAGCACTATATTTAAGATATTTGCGTATTCTTGAAGTGCTGCTCTTCCAAATACAAATTCGCAATTAGAATATTCGCTATTGACACTACCCCTTCACACCATATTACCACTTAGGATGCATTATTTGCATAATTTTCAGGGTGGCTTGCCTGAAAATGATGTGTTGTCTATGCTAAAGAATGGTGGGAGATGTTGGCAATTATGGGGTTTTTCAAAGAAGAGCTGTGAAGGAATACAAACCAAAACACTGTTTTTTCCCCCAGAGCAGACGACAACCCTAAAGTTGGGAATAGGCGGTACGATTAACCGTCTATTCCTTATCCGATTCTCTGCACTACTGATGTCATCACGCCCGCCCGCTAGTGCCGAGAATCAGACGGCACTCTTTATGTGCAGCTCATTACTACAGATAGCTGTGCGATCCGACAGGATGGCTGATTTTAGCCCAATCTTCGTCAGTTGCAGCTTCCAATTCCTGCACTACCTGATCCCTAAGGGATGCGGGAGCGCACGGCATCGGATCAGCGGTCGGATCGTGCAGGTATTGGAATGTCTATGCCCAGCTTTACGGTGCCTTTCATTATGTATAAGGGCCCTTTCACACTATATGTGGGATTCTTTTCTGCATATATACAAATATGCATGTGTTTTGCACATTACATATGCGTTTTGCATTTTTTAACAAATCAATCAAAAATAAATATAGGGAAAACGCTGCATTATTTAAAACGCAATGCATGTAGTATGATTGGTAACATTGGTTTTCTATGAGAAAATGCAGTACAGTAA
Organism: Ptychadena robeensis; assembly: GCA_036250615.1. Taxonomy (NCBI): domain Eukaryota; kingdom Metazoa; phylum Chordata; class Amphibia; order Anura; family Ptychadenidae; genus Ptychadena; species Ptychadena robeensis. The sequence goes on from CM070037.1 coordinate 88,665,296, forward strand.
AAACATGTGTTAAAAAACGTTGTTGATAAAAATGTGACGCAATGCATATAGTGTGAAAGGGCCCTAACTCCCTTGTACACTGTACATAACACCAGTACATACTCACCATGCTTAGTTAATAAAGGGTCATGTACATCTTTATATTTGTTTATAAAGAATGGCCAGTCTTAATGCGACACAAGTCAACTATGCAACGGCCAGTCTTAATGCAACGCCATTCACTATGAAAAGTTTATGGGCTCTTTCACACTATACAACAACACTCTACCAACAACACACACCTGTGCTTTTCATAGTACACAGTCCATGCGCTGTGTTAGTGCCTCCCATCCCAGTATATAGGAAACCATTGCTCTGACAGAAAATGATGAGTGAATTTGCTTTAATGGAATGGCACAATGCTGGATATTAGTAGATGATCTATGAAGCAGATCCGAGAAAGACTACTGTGTATAACATGTAATAATAATCATTAGTGTTTGGTACAGGCTGTGCATGTGCACGCCTCCTATTCGCCCCATCACCCCGCTCTACGGGACAAGCTGTTGTACCCTGAAGGCCTCGTTGCTAAGGCCGAAATGAAGCCCAAAGCAACACAAGCGGAAGCGGCTGTCTCCTGGTAGATTGCCACTTGCTTTGCTCAATCAGCGGTCACCAAGAACGCCAGGCATCCAATCGAACGTCTTGGTGGGTGGACTTTGTCGGCGCTTTGGCAACCGCATGCTAGGGCGCCGTGAAGCCCGGGATTCCCGCTCTGGTGTGCGGATAGAGGTAGCGCAGTGAGCGGAGAGAATACAAGTCCCCGAGAACTCCCCACACTGACACCATGAAGATAGAGGAGGTGAAGAGCACCACCAAGACCCAGCGTATCGCCACACACAGCCATGTCAAGGGTCTGGGCCTGGACGAGAACGGCTTGGCCAAGCAGGCGGCCGCCGGGCTGGTGGGACAGGAGAACGCCCGGGAGGTGAGTACAGGCAGCAGCCGAGTCTATACTGACATTATGTACCATGCTGTACTGACGCCTGTTCTGTGTACACGCAGCGTGCTCAGTCTGGTGTAGTCATGTGCCGACACGTGAGAGTGTTCATACAAATCCTAGTCCCTTCCCTTTACATAGTAAAGCACGTTTTACTGTTCCGGTACAATGACAGGTTCTCTTTTCTCCATTCTCACTGCTTAGCTCCTGTGCCGGGGGTCTTTTTCCTGTGAAAGCTCCGTGATAATCCGTGTCTGAGCTCACACAGTCACTGACAATCCCCATTATGACAGTGTTTGGGGTATGATGGCTGCCCCCATTAGCAATGCATCCTAGTGAGGGTTGGTCTATCTCTAATACAGATGAGGACGTGAGCATAAACCTACAACCATGGCCAAAACAAGCCACTTACATAGTTTTATTAATATATTATTTTAAAGCACATTTTATAAACCTAGAAAAGCAACAGCGCTGTTTAACCCAATCATACAGTTCGTAAGTCAAAGCAGTCCACACGGTTAACCTTTTCCTAGCTTTATTTTTTCTTAGATTGATAAATGAGACCAAGGTAAGTGTCATTGGCTTGCATGAGAACCTGTCATGTTGCCCCTCCCCCTTCAAAAAATTACTTGTAGATTCCAACAGGACTTATTGACCATGGCGCTATAAAAGGGAAATACATGCCGCATTGCGTTTTGAAAAGGAAAAGTGAAGATCGATCTACCAATTGAATGAGCCCTTATGGCTGCCATACACACCCCAACGGGTGCAGACAAACCAGTCCCAATATGCTCTGGGATGCAAACGTGATGATGTCATCACGTTTGCACCCCAGTGCATTATGGGGCCCCTTCA
>CM070037.1:88671488-88693085 GCA_036250615.1 Ptychadena robeensis
CACTGAATATATTGCATTAACCCAATTGATGTGAAAACGTATTAAATCTTTTTTTTTTTTTCTGGTTTTCCTATAAGCTGGGTGCGTCTTATACAGCGAAAAATGCGATTGTTTTCTGTGATTTTCCTTAGGTCTTATACACATACTATGCTATGTGTGCAGCTTTCAGTGAGTTTTTTAAGGTACCTTGTGTTTTGAGCATAAGATATAAATTGGAATGCTTGAGCCCGGCTGACATACACACAGCAGAGGAAAGATCTGTCTGTGGACAGATCTTTCCTCTGCTACAGCAGTGTGTATGTAAGCTGGTCGGCTTGAGCCCACTTCCTTTACCTCCTGCTCTACCGGTCTAACCATCCAGCTCCCCCGCAAGGTATTTTTCAGGGATCAGGCGCTCTGATGTATAAGGTGCATCTTGTATATCAGAGTGATAAAACAAATTGTCTGAAAAATACAGTATATTTTAGCAAAACAATCTAATATCCCACATAATAAACCTTTTTCTGTTAGTCTGTTACCTTGATTAAGTATACTTAACTTTTTTGGCAGACTGCTTTGGCACTTGCTATTGCACAGGAGTTGGGCAGCAAAGTTCCATTTTGTCCCATGGTCGGTAGTGAAGTCTATTCTACAGAAATTAAGAAAACAGAAGTGTTGATGGAGAATTTCAGAAGAGCTATTGGTAAGTTAAATTTTTTTTGCAAAATAAATGGAATGTGCAGTTTGTGACTTGTATAAAATGTTTTCTTTTTTTACCCTGTGACACGAGGTAAAGTGGCCAAGTACAAAAAATGGCTTAAGCCGCACATACCAATTTTTGTGGTATCACGCTACAAACGTTAATGATGATTTTTGTTTCCTTCGTCTGGAAATATTGTAGGGAATTCTTGTCTCTTTACTGTAATGTTATAAGTCTTCCCTGTTTAGGCAGAATCCTTTATTGGCCCCAGATTAGTCATCAGTAAAAGCGAGGGTCTCATCTATGCAGTGTTCTCCCCAGATTTTTTTTTCAGCCGGGCGGCGCGATGACGTCATCGCGCCGCCTGCACCGGTCCGGCGGCCTCTCTGATAGGCTGCCGACCAGCGGCAGCACACAAGTCCTCTGACAGGCGGCGCCTCCCCATTCTTCAGGAGCGCGCCGCAGCCACTGAAAGACTCCGGCCCGCGGCTCCGGTAGTGTGCCGCGGGCCGGAGTCTTTCAGTGGCTGTGGCGCGCTCCTGAAGAATGGGAGGCGCCGCCTGTCAGGCTGCTCGCCGCGGAGGACTTGTGTGCCGGGCGGAGACCAAAATCTCCCGGGCGGGCCGCCCGGCCAATCTGCTCTGGGGAGAACACTGTCTATGGCATTGCCCAAATAAAATTTTCATTAGGGGCATCGTTTCAGGTTTTTTGCTTTTAGAAAGTGGATCCCCACATGCTAAAAAATGTGAGGCAACGGGATGTGTGCTGTGCCTATTCGTCTCCCTAGCGGTTGAGATAAGCCCAGTTCGTCCAGAGTTTGGGTTCGTCCCCACCGCTACTGGACTGGGATCATAAAAAATCAATAAACCCCCAGAAAGCTGTGGCGATTTTCTATATCACAGCAGCATTTCTGTGGTTCCAGAACCACCCAATGCCGAAGGGGCGGGGGGGGGGGGCCTCCATTATAATGGAGGGGCCTCGGTTTCTCAGCCCACATGGACAGGGGAGGGCGGGAAATTCTCTCTGCTGCGTTCGCCCATAAGGCGCGGTAGGGGCTGACCACTAGGGAGGTAAAAAATTAATTGTGGAGCAACGTTCCTCGCTTTTTTTGCCTATTTATTTATTTATTTTTAGCCTATTAAATATTTCTAGATTTTTGTTTTAAGTTCAATACCACATAAAACATGAATAAGAGCAGTAGTATGAGTTTTGGCAGCACAGGGTTTCATGTCATGTTTTTATTTCCTTAGCATTTTTATTACTTCAATTATTGTATATTAAACAAATGCAAAAAAATATCTGCCAGCTTAATGTTGTAAGTCTGTGCTAAATCATAGACGGCAGCAAAAAACTGTTGTAGAATTAAGCTCTGTCAAGCTCCCCCAAGCACAGAGATATCAATTTGTTGCCAATGTGCGTCCTAGGTCTAAAGGAGCAGCTTTCCTGATCATCATAAGATCATAATAACACAGCATGGCAACGAGAGGCAGTGTGGCAGCCAGCTAAGGGTAATGAGCCATAGAAAGGTGTTGTGTGGACACAGCGATCGAAGAGGATCATCAAACAGGTTTTCTTATTGAAATCATGGGTGATCGTTTTCTGAGCCTTCAGTATGGCTGCAAATCTCCTCCTTTTAATCCTAAAGTCAAAGCTTGACCTTTTTATTGATTTTTTTCCCCTACCAAAGAAAGGGGCAGTCAACATTATCTTAGCCTTTAAATTCTGTCAGGTCCAAGGTGGGGAGGGTACAAAGTAGAGAGCAGAGCAGAAATGAAAGGCGTCTGCAATATTTCCTTCGTGTGATGAAGTTGCCTGTCAAGCAGGTGGAAATTTGAACCAACAGTTGAAACCTGTGTCATCCCTGTTGTCATTCGGCGAGATAAGAACCCGAGAGTTAAATCATCACTAACAGCCGCTGCTATTGTAGGCAGCGGTACATTCTCTAAATGTCAGCGCACAGGAAGATTCTAAACAAATATTGGATTTACTGAAAGACTGGGGGGACTCTCTTCTGGAATTTTCAATTTCTTACATGGATTGGGATTAGCAGCAAACATCCTAATAGGATTCTTCCAGCCTTTTGTAAATGAAGCATCTCATTTTAGGGGCAGCCCTTACTGCTCGCAGAATCTGTAACACATTTAATTGCAGCAATGGCTGTTAAGCGGATCTGTTCGAGCAATGGCACACTTTCTTTAGACTTGTTGATCAAGTGGCAAAACATGCTGCATGCTGTACTTCCAATCCTTCCAATTCAATTGTGAGAGTAACAATAGTAAGTGGATTGCTAAGGCATTAAGACATTCTGTCTCCTTTTAGCCAGCAGGAAATAATAAGCACGATCGGATTTTGCTGTTCTTGGCTGTAATGCAATGCTTACAAATATAAGGAATTTAAAATTTGGCTTTGGTGTTGGTTTTAGTTATGCTTCTAAAGTGTACATAAAAAATGGTGTGCGTGTGTGTATATATGTGTAATATATATATATATATATATATATATATATACACACACAACAATTTTTTATGTATTTATTTCTCTCCACACTGAGCCTCGGGGATGGGGAGGCAGAGCTTTGCTTTCTTATGTAAGAATCTCCAGCATGGTAAACCATGATCAGCACAGAAATTGTATCATTCCAAATCATGTAATATATCACATTGCAGGTAAACCTCTCTTATGCTAGCCATACACAGCCCGATAAATAGCCCGATCAAGCAAGCCCGATCGAAGTTTGCCGATAAAAAGATCGGCGTTTTCTTGGATGATCTAACAAAAAAAACCCACATAGGAAAAATGATTTTTGAACGATGCAACAGTTTTGATCGTACATCATAGTCGGAGTTTATCGCCATTTTTGTCGTCCAATTTTTCATTCAATGGGAAGTAATAGTAATATCGGGGATGATCAGTGTTCATTTAGTCGGGCGCTACAAGAAAAGTAGAACGATGTAACCGGACCGATTAAAATTTTCCAACATGCCCGATCATGTGAGGGCCGATTTTCTGCCAAATTTTGATTGGGAAAGCTCTGTCGGACCATGTGGGCAAAACCAGATTTATGCCCGATTAATGAAAAACTTCGATCGGGCTTGGTTGATCGGGCTGTGTATGGCTAGCATTAGGTTATGCATATAGTAGTGCCCATTTTTTTTTTCAGGAGGAGCTCCAGACAGAAGTAGACCCCCCCCCCCCCCCCCCACACACACACACACGCCTTTCCAGCCTTTCCAGTAAGGATTGGAAGTACATACACATTTCTAGATGTTCTCTATACCACTATCTTCACTGTTTGAGTTTAGTTACAGTTAAGTTATGTCAGTAATTGCTATGGGTAATTATTCAACTGTTCTTTGTCTTAGCTTTGACTTTATTGAGCGCCTTTGTCAGTTTCTGTGGGCTGTAGTCCTGTTTTTTTTTGACAACCTCCCTTTAATGCTTTTATTACTGAAGACCCTTTGCTTATCTGATGTAAGTGAATTTTTTGCTTGGATGATCCTGCGCCTGGGAGGTACACACTACACTGAGATATGTACTATGTATACTGTGCCACACCCAATTCCGGGCAGGACCTGTCCTGCTTGGCGAAATAAATCTGATTCTGAATCAAACTGAAAAACAAGCTTGTAATATTTAAACAATATGGGGGTAGGGTTGTTGGGATCCCTCTTATTGTTTAGCCAATCTGAATTTCTATACTTCACATTTAGATTATCCTTTCTTAGCCATTATGGGTTATATTTCTTCCCTGCAAGGGCAACAGAAAATAGTTTCTCGCAATGATTTAAACCTCTCTTGAGCGCCAATAATGAATTGTCTGTTGGAGTCTGGCCCGCAGTCTTATTTACCCTCAGAAATTTTACAGCAGTTGTAACTCAGGTGCTGTGTTTTGTCGGTTCCTTGTTATCGCTTTCGTCTTTGAATAAACTGGTGTTAAAACAAAACCAAGCTATATTGACTAAACAGATATTACTTCCACAAACTTTGGGTCTTCTTTTGAACAGGTATTCAAGCCAGCTGTATAGGTTATAATAGTACCAGTAAAGCTGGGTACACGTATAGATATGGGCCAGATCGATGGCTGCTTTGAGCGACGTGCACGCTAATGGCCATCTATCTGGCCCATATCTAATGCAGCCATTCTTTTTTTCGAGCGGGACCTTGAGTCCCCCTCCGAAGTAGCGAAAGCAGAGAGCGGCACAACAGCCTACATGCTGTGATCAGCTCCTGGCTATGGAAAGGGGGCGTGGCCTGTCATGGCTCTGTGAACCAGGAGGGGTGGGGCCATGCTGGCTGGGCTTCCTTCTCTCCTCATGCAGCTGTCAGTCGTGTTTTGAGAAAATCTCTCACAACACTGGCTAAGAACTATGTGTCCCGGGTCCCCATCGAATGGCATTTGATGTGCACTCTGACGTCACCATGATGTGATTGATCGCGGGTCGATTGCACAGGAATTGTGGAAGTGTGTACCCAACTTTAGACTTTTCAACAACACCAAGGACATCTGGCTGATGAAATCAAAAAAATTGATTCAAATTAAAATGTTTTGAAAGCTTGAGTGATTTCCATTGTTTTTTCAATCCAACATTGTCTGTTCTCTGGATCATGTACATGAGTGCTGTCTAGCAACCTAGTCAGTAGGCACTTGCTTGCATGTGTTTTCTAGAAAGCAGCTGAACAGCAGATGTGTGATGTTGGATCTGCACAACAGTAATCCAGGTAAACAATCCATAGCAGAATAATGACCTGTTGTGCACCCAGTGACTAGTGTATGACCATGTTTTAATGTGTCCTCATTTGTTTAAAAATCATATGCAATTGAGATTACATCTACGTGATTATACAACAGCAAGGTGTGTTAGGTCTTCAAAAAGCTAAAGCCTTATGCAAATTTTACCGGTGTGGGAGCGGACCACGATTGTCACAGTCAAACATTTACCACATCTCTTTAGCTGTCAGGGTGTTCAGCCATTTGAATGGGTGAATCCTAGAACAACCGACCTGCCCAGCACATGCAGTTTGTTATGGGATTTGGGAAACTGCATGCATTGGGAATGATCACAAGCAATCCTCCCGATCGTCACATTTTTTTAATCTGTACAAACTTTTAAACTTCTTTTCATATGGTAAATAAATAATAATATTTTGGATTTGTGTTTACTTTGTTAAAGAAAAATGTTATTACATATATTTTCTATAGGACTGAGAATAAGAGAGACCAAAGAAGTGTATGAAGGGGAAGTAACAGAGTTAACACCTTGTGAGACTGAGAATCCAATGGGAGGTTATGGCAAGACCATCAGCCATGTTATTATAGGCTTGAAAACCGCCAAGGGAACCAAACAGCTAAAGGTGCGTGTACTTGTTCATGTTCAGAATTCAGCACACAGAATGTTTTATGGAGGAAGAAATATGTGTGGTAATTACTAAAGAAGCTTACCAAAAGAATGAATTTAGTTAGTCACTTACAATCTATTTTGGTGACAAGGTTTATGGATAGCTTCCCACTTTGAATATTGCTTTCCCTGGTAATGCTCTCTTTTCGGCTTCCTGGACTGCCAGGGGCTCTAATGTGGATGTTTGGGAAGAGATATTTAACCACTCCTATGCTCAAGCTATGCCACTAATCCCCATGCTCTTTACTGTACTGTAACTTAGATAGGTGGGGAGACCTGTGGAAGGGTGGTTTAGTAAAGCTGGCCATACACGTGTACATTTTTTGATGATGTACAATAAATAATGTGATTGAATATCATTTGTGCATATATCGAATGTGTACCCTTCATTTTTCATTCGACCTAACACGATGTCAAAGGAATATACATTAGTTGTTGAACAAATCAATAGAAATTGTAGAAATGTCTTGTTATTGAAAATAAAATAGAATGTGGTGTCACAGATTTCATATGAGCGCATATTATTTCTCACTCCCCCAGTTGGACCCCAGCATCTACGAAAGTCTACAGAAGGAGCGAGTTGAAGTTGGAGATGTCATCTACATTGAGGCAAACAGTGGCGCAGTGAAGGTATTTTATCACTTATACTCTTATGCTGCTATTTTAGTTTTATATTTTTATATTAGTATATATTAGTTTTATATTACTTTAATTTACCAATAGGTTAATGTTATGTGCATGTAGTGCAAACATCTCAAACAGACTTTACTATTATGAATGGGAAATAGGAAACATCATTAAATCTATATTCAAACACTGTAAGGGGGGTTTCCACATCTGTCGGGACCCCCTCTGCTAAGCGCATTGCTTGGCGAGAGGTTGACGGAGCACATAGACTTACCCGCTTGCCGGATGCTGTGTTCATACATCCACTGATGCAGAGGCTGAACGTACTCCACTACGTTCAGCCCTGCATCGGCGGAACGTCTCGACACTGAAAACACAGCCTCAGTCGAGCAGGTAGGTGAATGTGCTCTATCGGGACCTCCCGCCAAGCAATACGCTTAGCGGAGGGGGTCCCGACGGATGTAGAAATATAGCCTAACTTTCATAAAAAACACTTGTTTTATACCGGTTGCCTTTCATGTGGCTAATTGTTTGTAGCATTCTAGTTTGTTGCGTTCCTGCATGGTTGCTTGTTCTTTGCATTCACCAAAGAATCTTAGATGTATGTAGTCTTTTCTTATTCTCGACTTTCATCAGGCCAGTAATTGCTGCCTAGCTCCCACTGGCTGTTATCCGCACCCTGTCAGTTTGGATTTGGCAGCCTTGCTGACAGGACACCTGTTCTCTTCCCCTAACCTTATTCTCTCCACACCAAACAGAGGCAAGGCAGGTGTGACACCTACGCCACTGAGTTTGACCTTGAAGCTGAGGAGTATGTTCCACTACCAAAGGGAGACGTCCATAAAAAAAAAGAAGTGATTCAGGATGTCACTCTACATGACCTGGATGTAGCCAATGCAAGGCCTCAGGTAAGTTGCACAGAAAGTCTTCCATTCTGTGGAACATGATGGTAGGAAAGTGGTTTTGATCATAAAGAAACCTATGTTTTGCGCATTTTCCTGAAAGTAAAAATAATTTAAATGCAGCCAGGGAATCAGGACATGAGTATAACATATTTCCAGCCACACAATAGTTTTAAACAGTGGGTGGTCGGGTGTTAAACCAATTTCTGCCATGGGCAGCAGTGATATGCTGTTTATCATACATGGAAAATTATATTGTGTGTGTGGCAGGCTTACCTTTGAATGGTGCTGTAGTGGATGGAGTTTTTCTAAATATTCAATCCAAAGCTCTGTAGATTCTGTTGGCAAGATATATTTAAGAGAACCCTAGTGGAAAGGGCCTGTTCACACCAACGCTGGCTATGCTGCCCAATGCTTGCACATGGCATGTGCATATTACCCTATGAATTCAGTTCCGGTAAACACAAAAAAACTGGAGATGTAGCATTTTCGTGCAGTAGTTGCTATAATGTTCCATATTTATATAAGGCATTTCAACATGGACGAGAGTTAATTATAGCCCAGATGTAGGTAAGAGGGAAAATAAATTCTTTAAAAGACAACTTTATTAGGTTAAGTATATGTATCAAAACATAGACAAATGTAAACTATATAAATACAAATAAATAGTCCATAAGAAACCATCCCCACACCGGTTCAAGATTCTATGGTACTGGATTTATCTTGAACAGTCCACCATCCGATGGCAATGGAGTACATACAGAGTATAACAGGTGTGAGGCCTTTGTTGACAAATATTAGATATGGGGGGACCACTAAGGAGATGTCCAACTGTTCCAAAGGTGTCCTTCCCTCTTGGTTTCCCAAATTGTACTTATTGCGATTATATGGGTTAATCATTTTATTTTTAACAATGCTTGTCTGTCCAGAGCAAGCTTCAATTGAAAATCCATATTAGAGCACACAGAGCTCATGTAATACTTGCACTTTGTAGTCCTATTGAGCACTAACCGCATGATGAAATTGTTAAAATTGTGTTTCTTATTGCAGGGAGGCCAAGACATTCTTTCAATGATGGGTCAATTGATGAAACCTAAGAAAACGGAGATTACAGGTAATACAAAAACACGTCAGTGATTGTTACAGTAGCATTGTGCCAGTGGTTGTCAGTTGTTTATATTTGGGGGGATTAATCAGACTTTAAACTATTCATTTGATATCAATGGTTTTGACCAAAGCCAGCCATACACGGGTAAATTTTTGGTTCGATTCCCAAACAATTTGCTGCAACGCGTGTCATTGTGATCAATCATTCAGGAATCGGTCCCCATACGAAGTATTGAACAGGATTAGATTCCCCACCTTGGTGTTCACCATAATTGTTGTTTTTGGCCATTGTATGTTGTGATCTATCGTAAAATGCAGGGGAACTGTGTATGGATGGCTTTAGTGTACTTTTTCCACACTGTAGTCATAGGAACATGGTTAATAAAAAAGATAGAATCGCTTGTGTAGTTTCTTAGGTGAAAAAGGTATCACCATGAGACTTTTTATTTTCTTTTTTAAATGAAGCCAAAATGGAGAATCAGTGTTTGGAAAAACGATTTGCCCATGTCGATTTAAGTTGTGGAACCAACTTTACCAGCAAACTTTACCTTTTGAAGTAATTGTTTTTTGTCTGACTTTACCAGTCTCCCTTTCAGAGGAATTTTATCTGACTCTTCTTTAAGAGTTTGCTATGGCTTTTTGAGGTTTGCAGGCATTCATTTATGAATAGCTCTTCTAAGGTCACGCCACAACGTTTTAATTGTGTTCTGGAATTGTACTAGACCTTTGCATCACCTCAGTTCTTTTCTTTTCTTAGCCATTCTGTTGTAGATTTGCCAAGCTTTATCTGTGTATTATATGGCCTCATGTTTCTGAATGTAGAATACTTCAAGCTCCTGGTTGATTCAGTAACTGCAAGGTGTCCCGGTCTTGCAGAAAGACCAAACTATCACTCCACAGTACTTGGATAAGGTGATTGTTCTGATATGCACAAGTTTGTCTGTGTATCTGCATTATGGCCAAAAATCTAGGCATATACCATCTGATCTGATCAATCTGGCATAAAGTCGGCCATAAATCTAACGTGCACACCTTAATGCCGGCCATACACATGCCGAGCTGGAGCGATATCGCTCCGGGAGGCTAACGTGATGACGTCATCACGTTAGCCTCCCATTGCATTCTGGGGCCCCACAATCGGCCAGGCACCCTTTGTGTGCAGGCCATAAGCAGCGATGGAGACGCCGTCTTCATTGCTGCTTATGGCATCGGCTCGCATCGGCCAGAGATTTTCCGACATGTCGGATCTCTGGCCGGCCGAGAAGTGGGGCGACAGGGATCTGTCGCCCCATGTGGGCACATGCCGATAAACGGCCGGATTTTAACCTGACCGACGGCGAGAGCGCGCACCCCAGTCGGTCAGATTAAAATCCGGCCGTTTATCGGCATGTGTATGGCCAGCATAAGTCACCTCAGAAATCGATTGACCTAAAATTGATAGACATGACCGGCCACGCTCAATCGATCGGACAAGAAATCTGCATGACTAGACGTCTATGTCCATCTTTACTCTTGTCGCATCTTTTCCAAAGTCTGTTTTTTGGTTCAGTTACAACTTGCCAATCTGACTTGTGCTACCATACAATTGCCTTTTTTAGGTTCCCAATTCAGCCTTTTCTAATTGTACTGTCCACAGCCTTGTACATTTAGCATACCGTGTGTGGCCTTTGGTTTGTGGTTTGGTTTGGTTTGGTTAGTCGTTGAGGCTTTTTCCATTTCTCTAACATTGCACTGCCTGACCCGGCAGTTGAATTGCTGAGGAAGAGGGTCTGTTCTTACTGAAAAATGTCGGACTTCATTTATTTTAGTAATGGCCTAAAAATGCTTCATAGCTTGATGGACACCTTCAATAGTTCCACACTGGCAAACTACTAAAACTTCCACTTTTGTAGAGGTGTTTACAATTGCTGTTGATCAATTAAATGCATTTGATCAGTAACAAATATATTAACCTCTATTATCCCACACTGCTTCTTTATTTTGTCTTTGTTAAATTAAATGTGTAATGGTGTAATACGTCATTTGGTAGTGTTCATAAGAAGTGCTGTATAACAATTTTTAAGACCAAATGATTTTTTATCAATGCTACGTAAAGCCTCAAACCGGAATGTGTTTGTGCTTCTTTTTAATTACTGTATAAAGTTATGTTGCATATATCTACAAATGCATGGTTTACAGGTTCAGTCTGGCTGCTTTGCCCAGTGACGTGCCTCTGTATTTCTGGGTTAGTGTGTATAGCATTTTTCCCCCCCACATAAGCAATTGTGAAGTGTGTTAAATGAAATGTTCTCTCTCTTATTTCTCAGACAAACTGAGAGGGGAAATCAACAAAGTGGTGAATAAGTACATCGATCAGGGTATTGCAGAGTTGGTGCCTGGTGTCCTGTTCATTGATGAGGTGCATATGCTGGATATTGAATGTTTTACCTACCTCCACCGAGCCCTGGAGTCATCGCTCGCCCCCATTGTTATTTTTGCCACTAACAGAGGAAACTGCATCATCAGGTACTGGGTGCACTATTGTCTCAAACTATATACAGATTTTTACTAAGTACAGATTGGGTCCTATGTGCAGTGATTTAATAAGAGGTGTGGGGGGGGGGTCAGTGAATTGATATTGGTGTGTGTAGTGTTCTGATCTTGTACACTGCTTTTCAGGGGAACGGAAGATATACTCTCCCCACACGGGATACCCCTGGATCTCCTGGACCGAGTGATGATTATCCGGACCATGCTGTACACTCCACAGGAAATGAAGCAGGTAAGGATAGCTTATTTCACATGAGGGAGACATGATGTACCAAATGAAATGGCTCTATATAGCAATGATTTCTTTCAGTAACCTGCCTAGCAGTCAGCTTTGTACCGCGCTGTTTCTCCCCTCCACTGTCTAGTACTCCTTCCTCCCCTCTACACATCGATGCCGCAGGTGATGTGGGCTGGGAAACGGACACCCCTCCATTATCATGGAGGTCACAGATGATGCAGAAGGGGTGGTGCCAGAACTGAATGGCGGGTCCGTCGCGATAGAGAATTGCTGAAGAAAGAACTGTTTTATTAGTAAATGTGTCATTATCCAGGTCCTTAATGTTGTTTGTAAGTTCAGAAGATTACTTCTACTTCCAGTGCATCTGGAAAATATTCACAGTGCATCACTTTTTCCATGTTTTGTTATGTTACAGCCTTCTTCCAAGATTGTTTAAATAATTTTTTTCACTCAGAATTTTACACACAACATCCCATAATGACCTTGTGAAATAGTTGACTTGGGGTTTTGGCAAATGTGTTCATAAATTGAGAAACACATGTACATTCACAGCCTTTGTCATGATGCTTAAAATTTGCCTTAGGTGCATCCGGTTTCCCCTGATCATCCTTAAGATGTTTCTGCAGCCTAATTAGAGTCCATCTGTTGATTGGACATGATTTTGAAATGCACACACCTGTCTATATAAGGGCCAACATTTGACAGTGCATGTCAGATCACAAACAAAGAATTAACTCAAAGGAATTCCTCTGAAACAGACATGGTCGTGAGGCACAAAACTGGGGATGGTTACAGAAAAATGTCTGCTGCTCTGAAGGTAAGTGGCAGAAGTTCCAAACCACCAGGAATCTTCTTAGAGCTGGCCAGTCAGTTAAACTGAGTGATTGGGAATAAAGGGCCTTGGATAGGGAGGTGACAAAGAACCTGATGGTCAGAGCTCCAGAGGTCCTCTGTGGAGAGAGGAGACCCTTTCAGAAGGACAGCCTGTATGGGTCTGATGGAGCCTGAGAGGTGTTGTAAAGAGAAATGGGTGAAACTGGCCAGGGATAGGTGTGCCAAGCTTGTGACATCATATTCAAAAAAGGCTTGAGGCTGCCAAATCCACTTTTTTCATGGTGTTGTGTGGAAAATTCTAAGGAAAAGCATAACAAAATGTGGAAAAGGTTATTCTTTCTGGATGCACTGTATGTATTTAGGATTTGCTGTTTAAAATAATGATTCTAAAATACTTACGATTTTCTCTCAACTGTTCAGTTACTAAAGTAAAACTAAACTTGTAACCCTAAACATTGTGCTGATGATTGTGAAAGTCTGATTAAGGGTACTGGGACATACTGACCATACTGGGCGATCTGAGGCTGAAATGATTTCTTGGTGTTGCATAAAGAATGACTTCCTTGGTGTTCCTTCAGATTTGCTTCCTTCTTATCACTTCTATTCTAGGATACACATCTTAGGGTAAGCCAAGGATGCGTTAGCATCCAACCCAATGTGCAAAGAAAAAACCCCAGAAAGAGTTGTAATAGGCATGTCTCTAAATCTCAAAAAACTGATTAAAGCTGTGCACGAGGGAGTAAAAAGTGTGAAGCCCTGTTGGGAATCTAGGCTGATCTGACTGGATGTATAAATACATTTTCCATGTATTCATGCCTTTTACACCTCTAGCATTTTAAGGGTTAAGATATTAAGTATAAAGTAAGTATAAGTATAAAATACATTTTTAGTTCTACCTAATAAATTCCTGCACAACTGCTTAAAATGAATAAAGACGGGTTGCATTCATTATCTCCTCCTCAAATGTCTGTCCGTACAGTTTCAGGAGAGCTTGCGTCTGTCTGCTGGCTGTGCATTTCCAGGTTTCATCTAAGCAGGCGCCTCATGCTATCTTGTTTACAGAGCTGCCAAAGTGAAAAATACCTGTATTATATGAGACCTGCTATCTCAGCGGTACAACACACAACGCTATTATCCAGGCTGCCCCTTATCATTCAGTAAGGAGAGCCAGCGCTGGGTGCCAGCTCCCCCGTGCTCTACGTACAGCACCTTGTTAAAGGGATTATGAAGTGTGTTTTCAGAGGAGTGCACCTTCTGATTTGCTATTGTAACAATTACCCAAAATTTCCCTCATTCAAAAGCTTCCTGGTCTGTGCTTCTACGGTTGTAGCTTTCCTCTTACTGGCTGTCTTTTAAGTATGCCAAGTGTGGTCAATGGAGGGTCTATTGGGCTTGTCTAGTCACAGAATGTTACTGAACCACAGCAGTAAATGTCTTGTCTGCAAAACCATTTGTTAAATATATTGGTAAAAATATAAGATGCTGTTTAAATTTTTTGTGCTGTCATCCAGAAGTTGTATTATCTTACCAAATGCTTGTCCTTATTCCTAATTGTCATAATTCACTTGCAGTATGATTCTCTAATAAAATTAAATAGCCATTGAAGAGAGCGTGTTAAACCACCTACTGAGTAAGGTCTCCATATCATTGTGTTTTTTGCTTCTCCATCCAGATTATAAAGATTCGAGCGCAGACCGAGGGCATTAACATCAGCGAGGAAGCTTTAAATCACCTGGGGGAGATCGGCACCAAGACCACACTTAGGTTAGTAATGTTCTGGCCTGCAGGGTCGTTCTTCTCTTAGAATAGAGGACACAGGAGGAGAAGGCAGCTGAGAGACATCCGCATCACCTCACAGCTCAGGTAGACAGATGTCGCCTGTCAGTGCTTGTAACAGCTCAGGTGTGTTATCCTCTTCCATCTGATAGCAGCAAACCACAGTGCTATTCCTTTTGTTTGTGAATACTCTGACAAGCTACACCTAAGATGTTTTTTTTTTTTTTTCCCATATGCAAATAAAATGTTTTGTAGTCTGTTTATTTCTCTTAATGTATATGTAATGACAGATTTCTTAGGGAAGTGTTGAATGTTGTTGTTTAGTTTTTTGTGGTTTGCTTGCCTTCTGAGTCCTATTTGGGAGAATAGAATGATATGGGTAAGGGAAAGCACCTTGTGTAGAGTTGTCGCCTAAGTAAATGTTACCTTTGTTCTTGCTGTCCCCATATTCTAGCTCGGAGACCATGGTCTATTACATGTCGTCACAGATGTCAAACACCTAATAGGGCTATAAGAAAATCAGGGCTGTGGAGTCGGTCGATAAATTCCCCGACTCAGACTCCTCAGTTTCAGATTCTTCCGACTCCTCTGTATATAATATGCTAATGTATTGTATCCATCCTTTGAAGGAAAGCAAGGCGACATACATTAACCACAGAACTACTGGCAGGCAAACCAACAATGTGGTAAGGGCCAATTAAAGCAGAGGAAAGGGCGTTAGGCAGAAGACGCTGCTGCTTTTTCCTTAAGCTAGGTACCACGCTGTGATCGGGGATCAATGAACAGAAATCAATGTGCACCACATGGGCACACGATTCTGTTCAATGGGGGACCCATTATCCCAGCTTGGCCGTGTGTGATTTACAACACGCCACAAGCTGGGGTGAGAAAGCAGCCTGTCTCACACAGCTTCCAAGTGAGGAGTGCTGGTCGGTACCCTTTACGCTGACAGCCGACAGCTGTGGAGGAGGCAAGAGCTGCAGCTGTTTAATACTTTCCATGAAGTGTCTCCATGCAAAGTATTGGAGATTGAACGGGGTCTTTTCAAAATGTTGGAACCCCGTTTCAATCAAGTTCCTCCGAGACGGCTCTATTGATTCCGCCCGAAGGAAGGCAACACAGGTAGGTTTGTAACAGATTAGAGTACAATAATCACCGTGAGCGCGCAAGTTAATTGATTGTACCCAAATCTTGTTACAGATCTACCCAGTGTGTCTTATTACGTATATCTTCTGCTGAAGAAGGGCAGTGGAAGGCTCCAAGAAGAGGAGGGACGAAGGGGCATTCAAAATGATTCATGATTTCCCTGGAATCCCTTAGTAATGTGTAAAGTTGAAGCTAACAATCAAGTATTTGTCGCCTCAGCTGAATGACAGTGGTTTTCCAAATGTTTTACAGTTCAGTCCTGAAACTATTGGCGATCCATTCCCTTCACTATATACACGCGTCTTAGTCTGACAAAAAACATTTACTTCATTATGCAGCGAGAGTTAAGGCTGCCATACACACACGAGCGGCGGCCAATTTTGCTGCCGACCGAGGGCGTGTGTATATGCCGATGGGGGAGCCCAACATGGGGTGACAGATCGCTGCGCCCCAAGCTTGGCTGGCCAGAGAACGGACAGTCCGATAATACCCGGCCGATGCGTTAGTTCAATTGAAGACCGGAGTCTTGCTGTCAGCTCTGGAGGAGCAGCGTGATGACGTCATCACTATGCACTCTAGAGCTATCTGAGCTGGTCTGTCGACCCCACACTCGGTACATGTGTGGGGGCCTTTAGGCTAGGTCACAGTGGGTGCTGTTAATGCACTGCATGCATTTATTCTTATAGCAGAGAAGTCATTATGTTCGTTATGACTGTTTAATAAAAAATTTCATTCCCATTTAAATTTAGTAGGAGTCGGAGTCGGTCCATTTTTTTGCCGACTCCAGGGACCCAAAACTCCTCGACTCCAACTCCACAGCGCTGAAGAAAATAAAAACATAAAATGGTGGATTTATATGCACTTTAAATTGAATGTAGGTCAGCTTACAAGGAGCAAACTAAAGGTGGAAGGGGAGGAGAGCTTACTAGGAGAGAGCTTGAGGTGGAAGGCATTGTTCTTTGTTAGAAGAGCATTTAAGGTTACATGTAGAAGGGTTTGAGTGGTTTTACATGAGGTATAAAATACCTAGAAAAAGAATCAGATACTTGTACGATCTAGCAATATTTACCAACATGTCTGCTCACGTTACAATATACAATTGATTTTATGATCATTTTTGGTCTATCGTACCATGTGTGTGGTAAAGGGTTTACGATCGATTTTAATCATTCGTTCTTAGTCGATGGAACGAAAATCTAGAACAGTGTATGGGCACCTTTACAGTTGGGGAGTACTTCGATGGACTTTGAAGGAAGAGACAGCTCATCATGATTAGAGGTTGCATTGCAGACAGGTTTGCAGCAATGAAAAGGTGGTCTGTTGAAATTCAGGTTACCCTTTGTTTTGAACCAAAGTTAGCAGTTTTTTTTTTATATAATTACAAAGTTGGATGCTATACTGACCAGGTAACTCAAATACTTTCTTAAACTACAACTACACAGATCAGGTGCTGTGACATGCAGGACAGTAAAACACGACTATCCAGGTTCTTTTTAAAGTAATGTTTAAAGCTAGCCATACACGTGTCGGATTCCATGTCCGCTCGATCACCCATCCGATCGATTCCGGCGATCTCAGCGGGACTCGGAGCTCCGATCGAGCGGCCAATTAAGTGATCCGATCGCTGCATACCACCTTGTCCAGCTGATTCCGGGACGGATCCGTGTCCGATTGTCCACCTCACAAATGGCAACTCCCCCTGATCTGTGCAGAATCAATCTGATGGAACCAACATGTTGGTTCTCTGTCGGATCCGATTCTGAGCCCCGGAACGGACGGACCTGATCGATCGGACAAGGTGGGCTGCACGCGATTCCGGCACGATCGTTTGGCGTGCACGCGCCCGGAATCGATCGGACCGGAATCAGACAGGAATCTGACCCGTGTATGGGGGCCTATAGTAAACCGTAGACAAAAATATTCATGGTTTTATTCCCATTTTAGGTACTCTGTACAGCTCCTGACCCCAGCTAACCTTCTTGCCAAAATCAATGGCAAAGATAGCATTGAGAAAGAACACGTGGAAGAAATCAACGAACTCTTCTATGATGCCAAATCGTCTGCCAAAATACTTGCCGAGCAACAAGAAAAGTATATGAAATGATCCTAGAATGACATTCCTTCCTGCCTCTCATTCCCAGTACACCATCTACCGTGATCCCCTGGAATAGATAACTGTCTCAGAATGTTTTCTTGTGACTTTAACATATTAGCCCTCTGGATTGACAGATATGAATGAACTCATTAGAAAATATTTAATGTGCTTTTTTGGTGAAAATCTTCTTTTTTTTTTTTTTTTTTATTAAACGTAACTTAATAGAAACAGGTAATTATGTTTTATCTCATAATGTTTATTACAGTTTAAAAATAACATATACTGTGGATATCATATCCAAAAAGGACCTGCAGAGGGCAAAGAATTATTTGCTAGTATTGCCTGTGGCCTTTCTGCAGCCAAGCTTTGCACTAAAACGGACTTGCATTTCCATGTCCTGGACTGTTTCTATGTGTGAAGATGGCCAACGTTTTAGGGGAGTTTCTTGTGTCAATCTGCTCCTCTGTTGACTGGTGGGGAAATATTCAAAAAGCAGCAGGAACTGTGACAGAAGTACGAATCCCCAAAAGTAATGCAGACAGACGCAGACATATCCTCAGGTACAGCTTTCTCTCCAGCAAAAAATCGGGAGTGAAAATACATTTGTGACAACATTATTTAGCCTAGTTTTCGAACACCGAATATATAAATTCAGGTTTCCGTAAGAAAATGATCAGAAAATAATTCCATCCTATAATCCGACCTGTCAACCTTCCCGTTTTGGCCAGGATAGTCACTATTTTTATGTTGCTTTCCTGGCCCAGATTATTGAAATCGTGCTGATCGAGCAGGAAGAGAGGGCGTTTTTCTCCCTGCTAATGTTCCACCCCGCACATTATCAGCACAAGCCGGGTGGGACATTAGCAGGGAGAGTAACGCCCTCTCCCTGCTAGATGAAACGGAAGTGACGCCACATGTGGAAGAACCCAGATCCGTATGCCGGAATTGACGTCACTTTGTGTACGTCTCCCGTTTTTTTTGTTTCCAAACTTGACAGCTATGCCTATAATGGTGCAGACAAAAATGCCATTGTGAATTGTCACTTAAAAGGGTTCACCATTATTTTAAAATGGGCCCCCAAGCCCATAGATCAGGGGCAGGAAACTTATTGACTCATGGGCCACAATAGGCTTTAAATTTATAGAAGGACCAGACCAAGACATCATCCTCTACGCCAGTAGTTCTCAACCTTTTTAGATCCGCGACCCCAAGAAGTGACGACGCAAAATGTAACTTCCTGTATTTTAAATGTGTAAGTGCCCCCCCCCCCTTATGTTTTCCCACCCTGCTTGTGCAAATCATGTGCGGGGTGGTAAGTTTGGAGGGAGAGTAAAGGCCCCCACACACATACAGACTGGGGGGCGACAGAGCAGGACAGATCAGCTCTGAAATGCAGCGTGATGATGTCATCCGACGGCGGCGAGCGCGCACGCCCATCGGTCATCAACAAAATCGGCTGCTGCTTGGTGCGTGTATGGCTAGCTTAACGCCCCATTCTTCCTTAGTTCCATTTTTACTTCCCACCCCACTTGTTAGCAGCAGCTCTGATACTTTGAGTGAAAAGTAAAATGGTCATTCGAACCCACAGTTTGTCCTGAAGACTAGCAGAGGGGAGTTAAAGGGTCTTGACACCAAAAACAGCGGTTAAAAAGACTAAATGGGCCTGATATAGCCCACGGGAGGTAGTTTGCCCACATCTGCTTAAGGACATGTGTCCACTGCTGCTTTTTCCCCAATTCTAATAGGGCAGTGTCCACTGTATTCTGAGCGGCGGGCCCACAGTGCTGTTTTAAAGCTGCGGGTTGTCGCGCCTTCATAGCAGCATGCGTGGTGCTGCCAGTGACGCCTCCATTGGAGAGCAATAGAGGTGTCTCCAAGATGCAGAAAAACAGCACGTCTTTCCTCTGCTACATTAATAGGGAACGCTCAACCGTGTGCAAACTGCCTGCAAGTCGTGGGGAATCCATACATTTTGCCAGTTGGTTCCTGTGTATAGCAGTGAGGATTTTCTGTACACAAACATGAATATCCAAGAAACACTGCAGTTTTGCTTAATTCAGAAGGTACCAGCTTCTGTATGTGGATAACCATATTGGCATTTAAATGCATGCAGACTGCAACTAATCAACTATAGCAGATGCAAAGGTTGATTGTAAGTTGCAGTTTGCATGCTAATATCCATATTTTTATTCTCTTCTATCCCTATACTACTAAACCATGTGTATGCAGACTCCTTTGTGTAACACTGTGACAACACTTTGCTGTGAGTCCCTTCAACTGGTCGTTGCATGGTACTTGCTCGAATACACAGAAGGGGCTGCTGGCTAATACCTGTTCAAATAAAGCTATTGACACTTCTCACACACATACATTGTGTGACAACACAGGAGAACAGTTGGGAGACACACTATTGCAAGTGGCTGAGGGAGGACTTTCTTGCTAAGGTCAACTGGAATTATATTAATGAACATTTAAATGATTTGAAATATATGGAGAAAATTTTAAAGATTAGAAGCAATGTTTAGGTAAAGCTTATGACATGTGAATGGGTCTCTGTGGAGGTTTCAGGGACCTTCGCTTATAATCACTTCATGTAAAATTGAGCTTATTTTGCTAGCAATGGCAAAGTTTTGGGTCATAAGCAGATGCAATTGGGGAAGGTTGTTATAAAATATACAAACTGGTGCACACTAGCTGTGCGAATAAAACAGATAGGGGGTGGGGTGGTAGCAATGCATCAACGTGTTTGCCGTGCTCTGGAACTGCTGCAATTATCAAATCCATCTCCACTGTGAAGTTTTTACAACCAAATTGCCGGGACGGGTAAGAAGCCTGCCCGATTCATTATGAGCAGGAAGCTAGGCCCTGCCGAAAAGGGACATATTAGTTACATCTTATCTGCCTGACACCTAATCTAGCAACAATTACAGCAGACACATATATCCTGAAATTTCAATTTCAGCTGGGCAGAAAAAAAATGTTACCATAAGGTGGCAGAGAAGGGGGTGGGAGGGAGGTCTGTGGATTTTGCATACGGTAAATGAGGACTGTAACGTGAAGGAGGGTGAATCTGAGGCAAAAAATATTTTATGGAACAACTTGCCTGTAGAAATACTCTGAGATATATCAAGCCTCAATTATGTGAATCTTAAAGGGGAAGTGTAATAGTTTATGGTTAAATGTAATTTCTCTACAATAGATACATTTTAAAATGGTGCATTTTTCAGTACCATATTTTTGCTATAAAAAACAATTGTACCGTTCACACTGATTTTTTTTTTTTTTTGTAATGCTGCATTAACCTGGACGTTAAGGCCTTGCTGCATGGATTTCTGATGTGCTGCACTGATTAGCATAAGGTTTTTTTTATTGATGTCAACAGATTTTTTTTATATATATAGAAATGGCCAATAATTGAACAGTTACAATTACATTGTATCTCCTCTCTAATGTATTGTACAGCGCTGCGTAATATGCTGGCGCTATATAAATAAATGTTAATAATAATAATGGAGGGGGGAGTTGTAAGTATTAAAAAAAATTTGACTGTGCACACAATGCATGTGTGTATCTTTTAAAAAAACATAGTGTGACAGGGCTGAAACTGTTATAGATCAGTTATGATATAAAGGCTTTAAGTATAGGTGTATTTAAAATAAATGCAAATTATTTAAATGTACCGTAATTGAAAACTGAAATACTGTTTGTATTTTTTAGATCCAATCATTGCTTACAGGCAGGTAAAAGCCAACACTGAAAAACTATTGAAAAACGATATACACAATATTGTCACAATATCATGATGTCTCACAGGGCCGGGCCGACACAGAGGCAGAAGAGGCTCTTGCCTTTGGGCGCTGCTCAGGGGGTTAAACTAGGACAAGTTTAACCCCCTGAGCAGCGCCCATGTCACGGTCAGCCGCTGCCCACTTGCGCTCCGCTCGTGCCCTTACTGCCAGACAGTGCCATCAGCATGTAAAGACAAGTATCCCCTCTGCCCGTAATTGCGCTATGCGCTTCTTCGCGCGGGATGTTCTTTTCTGCAGAGGAGAGCTGTCAGCCTCTGGCTGGACTGATTGGCGCATGTGTCAACCAATCAGCAGCAAGGAAGGCGGCTCTTACCTCTCCTCCACTTCCTGTGGCAAGGCAAGGCTGGCACGCTTGGGTAGAGGAGCAGAAAGCAGGTAAATACATATGCTCCCATAAACTCCCACAAACAAATACAGGACCTAATTCAACTGTCAGTATACATGATGATATGATATGCT
>CM070037.1:88699248-88709426 GCA_036250615.1 Ptychadena robeensis
CTTGAAAGTGGTGTAGAGCAGATGTTTTGTAGGCGCATATCTCTCAACTGCTTGAGGGGCATCCTCTCAGACCTCCAGGAGCGTCCTGTAACTTTCCACATGACCTTTTCTTGCTTGTAGCGGGGGTCTCAAAGGTGTCGTGTGGCCCGAAGGGACGGCCAGTACAGATCGTTGGTCGTCCGTTCATCTTTGATGACGAGGTCCCTCAACTCACGACAGCATGATGAAAGACCCCATTTGGTAGCACAAGGATGGTGCCGAACTACTCAATATGCCCTTCCTCCGTCTCACTGAGAAATGGCAGCTTGAGGTCTGTTCCTTGTTCCCCGCGCCCAGGCCACGTACAGCACCACACGTTTAACACCAGCATATAAGAGTGACCACAAAGGAGACCCCGTGGATGCCTGCTAAGAAGGTTGGATACCTTACCTCCTCACTCAAAGCCACAGATTCCTCCTCTGACAATCACTCTATCACGGTTAGAAAAAGGAGGGAGGGTGGGGGAAAAGAGGGGGAAGGGGCCGGGGTCGGGGGGGTGACGCTGGGTCAGAGGAGTCGAAAGGTGTGCAAAAAGTGCTAATGCTGTTTCTGGTGGTTGGGCGGTGGTAAATGAAAACACCGAGTAGGGCCGGTCGATTGGGGGCAAATCCTCTTGAAACACGGCTCATGGGAAAGGAAAAGAAGCACCAGACCTGAAGAGCAGCGAACGAAGGACGCCCATACGAGCAAAAGAAAAAACAGATGCTGTCTCGAGAAGGGGGCGTAAGGCTCACATAGAAGTAAGAGAACGACATGAGAAGATTGAGGTCGCAAATGATTAAAATGTAGAAGACCATAGGGTAATGCGCAATCTAACCATAAGTAAAATGTTGGTGGTCCACCGTCTGGGCAAAACGTGGAACAGCAAGGTGAGTGACCGACGCGGATGCTGTAAGCCGAGGCAAGGATGGGGGGGGAGAAGCGGTCCAGTAAAGCGGGTGTGCCGAGCAAAGATCGCCCAGCGGTCATGTCAGACGGGACTGTTCCGAGGGCAACCGGGAGGGCGGTCTGGTCGCTGGGGAAAGCAAAGGTTAACTCTGGAAATGACAGGGGCTTAATTGTCTTGGAATATTGTGCGCAGGCGGGGGGGTGGGCGGGCGAACGAATATGAGGGGAGGTGTGGTGAATTCCAACACGTCGGACTGTCGCAAATCAAGCCGCCTCACTGGCATGTCTTTCGCCGCTGAATTTTCTGAAAACTTCGCCATACCGTGTAGGAAACGCCTGAATGGGCACACAGCACTTCCTAGCCTGCTTGAGACCTCCTGTAAGCCTGGTATGATTGCCACAAGGGTTGCACAATTCGATTTAACACATGTGCCCATGCACGGCACATGTGACAACTTGCCCAAATTCAATGCCGCCAACAGATTGCTTCCTTGTCACACACCACTTTGCCAATCGCCCGTTGTGCGGGGTCAGCCACTGAGCCACCTGTGCGTTAGGGCGGACAGGAGTGCTGGTCGTTGTGGCTGGCTCTCTGCTTTCAGGCAGTCACCCCCAAACAGCGTGACACTGTCGTATCCGGGATGAATAGCCCCCTGGGGAGTTGCAGGGATGCAGATGATGTGGAGCCAGAGACGCATCAGAGAAGAGGACTCAGCCGTAGATGGAGGAGAAGGAGTAGAAAGGTGCAGCAGCCTGCAAGCTTAGCAGTTTGAGGCCTGCATGCACTCGACCTAGCATGTCGACTGCTGGAGAGGCGGTGTCCCAACTCGGCTCAGAGCCACGCATTCCATGCTGGGCAGCTGTCAGCAGGTTTACCCAATGCGCAGTGTACGGATGTACCTGCCCTGACCGTGCTTTGCAGACCAGGTATCAGTGGTCAATGGACCCTTGCCCCAACACTGTATGCCAGAGATGCCATGACTTTCCTTTTCCACAAGGAATAAGATTGGGGTTGCCGTTTGGGAAAAAAATTTCGACCGGAACCTTCCACTGCGGTGTCCCATAGCCACAATTTTTTGAAGGCCTCAGACCCACCACTGGTATGTAAAACTGGCGGCAACTCTCCATCAAGCCAGCTGTCAGACCCGGGCAAGGGGTGACTCTGTGACAATTGTTTTTTTCACGCTCAAACAGTCCTTCACTGACACCTGACCGTGGCCAATGAGCTTGGGACTGCTCAAAGCAGAGCGAAGTGGCTTGTTGGTTGAGAGGGGCAAGGAGGACAGCATGGTTGCGTGGCTGAGATGCTGGAACATAGGAGGAGGGTGGCTTCGAGTGTGTGTCCTGCTTGTAGCCATGTGTTGATCCCATAGGCCGTTTGTGATGTGAGATCATGTGCCTTCTCAAAGCATTGTACCGAGGTGGGTTTTGGACCCCACGACTCATATCTTTTTGCCACAGGTTGCAAATGGCCGCTGCTATCAGCGGCAACACACAAAAAAAATGCCACACTGCGCGAGCTTTGCACTGACGCATACGGTGGTGGCAACACAGCGTTGATTTGGCGTGCTGTCGGCTGACCCCAGTGCCGATACATGCTGCCTGACTGTGCCCAGCTCCTTGCGATGACCTCCCCCTGCTTACAACTCATCTCCTCCTCCTCTCTGTCTCCCATCTGAACTTTCCCCCTGTTCTTCTTCTCTGGTGTGGGCACCCACGTGACTCCACGACACATCGTCATCATCATCTTCACAACCGCTTCACTTATATCTGACACCTCAGCAAGGAAGCAGCAGCAGGTACAACATCATCGGCATCACCCGCACCTCCATGTGGTAATGCTACCTGTCAGAGGCATGTCCCTGTCACCTACATGCTCTGGCAATAATGGTTGCGCATCACTCATCTCCTCTTCAAAAGATGTGAGAACAACTCCTCTGAATGGTCAAATTGTAGCGGCTGTGGTGCTAGTATTGGTGGCGGGCAGGTGACTGGGAACTTGAGAGGTGTCACAGCCGAGCAGCGGAGAATGGTGTGTCAAGGGTCAAGTGGTGATGTCGAAGATTGGGTGTCCTCCTGTGTAAACCAGTCAACTAAGTCCCCAGCATTTCTTACGTTGACGGTAAGTGGCCTCTGAACACTGGCCATTATTCTAGGTGCCAAAGGAAATATCACCACCACACACGACCACCCCGATCCCTGAGGGATGGCCGCCTCTGCTGTCATTTTTAATGTGTTTTGCGTACAGGCCCTGTGGCCAGCATAACTGTGGGTGGGCACTGGACATTTGGCACAGGCTGTAATGGATGGAAGCCGTGCACTTTTTAGTAATAACCTTTTCATAGGGTGAAAAAAAATTCGGGTATTACCCTTCCACCAGATAAGTATGGGTGGGCACTGGGCAGTGTGGGCACCACACAGTTGGCACAAGGCTTTAATGGACGAAAGCCCTGCAATTTTATTAATTCCCTAAAATAGGGTGAAACTCACTGGGGGTTTCAAGTGCCACCAGATAAGTATGGGTGGGCACTGGGCAGTGTGGGCACACACACAGTTGGCACAGGCTTTAATGGACGGAAAGCCGTGCAATAGGTACTAATACCCTAAAATAGGGTGAAAAAATCCCCTGGGCTAGTAACAAAGTGCCACCAGATACTATGGGTGGGCACTGGGCAGTGTGGGCGCACACACAGTTGGCACAAGGCTGTAGGGTGAAAAAATCCCTGTGATAACTAGTGCCACCAATATGAGGCACTGGCAGTACACTGTGTATATGTGGTGCCTTGAAAAATCACTGGTAGCAGCCTGGCATCAGCAAGCAACAGCAAGCATCAACAGCAACAGGGTACACAAAAAAATAGCCCTAAAAAGGGCTTTTGGGGTCTTTTCAGACTCGGTCCTGACAGCGACTAAAAGCACTGTAAAGACTAGACTGCGAGACACTGAACACTGCCTAGCTAATGGTTCCCTATCCAGCAACAACCAGCTCTAGTTCTGACTGTTCTCCTTCTCAGCAGCATGTGTGAAATGGCGTTTTCCTCCTTGCTCTGCTATAGAGGGTGGGATGGTCCGTGAGGTGGGGGTGCTGATTGGCTGGATTAAATCTGCTGACTGTGACTCACAGGGTCAAAGTTTCTTCAATGCAAAAATAGGGGGCGGGGGCGGGTCGAACTCGCCATATGTTCGCGTAATAGCGTGAACGCGAACATGCGATGTTCTCCGTGGATAGTTCGCCGGCGAACAGTTCGGTCCATCACTATTGCTTAACTCAGAAACATATAACACAGTGTGTACAAGTGGGAAATGTAAAACATGTTTTACATGGAATTTTGTCTACTCTGTAATAACACTTCGTGTTCAAAGGCAACACAGCTCATATGGAATTATAAAAAAAAAAAAAAGTAGAGACCGTTGGAAACAACAGCATTTCAGCCACAAAGTGGTAGGCCATGGAAAACACAGAGATCCATCAGTGCATATTAAAGCGCACATTGTCCAGATTCTGACAACTTTCTACAGAAGAAAGAGCTACAGACCTCCAAACTGTGTGTGGTATTCAGGAATAGTGTGTCAGGAGCTTCATAATATTCTCCATCTATTCCATAAAATGCTGCATCAGGTACAGTTGGATGCAGTGCAATTCGTTTGACGAGTCTGGATTTGGTTCATGCCAACAGTACTTACCTGACTGAATTGTGCTGAGTGTAAGGTTAGGATACCAAGACATTATATACAATACCAAAGAACCCCTTAGGGACGAATAAAAGCAGAGGCTGTGAGCCAGGCCTGACTAAACTATGGTAAAACATTTTTATTAATCTTCCTGGAAGTATGATTATTTTTTTAACTGGTATGAAAATATTAAACAGATTACAATGGAGAACATGTCAGGCAGCCAGACAGACATCACTGGAGCATGTCTGTGTGTGGTTGGGATTACCATTTCTGGTAATGAAAACCATTACAAGAAACCACAATCATGATTATCAATAAGGGGGTGCTAGAGAAATTAGTAGGTATAGGAGATTTGCCATTGGGATGTTTTCCTGACCAGGGGCGTTTTTCCTGCTATGTGGAATATGCGTGCGCATATCCGGTGCCCTCTTCGATAGCAATGTCAAAATGGCCAAAACACTCAATTTCAGTGGGGGTTGAATAATTTTGAACACAACTGTATACTAATAAATGGCCCACCCTGTATAACACCTATAAATGTCTACAAGTCCCCTTTCCAGGACGAAGCTATCTTTGTTCAGCCATTATCCAGGCTCACCCTCTACTTCCTAGGCTATGATGTAGAATCAGAGATGGCAAAGTCACGTAAATCCTGGTACCTGTGTACTTCCTGTGTACTCATTGGTTGTGTTCACTTGGGTATGACTTAAATCAGCCTCTGTTCCAACCTCATACATTGTGTCTTTATACAAAGTTAGGAAGTTAAAGTCTGAACCCTGGCAGACTGATGTAGTGCTTCTTCCTACATCAGACCTGTCAACCTTCACGATCCCGATTTCCTGAAATCCCGGATTTCTCCCGGATTCTTGAAATCGCGCTTATCTAGCAGGAAGAGGATGTTTTTCTCCCTGCTAATGTCCCACCCCGCACATTATTAGCACAAGCGGGGTGGGACATTAGCAGTGAGAGTAACGCCCTCTTCCTGTTAGATCAGCCAAGATATGTGTCTGGCGCTGGAAGTGACATCACTTTTGGTAATTGGAACGCAAAGAACCAAGATCCCTATACCAGAAGTGACGTCACTTCCTGTACGCCCTTTTTTTTTTTCAAAACTTGACAGCTATGTCCAACATAGTATTAACCTTGGTAAAAATCATTAGGCTTCAAACCCAAGGATAACTTTTAAATTGCTAAAAGAAAAAAAATTATGATGGTACATGGTGACCGAGTATCAGGAATACTCTTACTTACATTGGTGAAGTAACCGAAAGGTTCACTTTAAAATAAGTACGGTCACTTTAAGTAACTGTCATACCTTTGTACACCTGAGTTGCCTGTTAAAAGGAAATTTCCAGCTCTTGTATCCTGCAACCTCCATCCATCAGCCTGCTCTCAACCAGGCTGTCCAGCAAGAAAACCTTTTGCTGGGCGACAGCAGTAAATATGATTTAGGAGAGTCTGGGAGGAGGGAGGTTGTCAGCACTGCAGTATTAATTCTAGGCTGTAAATATATTCTGTAATAGAAAACTTCAGCACAAACTGTGGAGGTCACAGAGGCCGGACTGACTGATATTGTATATTCTCTGCTTTATGTGAGATCTCAATTCCGCTCCAGCTGCCCTTGTCCTGACAAGGTAGGATGCATGAGGTGAACATGGGTAGAAGCCTTGCAGATTCCTTTAAAGTGAAACTATAGTGTATGTTTTTAGTTAGAATAGTTTATTTTGCCACATACTTTTTACAGCCTTGCTGTTCCATATTTTCATGATGTAGTGTAATATACAGATTTAAGGTGCTCCCTCTAGTGGCCAAGCAGTGCAGTCTGTGTGTTTGAAAAGCAAATGCAGCAAGAAATGCATTTAAGGTCCCCATACAGGTTTAGATCATCATCAATCGAGCGGGACGTGGTGATGTTATTGGGGCGGCGTGATCCATTCCTGTTCGATGCTTTGGATGAGGACCCACGGCGGTTGATCGGCAAAAAATTCGGACACGAATCTCCTCGTCTATGGCCAGCTTTAGGGTTCCTTTGCACTATACTTGTTGTGTTGTGTGTCCTGCAGTCCTCATGGTATACAAGGTCCCATGGGAAACGTTGTTGCGTGAACATTTACCTCTGGAACAAGCAAATAATGATATAACCCAAATGTTAAATACAAATTTTTTTTTATCTTGTGGGCTAAAAATAATACCACTGTGGGCCACATTGGGAGTTTGCCCCCCCTTAGGGCTTGTGTCCACTGCAGATTCCCTGCTGTTCGCATGTTGTTTATCCCACGGCTTAGGGCACGCTGCTGCCGCATCAGCAGGGTAGTGGCGTAAAAAATCAGCGCCTGAACAGCTTCGCATGCTGTTTTCCTACGTCTTGGAGACATCTCCATTGGTCTCTGGCAGTGCTGCTTTGAAGACGTGGCAACCTGCAATTTCAAACCAGCACCATGGGTGTGCAGCTAAGAATATGCAGAGTAGACACTGTCCCATTCAGCAGAATGGGAAGTGCCCTCTTTGTGACTTTTTCCACTTTTGCACTTGTGTGATCGACACTAGAATTGCCAATAATAGGGATGAATGCAGAAAAAAAAACATACCTGTAAAGAGTTAAACCTGAATGGATGACGCGGTCGCCCCCTTGGTGAGAGATGTCCGTTCCCAGAAACAGGAGTTGGTAGGTCAGAGGGCGAAAATGGATGACCTGGAGAATCGCTCCCGTCGCAAAAACCTGCAGTTTGTAGGCATGCAGAACGTGCAGAGGGGTCGGCGCCTGAGATTTTTCTTGAGACATGGCTCCATTCCTCCTTTCCCACATTGGAGGTGACACCGGCCTTTTCCATTGAACGGGCCATCGCACACCATCGCGGCACCCTGTGCCTGGCGGCACGCCCAGGCCTCTGATTGCTAAGATGCTCAACTTTCGTGACAAGGTGCCCATCATGCGTGCAGCCCGCACCGCAAAATCCATGCTGTTCAACGGTTCAAAAATTTTAATTTACCCAGATTTTTCCGCTGAAGTCCAACGGCAGTGGGTATCCTTCACCGACGTCAAGAGGAAGCTGTGTGCGGCGGATATACCCTATGCCATGTTGTATCCGGCCAAGCTCCGTCCTGGATGGGGTTGAACTGCCCACTCTCCAGGCTTCAGCACGCCAGGCGCTCGAGGAACCTATCTTGGTTTTAGAAATTGAAAGGGCCATTGCGGCCTTCCCTAAGGGGAAAACTCCAGGGGTGGACGGCATGCCTGTGGAGTGGTATGCCACTTTCCAAGACTTGTTTTCCGGTCAGCTCCTGCGCACGTACGAGGAGGCCTCCCGGGATAATATCCTCCCCCCTTCTATGAGAGAAGCGCTGATTATTCTGCTTCCCAAACCTGGTAAGGACCCCCGGCATTGTGAATCCTACCGCCCCATTTCCCTTATAAACATCGATGTTAAAATCCTGGCTAAGATCCTGGCCTTATGCCTTAACCCGTGGGCGCATACGGTTATCCATGCCGACCAAGCTGGCTTCATCCCCCATAGGAGTACCAGATATAATAATCGTAGACTGTTTACTAATTTACAATGCTCAGGTAAAGAAGGTGACTCCAGAGCGGTAGTTTCCGTAGACACACACAAAGCCTTTGACAGTGTCGAGTGGCCGTATCTTATGGCTGTCCTGCGCAAAATGGGCTTTGGCCCCAATTTTGTTAAGTGGGTCACCATTCTGTATACCAATCCCACAGCTCGCCTGCGGTTGAATACACTTTTGTCCCCGCTGATTACCATCTCACGGGGCACCCGACAAGGCTGCCCCCTATCGCCATTGCTCTTCGCTCTAGCGATAGAACCAATGGCTGCTATGATTCGCAGCGATCACAGTATACAGGACTTTCTGGTAGGCTCCCGGGAGGAAAAAATCTCCCTCTACGCTGACGACACTCTGGTGTACCTCCGCAAGGTTCACACCTCTCTCACCACCCTACTGTCCCTGATTACAAACTTTGGTCGTTTTTCCGGGTTTAAGGTAAACTTGGATAAGTCTTTATTATTCCTGGTGGACCTTATTAATGCACCGCAACCCTCCCTACCTTCCCCTATCCCGGTAGTTTCACAATTCAAATATTTAGGGAGTTCGTATTAACTGGAGAGCATGGGATTAAACCCACTAAAAATAAAGAAGCATATGAAAAGGGCGCCCAGTGATTATTTTTCAAGTTTATGGTCATCGACGCGTTTCGTGGTGGGACAATGCCACTTCTTCAGAATGTATATTTTATTTTTATTATTTTATTCGAGTTGTTTTTCTATCCTCAGCAAGCCCGATTCTGAGTTAGGGCAGACTCACCGATCGCTTCCTGCAACACCTCTTTGACATCAGATGTCATTTTTAGACAACAAACCTTTTCTTATGAATGATAAAGCAGGACCAGGTTTATCATCCACAAGGTAATAAAGATTGTCAGTTGTTCCCCTCTGCCAGCAACTACCCTCAATACTCACTCCAAAGACATTGCAGTATTTTACTTCTGGGTCATCAGTGCCCTCTGGTGGTCAAATATAATAATACAGGGAAACAGGTAAATCCCATACTGACTTTTAACAAACATGGCCCAACTTCTGGATGTTTACATTCAATTCATGTGAATGAGTGACCTTAATGCAACCCACATTAAAACACAGACACAAATATAACCTAGTATTAGAATAATGGGGAACTCCTATTCCAGGAGTCATACACTGGAAGTAGGAAGCAAAACCCCAACATATTTAAAAGCCTGTCCCATGGCCATGGCATAGATGATCATCCCAAGAACCATAGAAAGTAACTGAAAAAGCATGAATGACATTGGGGGTTGGAACTACTAATAAAAAATGTTGCATTTGATTTAAATTTTAGGTTTCCCAGGTTGTCTATTCCAGGACATAACGCATGAGTATAGGTGAGCAATTACCATAATTAGGGAGGGACTACAACCTTTAAGGCTTTACTCCCAAAAACATTGATCTTAAGCTGAGATCATAGCAGTGGTGCCAGATCCCTGCTAAAGTTTTTTCTGCCTTACTATATACTATACAAAAAAAGTTTTTTTATTACTTACCTTGCTATTGATAATTTTATTATGATAAGTACTGCTATTATTTTCAAATGTATTAACATTTCTTTACCACCATCACCAATGGCTATGCTTCATCACCAGCCACAATAGTGTTGGGAAAGTTGTTTCAAGGGGTCAAACACCTGGACAATGACATGACAAAGGGGAATACATGGCAAAACTCCCAATAAAAAAAATTTTCACACTATAAATCCGCACCAAAGATTTCTGCAATGATAGTCAATGGGAAAATAAAGTGCAATGAGTGATTACCCTTAGACCGTGTTTGATTGGACCTATCTCCTTTGTATGACCCCTGCCACAAACCTGGACTCTGATACACCAAACTCCCCGTTTAACGCACCGCAAACATTGAAACGGTTGAGTGACCCATTAAACAATAATTCTGCAGCGTTGTCACATATTTGACCTACTAGACTTTAAAGATCCCAAAAAAATAAAGTTTTTCATACGACAAATTATTCAACCGATCGCTTTTGGTCTG
>CM070037.1:88712523-88771989 GCA_036250615.1 Ptychadena robeensis
ACGGACATGTCTGATGTTCTCTGGCCGATGCCGGCCAATGCCATTAACTTCAATGAAGACTGGAGTGCCCGGCCGATGAAGTCAGCCCGGGAATAGGATGACAGTGATGACGTCTGTCGGCACCCATCTGTGGGTGTATGGCAGGCTTTAGTCTCCTCGCTGCACCTGCACTGTACTACAACCCCCTCCCTCACTTTCTCTTCGTTTGAGGCTCACACCATCCATCTGTTTCACCCCCTGCCCCTCATTGCCATGATCTATCCCCCCTACCCCCCCTCCCCGCATCCCAATTCTTTGACAATTGTACTTCTTGGCTCCCATGTATTCTTGCCCATGACCTACCACTCCTAAGCCTTGGTGACTTCAATATAGCCATGGATGACTCCAGCAATCCTCCATCTGCCATATTGCTCTCTATAACAGACTCCCTTGCCCTTACCCAGCACATCCATACTCCTACAGACCTTGCTGGACACAGACTTGACCTGGTGTTCTCCAAACTCTGCACCCTCACAACTCTGCTTTCTCTCTGACCACCATCTCTTAACTAGTGAGAGCTGAACTTCAGTTCCCCCGGGTGAAGAATCCTCCACCTTCAACTCTCTCAATCATACACCTCCTGCCACCTTCTCTCCCCAGGACCTGGCCACATATTTCAAAAACAAGATTGAAGCCATCCAAACTGATATTTCTGCCAACCGCAACACCCACTCTCCTCCAATCCCATCCTCCTGTAACTCTTCCCTCACCTCACTTTCCCGTTAGTTTGGAGGAACTTTCCTCTCTGCTTCGCTCCTCTCCTTCAACCACCTGTTCACTTGACCCTATACCTGCTGATCTACTTAAGACCCACTCTACCACCCTTGCCCTGCACTGACTGAACTTTTCAACCTCTCCCTCTCCTCTGGCATTTTCCATCGCTTGACTCCTCCCTTCCTTCTAGCTATCAACCAATCTCTCTTCTTCATTTCGCTTCTAAACTGCTTGAGCACCTTGTCTACAAGACTCACCAACTATCTGACTGAGAACTCCCTTCTTGACCCCCTCCAGTCTTCTCATTCCACTGAGACAGCCATCACTAAAGTTGCCAATGACTTGCTCATTGCCAAAGACAACCTTTCCCTGCTTCTTCTGCTGGATCTCTCCTTTGACACTGTAGATCCCCCTCTTCTTCTACAGACCCTGTATTGGTATTAGTGACTCCCCACTCTCCTGGTTCTCCTACCTGACTGACCGCTCTTTCCAAACTACAATGGCTATTCTTCTCACACCCCCCTTCCTGTTGGGGTCCCTTCAAGGCTCTGTCCTTGGTCCAGTGCTATTCTCCCTGAACATCTCCTCCCATGGCAAACTCATCTCATCCTTTGGTCTGAAAAACCATTTATATGCTGATGACACCCAATTTTACCTATCCACCCGGCTTTTACTCCCTCCGTCACTGCCTATTGGCCATCTCTTCGTGGATGGTTAACAGATTCCTTAAACTCCACCTGAGCAAAAACTGAACTCATCACCTTTCCCCCATCACCTACCAAGTTCCCCCCAACATCTCACTTACAGTAAATAACACATCTCCTCTCCTCTATTCTACGAGCCTTGGTGTCACCTTTGACTGCACTCTCCTTTACTCCCCACATACAGAACATTGCTAGATCCTGCTACTTCATTCTACGCAACATCTCCAAGGTTCACCCCTTCCTATCCCCAGAGACCTGTTACATCATTTCTCGTCTTTACTACTGCAACATCATCCTCTCTGGTCTCCCTCTGACTATCACCTCTTCAGTCCGTGATGAATGGTGCTGCCAGACTTGTTTACTCCTCTAAGCGCTCCTCATCATTGTAAGCCCAACCGGGCAGGGTCCTCCTGCGTCATATCCTGTACAGCGCTGTGTAATATGTTTACACAATATAAATAAATGATGATACCTTTGTTCATATTGAGTAATAGTTATGCAGTTTATAAAAATCCTTTGACTATTAAAACCCCTCCTCTTACATGTGTTTCATCTATGTATAAAACAACATTATTCAGGGGTATATCTTTATGTACACCCAGCAGGCCCTGTGTATTTCTGTGTCCTATTGCATGACAACAAAAGGGGAAGGGATCAAGATTTGCACAAACCAGTGCCACAACACAAATGAGTAAATAATTGTTGTGGGTATAACAAAGAAAAAAATGGCAACTTACAAGACAGAGCAAGGAGTCCAGGATACATGTGCAAGTCTAGCTTTCTAAAACGTCTCCTTCTGGAGGGCATTGGTAGTACAGTGGAATTTTAAATAAATGCCAATATATTTTGCCATAAGCATGAAATACACACCAATTTTATTCAAAGCCCCTTATTAAGGATACACCAAAGGTCACACATGGTTTTCAATAGTTTTATTGAAAAAAAAAAAATGATAATACCAACAGCTCTGCTCCCACTCTGCACAGAAGCGATAACTGACGGGATGAGTTGAGGCTTCTAGGAGAGACTTTAATAGGTGCCCTATTTGAACTCATGCTCATAATAGGCAAAAATTAAAATATTTTCCAGAAAGTTCTTGCACACTGTCCACAATTCTATAAAATGGGCCGAAACTGATAAAAGGATGGAGAAAAACCAAAACAATAAGCTGGATGTTTGGTGAACGGACACCAACTGGGCGACATACGTCTGACCCACTCTGAAGTCCTTGGAATATGATCTTTAAAACAGTTGTTCCAAGTCATGTGATCAGCGCACATCCTGCTCTGAGGACTAGTCATGTAGGGGATGGTTTGTGTTTTAGAATAGAAGAGCACCCATGCTTCCAACTTCACTCTGTTCTTTGACGAAAATCTCAAAGTATTGGTAGATGATTGTGACAGCCAGCAAAATTCCAGTACCAGAGCCGATGGCACCCAAGAAGTCTGCCAAGACAGAGAGGGCACCAATACACAGACCACCAAATGCAGCTGCTGTTGGGATGTATCTGAAGGGGAAAAGAAGAAAATAGGTTATCAATACAAATTGAAATCTTCAAATGTCTGGGGTTTACTAGAGATTACCTGCTAAATTTTGACTAGCTGATCTGAACATGTTTCGAATTGTTGGACATGTATGCAGGGAGGGGGTAGGGGTTGGACCATGACAAAAAGTATTGCTCTAGCAAATTTAGTTTTTCAACAATCTAACGTGCCAATACTTTGTCTTTAAATAAATGTTCCCAACCTTCATAAATCTCTAGTAATCTTGGGGATGATACCATGTTTAGGGGCTCAGCAAATAACCTACAACCATCTCTAGTGTTTACAGGGAAAGTGTACCTTCAATAACTCTGTTCTAAAACACCACTATACTTTTTAGTACCACAGTCTTTAAGAGATCTTCCTATATGCTTTATTCTTCAATTGCCACTTCCATTAGAGGTTTAGAATTCTGACTCACCTGTTGAGTTCATGCACCATAGATGTCTCTCTGTGGCCTCTCATCACCATTTGCTGCTCTTTAAGCTGCTTTGCAACCTGCGGAGAACAACAAAGGAGGGGTCATGCAGCCTGACATTCTGCAAAAACACCAATTCCCAACGTTTCAACATGTCACACACTTACATCTTTAGCAGATGAGCCAGACACTTCAATCCAGGTTTTGGAGAAGAAGGCACAGGAGCCGAGCATAAACACTATATACACAACAGCATGTACCGGATCATCAAGCACCGAACCAAACGACTCCGGCGGTGATAGAAAGTAACAGAGGCCACCTACAGGATAAGCCCGAGCTGGTCCACCAGTAGACGTATCCTAGGAAATACAAGATTATAAAAAAGATTGGCATTTTTAACAGCCTTTCTAAGATGCCAATGTGGTTTACAGCAATGTAAATAGAACGTTTCTCCAAATGAACGCCAAAAGATAAATTGCTAATATGCAAGATAAGAAAAATCCAATTTGAGTACCGTATTTTTCAGAATACAAGACGCATTTTTTTTACCATTAAAATCAAAACATCCTAGTAGCAATAGCTCTACATCCCAGGAGGCAGAAATGTGTTCCATTCCCTCCAGTCAAGAGGTTCTCAACCGTAAAGGCTGAAACATTTTGGAGTGGCCATTGCAGTCACAAGACTTAAATCCGATTGAGAACCTCTGGTGGGACTTGAAGAAAGCAGTTGCAGCGCGCCAGCTTAAGGCTTTGTTTCCATTGAAGCGTTCCCGTGCGGTTGCAGCTGCGCAGCTGAACGCATGCCTAAAGTGGTCGCGCGTTTTCGCGATGCGATTTTTTTTGTATTGCAGATGTGGATGCGGTTGGGGCGCGGATGCGTTTCAAAACACTGCAGCTAGCGTTCAGAAACGCGCCCTAAACCGCATCCGCACCCAAACTCGCACAACCGCACCAGTGGAAACTATATTGAAGTTTCCAATGGAAAGCGGGAACGCTTCAATGGAAACAAGCCCTTAGAATGTGACTGAACTGGAGGCTTTTGCCCATGAAGAATGGGCTAAGATACCCGTAGATCGCTGCAAGACACTTGTGTCAAGCTATGCTTCATGTTTAAAAGCTGTTATAACTGGAAAAGAATGTTGTACTAAGTACTAAGAATGAATGTCACTTGGGGGTTGAATAAAACTGATAATGATGTGAGCACAGAAAAGACATTTGTTATTTCAATATTAATGTTATATTATATTATATTTGTCTGACTTACAAGTGCCTCTCCGATTTAATTGTAAACAAGATGACTGAAATGATCAAAATCAATGTCAAAATGGCCAAAACACTTTTGCAGTGGGGGTTGAATGATTTTGAACACAACTGTAAAATGTGTCTCTTCATAAGTCGGTCAGTGTGTTCAGAGAATGAGTACTGCTAGTGTAACATATGCTAAAGTTTCAGCCCTGACACTCTGCTGCAGTGAAGACCTCCCTCCTGGCACTGGCCTTTTGGCTGGAGGAATATAGACTGAATACTGCATGGTCCAGTCCTGCCTACTTTGCTGGAACATTCTGTATGTTCACTTGATATCTGAATAACTGTCTTATTCCCCCCCAAATTTTCTCTTCAAAACTTTGGGTGCGTCTTATAATAAAAAAATACAT
This sequence comes from Ptychadena robeensis, assembly GCA_036250615.1. Lineage (NCBI taxonomy): Eukaryota > Metazoa > Chordata > Amphibia > Anura > Ptychadenidae > Ptychadena > Ptychadena robeensis. Next base: position 88,717,594 of record CM070037.1, read on the forward strand.
GAAATAAACACCACATTCATGGTAAAAACCCACATTTTGGCTATGATGGAAAACACATATATATCCAATATATGATCAGACATTACATCTAAAACATGATTTACAGCGGTCTGCATTCTTTGCCATGGTGCAACATCCTTAATCATCAGTAATGATGCCGTTAAAGAAAGGAGCAAATACATACACAAATATAAGGCACTATCTATATAAGCTTTGATACTTACAGACCAGGTTCCCAGTAGGTTGACAAGCAGGTTCCCACTGAATCGTGCAGACAGCATCTGAGAGATGACATACAGATTGGAGACTAGAGCAGACTGCAGAATGATGGGGATGTTGGAGGTGTAGAACAGCTTAATGGGGTAAGTGTTGTACTGTCCACGGTAGCGAGCAGATTTGATAGGAAGGTCCACCCTGAATCCCTGCAAGAGAAATGTGTAAAAAAAATTATAAAATCCTATAAATCAAATCTTTGTATGATTTGGTTAATGAACACAGGCAAAATGTACACACCTGGAAGTATATAACCACAGCGAAAACAAAAATGGTGGCAATCAGATTCATGAGGTTGGGAAGGTTCTGGCGGTAGAAAGCCTCTCTGAGAGCACGCACTTTGTCAGTTCGGGTAGCGAGCAGGTGGAAAAGAGCAATGATGGCTCCCTCAAACTCTGTGCCTGCAAATAGAAACAAAACATTTTACAGAATATGCTTAAAATGTTTGAATTAGCCTAGGTAGTTGCAGGCATTACATCCAAGTCAGAGGCATTTACAATTAAGCATTCATTTTGATATTGTAATACAACATTTTTGATTCAGAACATTTGAAGGTCCTTGCTTTAAAATATGCCAAATAATGCAATTGGTATATATACTACTTTGAGTCAGAATTTGATCAGCAGCATTAAAGCTTTAAATATCTGCTATAAGCAAACTAAACCTACCTCTGCCGGTGTTTACAGTAGTCGGACTGAAGGCCTTCCACACAATGGTCTCACAGATATTGGTAGCAATAAAGAGGGAGATTCCAGAGCCCAAACCATAACCCTTCTGAAGCAGCTCATCCAAAAGCAGAACAATAAGACCAGCAACAAAGAGCTGCAAATAAAAACGGAAATAGAAAAAAAAAGTGAATTCAATAGAAAAATGGGAAAGATTTTATAGAACATAAATAGTCTAACCTGACTGTTTACCTGGATAGTGATGAGAAGACAGATGCCAGCACCCATCTCTGAAGGATCTCCATACATTCCTGTCATGACATAGACGATAGCCTGACCAATTGTGATGATCATACCGAACACTGCAAAAAAAAAACAAAAAAACTTAGGATCAGGATATGAGTTACAAATATCTGTTCGTATAATGGCAAAATCTTAGTTTGAAGCTCAACTTTATTATAGAAAAACAATAGACAGAACTACAGTAGACAGGAAAACAGTAATTCTTTGCCACATGCTTTGAAAACCTTGATGTGCAGGGTGTTGGAAGGACAAATAGGCACTGCCCCTTCCATGTGATAGTAAGATGTCTGATTACTGTAACTTGGAAGGCCATATTGAAGCACAACAATTTTTAGAAAGTTGATTTACAATGCAGCATTTTTATTTGGACCACATTAAAATGGGACAGCAGTTTGCCTCATATCACCTAGTACAAGTTCACTTCAATGTGGTGATTAGTGATGGCCGAACTGCCCGCAAGGCGGACAGTTCGGCCGCGAACAAGCATGTTCGCCCTCCTTCTCGCCAGCGGACAGTACGGGTGTTCGACCCGCCCTGTCCGCCGGCGAGAAGGAGCCCTCTATTCTTCCTCCGGTGGAAGGAAATATTCTTCCTGCAGCGAGATCCCGCCGCAGGAAGAATATTTCACTGAAGACCTGGTAGAGAACCCGGTCTTTCAGTGAAAAACCGGCTTGTGAAACCCGGATGTGACGTCAGTGACATCACATCCGGTTAACACAACCAGGAACTATGCGTTACAGGTGCCGGATGTGACGTCACTGACGTCACATCCGGGTTTTCCGATTCAAATTCCCCGCCTAGAGGCAGGGAATTTGAATCTGTCCGCGAACAGGCAGACTTTTTCAAAAGTCCGCTCCGCCCGTTCGCGGACGGACACGGCCGAAGTTCGGCCATCACTAGTGGTGATAAAGGGTTTTCAACAAAAATGTATAATGTATATTCTCGTCTTCTGTGTGGTACAGAAAATGTATTATATACATACACATTTATTATACACATACACAACAGAAGCACAAATACACAGCACAAGAGTTGTTCTGCGATGTATAAAACTTACATTTTTGTGCCCCATTGAACAAAGCTCTGTCTTTTGGTGTGTCTCCCACCTCAATGATCTTGGCACCAGCCAGAAGCTGCATGATGAGCCCAGAGGTGACAATTGGCGAGATACCCAACTCCATCAAAGTACCTGGAAAAAAAATATGTATAAAGCACAAAATATGAAGCCATGGTAATTTCCGGTATCCCAATGTACGCATTTGCTAGTAAAAGCATTTATACACTTTCACAATACCATCCCATACACAAAAATGTGGATATCTTTATTCAAGCAAAGGAGAACACATAGGTGGGGTTGACAACACTGTTATAATAAAGGTAACTGTAAACAAAATATCATTCTTTATCCTATGTATAAATAATATAAAATTGGTGAAGTTGTGATACCTCTGTTAGAAGCTAGGATAACTCTCATCCAGTAGAATGGATCTGCAGAGTCTGATGACATAATACCAAAGAGGGGAATCTAGAAAATAAAACAAAAATGAAACTTTAAGAAATTTATAAACAATAACTTAAAACAGAACCCAAGACCATAAAAATGTAAATTTGCGAAACATGAGGCTCCAAAATTCTCAGTTTATTCAACCTCCATGTTCAAATGGGCATCATCTGTTCCTGCGCCATTATTTGGGCTATTGACTACCTATTATATAACACCATAAAAGTCGATGATGCTACAGAAACCAAACAACAATAGTTTGATGTGGGGTATTTTGCTTTTTTTTTTTTTTTTTTTGATTTAGGAGTGCCTTAAAGAGCATTACCCTTAAAAAAAGGCACCATATTAAAGGCTGAGGAAATATAATGCTTATTTAAGATAACAGCAATACCTTGTGCGCAAATCATCAATATTGTACTTACCTGACAACATACTAAGAAGATAAAGAGTGTGATGGCTGTCCATAATACTTTTTCTTTAAATTGGATCTGTAAATAAAAACAAAAACACACAAATGAAAACAGACTGATAGTGTTAATGTTTTAGAACATACAATGCATGTGTAAATAAAAGCTATAATACAAAGGCAAATACACAGTCACATTTAACCCTCTTAAGCATGTGCAAATTTTCAGAGGTAGTTGGTGTCCAGCTGCTAATTACCCACTGACCCCATGTTGTCCCTGAGGATAAGTGCTGACAAGTTCTTAACTTAAAATGCAAATGGAACCTTACAAAAGATTAAGATCAAAAGCAGAAAAAGATGGTAAAGGGCACTTACCTTTCTTTCTGGTTTTTGGATCTCTGGCAATATTGCACAGAAGGGCTTAATTACTTCAAGAAATTTGACTGCAAAAAGGAGAAATCATGGGTTAGAATACAAGCATATCAAAACTTTAAGCAACAAGCTGAAAAGCAATTCTACTTAGTTGCCATCAAAGTATGAAAAACCAATGTATACTACCAGCTATGCAACTGAAAGTATTCCTCATATCAGCAAATGATAAAGGAATTCAATCTACTGTAAGTTAAAATAAAAAAAAATAAAAAAATTGAATATCTTAGGGGGCTGTGATAGGAGGTTGAAAGGCCCAATAATGCCAAGTCAACACGCCAGCTGATAAACTAGTGAAAGACTATTCTGTCAAGAAGTAAGCCAAGACAGGTAAACATTGACGGAAATAATTCCATGTACATGAAGGGAATCGTCAATGTGAAATAGAATATGAACATTATTTTCCAGGTCTAAGGCTGATTTTTTTCATCTACATTGTGTTAGTATAAGTACACGTTCCCCAAAGCATGTTATAAAAAAAAAAACTCTGCATATTCCCAACCTACATCATTTCATCAATACCTGTGCGGAGCAGCCCGAGGACAAACACAAGTATGTGCAACGTCCTTACTCGTAATACATGACGTGAGTAGACAAGCATCAGCAAACCACCACACCAACTCATAACATTGGATAGTACATCAGATTGCTGAAATAATATACAGAATGGGATGGTAGGGGGCAATTCTTAGTTCTAAAACTATTTGGGGATTATGGCCTTTAAACATTTGCCAGACCTTTTAAAACAAAACAGGTATTTATATTTGAGAGATTTCTACCAAATATAAAATCAATGCACATCCCTTCTGCTGGTCAGGCTTTACTGACAATTAGTACCGCAGTTAAAATAAAGATAAACAGTTAATATAAACATAGAGTTCTGGAAATGATATTTCTCTTTATACACATTTCCTATTGCCTAATCCAACATCACCTGAAATAGTTAAATATAAAACAGACACAATTAGCTGCTGTAGAAAAGATTGCAAGATCCACTGAGCCTTATTTTCACAACTGCCGAGTCCCTTCATCAAAAACCGGTTACATATAAACAGCAGCTGTGACAGTTGTCTTTTAAACAGAGAAATAAAAACCTGTAGTCCACTTGCCAATACATAGGAAGATGGTTGAAGACATGGGATCTGAGGAAGTGAATTCATCTGTAATGGACTTCCTGCACTGACTAAAAAATGTGAACCCCCAATGTGGGTCATCTGTGCCAAGTAAAATGGGGGCCCCTGCCTCATTTACTTTACAGTTTTAATGGATAGAATGGTGAATTGTGCGGCTCACTGTACTTATGTTTCCAGTGAAAAATGGCCTATTATTTTCACAGAGCACCAGGAGTCTAGATCTACTGGCTGACAACTAGTAAGGGGACATCTAAAAATGTATAATATATATATATGTATATATACACACACCCACAGACACACCCTAAAGTAATCAGGTATGTAGTAGTGACAATGTAAAAAAATATCAAATATTCAACAAATTCATCAAACCCAGTCATACAAATCTATCAACGTACATAGGAGGGGTGCACATAATGTGGGGTTCCCCGGGTCTTACAGCTAAGCAGGGTTAGTGATGCCCCCTCAACCCTTCCCATCATCAGGCCCTTAATACTCACTGCCCATGTTGGCGGGTGGGAGCGGTGTACAGCTGCCGCGCTCTCTCTTCGGACTGACTGACCGACGCCGCTTTCAGCTCTGAACAATCTCCCGAGACACGTCACCGCTCCCGATCGCCGCTCACACACACACGTCAGTCACCGGAAAGAGAGAGAGTAGGCCACCACTTCCGCTTCCTGCCACGCTCAGAGGCATTCCACACAAGGGCAGGGAAATTGTGAAGTTTCGGCCATTTTTTCTACTGGCAAGTCGGTCTTTCAATTGGGCCAATGCTAAGATTATTCTTGCAAAATGTCTAAAATATAGTACACTGGTGAGATTGGAGATTACTATGTGCTGTCGCAGTTATCACTTTGTTTGTCCTAAATGTTATTTTTACAGCTCACGTTGTTGTGCCCTTGCCGTGTTCTAAAATGGCGCTGAAGGGCGGACTGCGGCAAGGCCTCAATTTCCGGTGCGGGGTTTGTCTGGTTAAACGAGAGCTGACTAGCGCTTTTCTTATTGGTAGGTGAGATATGCGTCATCATTGAGGGTGTAAGTCGACATCTTAGTTATGGGCATCAATGGACACGTCCCATTAATACAGTGGGGGGAGTAAAATCATCATGGAGGGTCCACGTAGTATATGTTTTTCATGTAGCGTAGCTGGCAAGGTATTGTGATATAAGTCCCAATCAATGGAAACCCGATCTTTCCTTATTAGGACGTAGTATGTGGTAGTTTAGTGGAGAGGATGTCTCCAGGCCTTCACAAACATGAACCTTATATCTTATATGTAATTTACTTACATCTGACCTCCCCTATTCTATTATTTACAGCCTCTATGTAGTGGCTTGTTGTGCATGGTCGTATGCCATATCACAATGTTTAGCACCCTCTGGGTGTCATTGGTACTAGAATGGGTTTACACAGTGTTTTCACGGTTCTTTTTTGTGTGGTTGCACATTGATGGATACACCCGACTCTGCAAGTGGTCTAGTACACCAGTACTAAGTGGTCCAGTTCCCGTGTCAGGGACTTAATGAGCCCCCCACCCACAGACCCTTACAGCACCAACCAGCTTCTGGATAAGGGGCCTCCTATTATTATTACTATCATTTAGAGCCAACATATTACGCAGTGCTGTACAATACATTAGAGTTGTAACACAACACAAGGTAATACACACAGGTACAGGTTATGACACAGGAGGAGTAGAGGATCAGGCTTGCAACCTAATAGGTTCGGGAACTGAGTATATAATAGGTGGGGGGAGGGGGGGGGATGGGACTGGTATGGTGGTGATGTTAGGATGGAAGATGGTTGAAGAGGTGGGAGCAAGTCTAATAGGGTGAGGGGGGAATGTCATAAGTAAATCATTGGAAGAAAGTGGAGGGGGTAGTAAGGAGTGTATTTGTGTACCAGGTGAAGATGTAAGTGGGGCAGGAGGTGGAGAAGCCGATGAAGAGCGGTTAGAGAAGTATTAGCAGCACACCATTCTGATGGGCTGAAGGGTGTGTCTCTGCTATGGCATGGGGGCCTGGTCTGGCAATGGGGGTTCGCCATGGTCATTTATCAGCCTCCCTTACGAAGCTTTGCCAGTCCAATCACACTGTTGGGGGGCAGAGGGGGGGGGGTGAAAGTTGTTCGTTGGCCCCCTTATCCCGTTCTTCCCAACCTCTATGCCTTGTAGCAGCCTGGTTTGGCCTAAAGGGAGGGCACTGCTCATTTGTATGCTTACCTCACTAAATAAATGCTAAATGGGGTAACCTTCATAATTTTTTCTTATTTCATGTCAAAAGTAAAAGGCACTCTAAAAATGCTTGCTTCGTTGGGTAAAAGTTTTTTTTTTTTGTTTAGTAAAGGCATTGTCCTTGATAAAGACTGCTTAAGCCTTCATCTGGCCAAGGGCCCTATGTTTGCTAACATTATATGCAACATGGTAGTACTCAACAGAAGTCTTGCATATGTCCACATCATGGTACAAATACAACATATTTTGCCTTGCTCCAGCTCCTGGCAATTTGTAGGAGGACTTTAAATTTGAATTTATACCCGTTTCACTGTCAGCATTTCTGCTGCAGCACTATGGTGATTAACAAATCATCCAGATGGGTCATATGTCACTACTGTGTCCTCCACAGATGTAAAGTGGACCTGAACTTTAAGAATTTGTGCTCCTGTACACCAGAGGGCAAAGTTTTATAAAAATGTCCATATCTTTAATAAGGAAAAACTCCCTTTTACCTTATGTGTTAGAAAAGGGATCTGGTCACGCCATGCAAGTCATCTACTGCAGAGGAGGTTTCATGACGACTTATAGCGCTACACCTATGATATCAGCCATCCAAATACACAGGCCCGTTGGTAAGGTAAACATCTTGTTGGAGTAGCTTGGGAACTAAAAGAGGACTTGAGCACAGAATAGTGTCAGTAAGGCTAAGTTTACACTGTCTCTTGCAAGGTCGTTTTCTGGTCTTTTAAGCGACCACAAAACCACCTTGCTTTAAGTTTAAAATGGAAGTCAATGAGGTCGATTAAAGAACAGACTATGCACTGTCGTTAATTAAGCAGTACGTTTTCTATTCGTTTTTTGAACGCCTTCTGTCATGTTCAGAGGGTGGTTTGGCTGTTAAACGACCCTATTGACTTTAATAGTGAAGCTCTCAAAGCGACTGCAGAAAGTTTGCAGAGCTTTTTTCAGTCTTTAAAAAAAAAAAAACGACCTGGGAGTGGCTATCTCTCCTTTCCAGGCACTCTGCAGGGTCAGGTGACCTCCTGTGGCTGCTTAAAGCGTCTGGGAAGCTTTAAACGTGTTGTTCAAATAACAACAGATGGCACCATTCCCAGATTGAGGGTACATTTACACTGGCGGTTTTTAGCCGCCAGGTAAACAACCCTTTAACATGACCGACCATCAGACGCCACATTAGGCTGGTCTGTTTTCGGGCTGCCGTCCCATAGGACCCCTTAATTAGACGCCCTGTAATCGCCTGCACTGTGTTGCAGACGATCACAGGGAGTCGTTTCTCCCACGGCTGGGGGAGCGCGCTGTCCAAACTTTCTAAAACTTAGGGTAAATGGTCATGTCATTTGCATGAATGTATGCTGGTAAAACCAATACATAAAAGAGAGATTGACATTTAAATGCCCCCATACAATCTTACAATCTTTCCATACAATTTCTGTACAATCAGATTTTGTTCTACCAAAACCATGTATAATGAGGAGCTTTCTAATCCTTCCAATTACTATGTATTCTATCAGGGAGGCCACTATACTAGACAGTTGTTGGTAGATCTAATGGAGATTGTATGGATCGATCTTAAGGTGTATGGGGGGCTTTAGACGTTATACAGCTGAATTGCCAAGGAACAGATGGATAGGCTCTCTAATGTACTTGGATTTAAGCTGTAAAAACCAAATTAGCAACTATAGTTCCTGTGTTTCTACCCTCATAGTGTCCCTACATTATATTTATTATGTATAATTATAAATTTTTCCAGAGAAGCAGTGATGCAGGTTGCAATTTCTACCAGTCACCAGGAGAGGTACTGCTTGTTTTTTAAAGCAGAACACAAGAGCAATCAGTTCCATTTGCTACATAGTTTTTGTTTTTTGGGGGGTGTTTTCATTATTTTTAACAAACAAAGGAGTGTGAATTTCCTGAAATTACCACTTCGGCATCTGCCTTCTATTTGGCTGGGCAGATGGGTCAAAATAAAAATACTTACCTGGTAGTGATGCTCCACCTTCTGAGTGACATTGCACCATGTTAGGGGTTAGACATCACTTTTGACTTTCCCATGTCCCCATGAGCCCGCAGCCAGATACATCTGAATCGGGTGACGGGGAGCATTACCAGATTCCGATCCAGATTGGGGGAACAAGCGAGACCAAAAGAATATCTTGTCCATCTATCATTCTGGAGGACTGTATTAAATGACACTGAATGTCAAGATGTCCAAATTAGGTGTTATCACATGCTCTCTCATACTGGTAAATGGAAGCTCAGCATGGCACCTCATTGCCATATTGAGGAAGAAGGATTAAAAAATTGTTGCTCTACATAAAGGTGGTCTAAGCCAGGGCTACTCAAATATAAATGTAAAAGGTCTACTTACCAAATTTCCATTCAGTCTGAGTTTGGAATTTTACCGTGCACTGCCGGGGGATCGGCAGTTTTCACAGCGCTGACCCAGTCCGCCGGACAGAAGCATGACGTAGTCGAGTACATTTATATAAATTTTCTCCCTATCGTCTATACAGAACACAGTTTCAAACATATGTATTTAATTACTAGACAAGGGGTACCTCACAAGTATATATTGAGGGGTCAGTGGAGGGTGAAAGCGGTAGGAGGACGTGAGGAGCCCTGGAATGGCCACTTTCTCTGCTCACAAAGCTTTCTTTAGGAAATATTAATATAAATTCAAGCTTTTATTAACCTTCCTGTGCTGGGCCGCTATCAGAAATTTTACCCATACTAGGTAATTACTAGGTAGCACTCCCTTTCCCCACAGCCTGAGGCCTCCAGAGAATGCCTATGCACATAACTTTTTAGTGAGCTCCTCAGATGAGTACCAGGAAATGGTGTTTGGTATGCACAACATATGTAGTGTGGTCTCCCTCACTGTCCTCTGTGTAAGTTTGGATTAGTAGATTAGTAGATAAGTGACAGATGTATGTGTTTACCAATAAAAACTAAAAAAACTTGGCAATCTAAAAAATTAGACTACATCCAAGCAATTATTTTATAGAGGGCTTTTTTAGTAGGAAGAATTGTGCTCAGGGGCCTGGGAATTTGCATGGGTGTAGTCCCAGAGGTTAACTGGTAACCCCCCAAATGTCAAGGTTCTACCATGCATGGGTTCAAAGATCTATGAGTTTAAAATAGGATAAGTGAAAGCCTGTGTGCAGCAGAGTAGTGCTTTATGCTCATAGGGAAGCAATATTTGATGGCTGTATTTTAGCTGAAATTTAACTTATAAGTGTTTTAGCTAGAGGGGTGAAACTCAGGGTGTAATAGTAGTAGTAGGGGTGCATTACTGACCCTGAAAGTTTCATGAATATACTATGAATGGTTTTCGTGCTATGCATGTTCAAAGTTAGTGTCATACAGGTTTATTTAGCCTAGTTTCTACAGCACAGCTAGAGTGTGAGAGGGTGTGTCCTGCCCTGCGTTTTGATTGGCTGGGAGGATGTATCTGTGGGAGGAGCTACAACACAGAATCTAGCTCCTCTCCTTCTATTCAAAGCATCGGCTCTCACTAGGAAGGAGGGGAGGAATGAGCTGCAGCTGCCGGTCCACATGTGACCCTATTTGGGTCCGGATCCGGACCAGGGTCCGCCTATTGAGCTTCAACGCAGTGGCCAAGACCATACAGTGTTTTAACAAGACAGGCTCCACTCAGAACAGGCCTCACCATAGTCAACCAAAGAAGCTAAATGCAATTGCTCAGTGTCAAATCCAAAGGTTCTCTATTGGAAAGAGACATATGTGCAGCCCACATTGCTGCAGAGCTTGAAGGGTTGGGGGAACATCCTGTCATTGGTCAAACCATATGCCGCACACTGCATTAAATTGGTCTGCAATTCAGGAAGCTTGTAGTTTGCTGAAGACAGCAAATGATATGTATTACTGAAATCATGTCCTGTATTTGATTCAGATGGTGTCAATCAGGGATGTGGAGTCGGAGACATTTTTGGGTACCTGGAGTCGGAGTCGGCAAAAAATGGACCGACTAAATTTAACCTCCCTAGCGCACTGCTGCGGTCCGGATTTCTGTTTTAAAAGCGCACCAATCAATTCAATTCAATGGTAAATTTTTCTTTATGTTGTAGGCATGTAACTTCCCAAAATATGTCCGTACAAGGGTCTAATAGACATCCTGAATATAAGAATGTTGGAAACACACAATTATCATAAAAAAAGTACATAAAAAATTATAAAATGTATCATTTGAATGCTAAAATCTCTTGAATACTTATTTGCTATGAAAGATTTCAAAACAGTATTTATGTTTGTTTATTATAAATTTTTTATTACAATTGGAAATGTGTTTTGTTTTTTGTTTTACTTTGAATTGTATTGGATACAGTTATCACTGTATCCAATACAATGGCATTTGACACCCTCTGAAAGGGTTAATTTCAAAGAGCACATCTGGGAATGACAATGGGGGTGATATTCCAGGTGTGCTCCTTGAAGATAGACCAATGTGCATATGAATGTCTGCGCAAGGGGGCTGCTGGACATTCATATGCAAATTGGGCTGGGAGAGGGGTGACATGCCGGCTTGCTTCAGTGAAAAAGAAAGCTTCAGATCCCCCGGACAGCACAGAGCAGAATGTGCAGCCTGGGGATCTGAGTTTAGCTGGACAGTTCCATGGTGCCATCCCGACCGCTAGGGCGGTTAAATGGGAATTAAAAATTCCTAGCTTAAGGAAAAAGCAGCAGCATCTTCTGCCTAACTCCCTTTCTCTGCTTTATTTGGCCAGTACAGTGTTGGTGTCCTAGCCAGTAGTTCTGTGGTTAATGTATGTTGCCTTCCTTTCCTTCAATGGATGGATAAATACATTAGCATATTGAATACAGAGGAGTCGGAAGAATCAAAAAATGTAGGGGAATTTATCAACCGACTCCACATCTCTGGTGTCAATTCTGTGCGTTGGCATCCAGGCTAGGAGTACAAAGACAAGTGTGTCTTGCCTACAGTCAAGCATGGTGGTGGGTATGTCATGGTTTGAGTCTTTATATTACATTTAGGGGTGCCATGGTTAGGGGGGATGTAGGTGAGTTAGACTAGGGGTGGGCAAAGTATGCCCCATGGGCCATTTACTGCCTGTTAGGTAGCTTTTTAATCAGCTGTGCTGCAAGACAGTCTGCTGTAGACTGGCTGCATTGATCCGAGTGCACCGACTTCCAATACATCTATTACAAGTGCGGCATTTACTGGTAGGAGCTGGTCACATTCCAGACACCTGAACAGAATTATTAATTTTCAAACCTTGCAGAGCACTGCATATCGCAGCATCACCTTCTGTTTTAATAATTTTACAAATGTCAAGTGGCGCCCTATGTATTTTAATAAGGTTCTAGAATAATGAAAGCTATCTATTATGTCTGTGTGTTAGATAATCTTTGAATCAATACCAAAGATCATTATCCCGTGGCATCCTGCAGGTGCCATTCAAGTAAAGAAGTGGAGGAGGGTACTGTAGCACAAGAAGCGCACCACAGGGGTGTCAAGGTGATCACGTGGCCAGTTGACTTAGGGGCTGCAAATACATCAAGCAGCAGGAAAACCAATGTAACAGTACACTTTCAGCGTCACTTTGCATAGCGTTGCATTTTAAGGTGGCTTACTGCATAGCCCAGTGTTAAAGTGTTTAAATGCATCTATTGAAGATGCAACAATGCGTCCTTAACGCGGTGGATGTGTTTTTGATGCATGCGTGCATTTGTGATTTCTGTTCTTGTTCCGATCCCTCTGTCAAATTTAAGAACCCATTGTGGCCCACGAGTCAAAAAGTTTGCCCACCCCTGAGTTAGACCAAGGTAAGCTATAATTGATCAGGTCAGTCTGGAATTTTCCTGAGCTACTTTTATCTTAAAGAGCCAGTGTCTTTTCTATAACATTTGTTGATGAGTTAGGAACATGCGGTACTATACTCTTTCCAGCCACCATCAAGTTACAACACAATGGGAAATTTGTTTTTATGATCTATTGAATATGATTTATTTACTGGGTAATGTCTAATGATAATTTGTTTTATTATTTTGCAATTGGACAGCCAAATGCCTAATGGGTAACATTCATCTATGCACAACTATAGATGTTCTTGACACTGCTGGGGGTCCATTGACAGACTGGCACAGAATTACTAGCATTATAAAAGATCCTTTGAAACCTTTTTTATCACATATAAAAATATATGGAGCACACATTTAAATAAGTTAACATACTGTTCAGCCACTAGATCGAGGAAGAGCTTGTAGATATGTTACAGTGAAGCTTAAATCAGAACATTAAAGCTTGTATTTTATTTTTTAAAGGAGGCACAACATTTTAACATAAAAGATATGTATTAGATGAATAGGTCAACTGAAAAGTTTTAGATTTTTTTCTTCCTTTCATTAAACCTGTTTGTACCTGCTAGGAAGATGAATGCCTCCTGGTCAATCCAAAAAAAAAAAATTGACAGATCGCACAACAATGTTCTGTTTACAGATATGATTGAGATAACTTTTATAATATTAAGCATTTGCTTTCCCATTACTTCAATGACCAGGATAGAGCACATGAATCCCTAGCAAAGACGGACAGGGTTTCCAAGAAGGAAGAAAAACTTTTTGATATTATAGTGAATAAATTTCTTTAACCACATAAAAATCCAAATGGTTTAGTCAATTGATATCTTAAGGGGTTTGGGGTTTGTTTTTCAATATACAAAATCTTCAAGCAAGGTGCTTGAGGTGCACACAGTTTTCCAGATGACAGTTAAAACACCAACCTTTCTGTCAGCAGGGACAGCAGCATGAAATAAATATTTGGCCCACATCAGGGGGAGGGGTGAAAATAATATTGGCCCCTTACAGAACGTTACACCTTTGAACCCCCAGATCATATTCATCGTTAGTAGTTGAACGTTCCATTGAGACTACAAGAAATCTAAATATATATTTATATATCTAAATATCCTAGCTACAAGCTTTCCTTGTCATCTGTTATGCATGTATTGACCATACCTTGCTCATGTGTATCGGGGAAGCTTACGGAAGTTTGACTGTTTCTTTCGCCAAATAGTCCTTTCCACTTGTCAGATTTTTTTTCTACCCACATTTAAACCCCAGAACTCTGACACCTTTAGTAGTTCAAGATTTTCAGCAGTTAACTCTTTAGACTACTACCCTCCAAATTTTACACCTTCAACCTTATGCCTTTAGACTTTCATCAATTGTCCTACAGCGCTTATGCTTTCTCAAAATTCCATAGACTTCAATGAAAATAAAACAAATGTAATAATCTAAAAAGTTTAACCAGGATTGTATATATGATAAATGTAAGATGCATAATGCAATGCAACTTTTTAAGCTGTAAACATCCCATTTGGGGAAAAATCTCCCTGCAATACCTTCTTTATGCCACAAGATGTCCTCAGTGTTCTATGTTTTCGTTTCTCATTGAAGAGCTTTCTGTCTGACTGCTCCCACTGAAACCCATTTTCTTCCTGTCGTGTAGAGATGCAGTTTAGCACCCAGGAGTTGGAGTAAGAATACAAATTGTTTGTTTTTGTGCTTTAGTATACTGTTTGTTAACTGTCTGTAACCCTAAACCTGCATGAATTCAAACCGTGTAGTTATTTTGTGAGTAACACACATTGTGTTTTGTAAGTAACTGAAAGTACAAATGGGCAACTTATTAGTTTATATTTACAGGAAACACAAACTTGCTGACAATATCTATCTATCTATCTATCTATCTATCTATCTATCTATCTATCTATCTATCTATCTATCTATCTATCTATCCATGGCCAGAAAACCTGCTGTGTTCATTTCTTCTTCATCTCTTCAGGCTAACGTCTTAGATCTCTTATAATGGCTTATAGTTGTTAAAATATATAATCTTATTCATAACAAAGGTTATCAACAAAATCATATACCCCTGTGCATAATAATAAAATTTTGTAAATCCTCATGTATGTGGTGCAGGTAGGAACGTGGATAAACACAAGTTCAAATTCTTCATATTAATTTAGCTGTGGGTAGAGATGTTCAATAACCATACAAATTTTTTTCCATTAGCATGCAGATTATATGCAGACTGAAACTGATCCAATCAAGCTAAGTTTTCATGTTTTTGTATTCTTATGTCATTGGCCATCTCCTGCTGTTTGATTTGGGTTATATTAAACATTTTCTTACTGCAGAAAGCATTTTAGTTCATGAAACTATGTTTGGCTTATCACAGATGTTGAGTTAATTTTATAACTGAGATACTAATTGAGATATTAACTAAAGCTAGCCATACACATATAGATGCCCCTTCGGTCATTGAAAGATCAATCCTAATGTGATAGTTACGAGGCAGGCTACCATGTAGCATTTGTGATTGCCAACATCCCAATATTATAAATTTTGAAAATTTGAGGTCAGAACAATTCCTATCCTCATAGCACCCTGAATCCCATCACAGGGGATCCAAATAGAAAACAGAGGGGGACTTTAACGGCAATATCGTAAAATATAGTTTACAATTATTTATTATTTACAGTAGGGTTAACATAAAATCAGAAATATATAGATGTTGGTAACATTACAGTTAGTAGGTGTTGAGTTCTCGACACGTTTCGCGGCACATGCCGCTTTATCAGGAGAAAAATATGCAACACACCGATAATATTCTGTGGATATGAAAAGAGGCATATTACTGTCTGCACTGAATTTGTCCCAGTATTGTACATAGTAAGTACATAATATAGTATATTAAACATTTTGTTGATAATACCTGGCTAGTATTAACAGGTTAGAAACCAAATATACGTCACCTGTATGAAACGTAATACCCTCCGGTATCCAGAGAGGCAGGATAGGTATGGTCAATCCTAATGGGGTTACGCCACCACGATGAACCACATGCACCAAGCTGAACGATCGTGCACTGATCGATCATAGTATTAATGTGCTACACCTTAGTGAATTGATCCCTGGTTGATACTTTGGATGGGGATCAAGGGTCCCCATCCAAAGTTATGGTGATCTAACCAGAAAATCCTTGTTCGATCCTTGTTTTGTTAGTTTTCAGGTTTCGGGGATCGATCATTCAAGGTGGGCCAAAGATTCATCAATGATCGATCTGCACGAACACACACGTCGATTGATTGTTGGGGAATCGAAGGCAAAATCGATACATGTATTGGGGGCTTAAAGCTGACCTACATCTTTAAAAAGAGCACTGAGTTGACCACTGGAAGTTGTAACGTGCTTGCCACAGACAAATATTGACAGATGGGCATACACTAAAAACCAGAATACAGAAAACCCACAGGTTTCATACAAATGATCTCTTTAGGCAGGAGAGACGAGCTATTATCTATTTAGTTCCTGCATTGTGTCTTTTTTCAGACAATTATTTTAGTCATTTCCAACGTGACACTAAATATAAACTTTAGGCCAATTGTAAAAATGAGAGATACAGTTCAATAACATTTGCAGATCCTGTCTCTTTCTGTGACTCAACAGTGAAAGAGTAGCAGAAGGCTGATGAACTTATCTCTTCCTCACTCTGCCCTATCAGCATGTTCTTTTTTAACATATGAGCACTAAAACACAACTGATAGCTCCGATATTCAGAGATTTAAATCAATTACACTTCTTGAATTAAAAATACTTTTAAAGATGTATTGATAAGTATGGAACGAAATTCACATGCATCTTTACAAGCTTGAACTTTGTGAATTAGACTTTTGCACCGATATCTGGCCAAAATGGAGACTTACAACCAACCCTTTGGAATAAATCAAGTTTGTAAGTCAAAACCATTTTTCCCATAGGAAATACCAATAATATTCCTACTTTTATAGCAATTCATATCATCAAACATGTTCCTAGCCTACCAGAAACAACAATTTAAGACTGTACTCACCATTCAAGTTGACATCTTTGGCTCGCAGCAGACAAGATGAAATGGAAGGTCGTTAATCCTTGGAAGAAGAGTCCCCTTCCAGAAGAACACCTAAAATATGGATCTCTTGTGTCCTTTCCATGCTTGACAGAGTCTCTAGCCATATAGTATCTGCTTCTGGCTAACTAGGTCTCAACCTTTTTGGTATCAAAAACTGGTGTAAGTTGTGTGTTTCTGTCAGATTGTTCTCAGCACAGGCAAATTCCAAGACACCTAGGGAGTCCTTGCTTACACCCCTGTGTATACTCATATATTTCCAGAGGCAAGTTTCTGGACATCTCTAGGGTCCTTGGATGCAACTCCGAGGTAATAGCCTAGGGGGCATTCACACGGGCGTCTGTAAACACAGTTTGAAAGCGTACGCATGAATGCTGCCACACTGTACACTGGGGTCGGGCTGGAAATCTGGTTGTAAACTAAATAGTTAGTCTCCAGCTCCAATCGTATCTTGTGTGTTCACTTTATTGGATTTCATAGTATTGTTAAGCAACATAGATCCTACTGTACTATGTGCATGTTTTCAGGTGCTCAATTGGTAGGATACTTAATGTGTTAAAGGGCTTGTTTCCATTTACGTCGGGCCCCCCACCGCTAAGCGTATTGCTTAGGGGGGATCCTGACGTAGCACACAGACATTGCCTGCCAGCGGACGCTCTGTTTACATATCTGCCAATGCAGAGGCTGAACCTACTCGACTATGTTCAGCCTTGCATCGGCGGAGTGGCTTGCGCAGTGAAGACCGAGCATCCACCAAGTTGGTAAGTCTATATGCTATGTCGGGACCTCCCGCCAAGCAATACGCTTAGCGGAGGGGTCCTGATGTATAATGGAAACATAAAAAGTTTTATTATGCAGTATATGGGCATTACCATTGCTTCTTATAACACTACACTAGTAATCCAGCAAATTTCTTGTTTTAATGCTTTAAATCATAGACACAAAATAGAAGGAAAGCCAAAATATAAGTAGTATGGCTGTAACATCATGGACCTATTGAGAAAGCCAAATGCCCTTCAATTATTCATTTTTATAGTAGTAAATAATGTTTAACCTCCTTAGTGTTCATGACGAGCCCATCTCGTCCAGAGTTTGTGTGAAGAACAAACTGGATGAGCTGGGCTCTCATTAAAGCCCCCGGAAAGCTACTGCGATACTGCTTCCAGCCGCAGCATTTCCGGGGTTCTGCGGCTTCACTGATCGCGTCGCGGTGACGTGGAAGGGGGCGAGGGTGAGCAGTGCCATAGACCTCCATGTTAATGGAGGGGCCTCTGCTTTCCAGCCCTCCCAGCCAGTGTCATGAATGACACTGGCTGTGTGGAGAGGGGAGGGGGGAAATGGCAGGCAGTGTTCCTTGTACACTGCTGCCATTGCCTGTACCATATTGTTAAAAACAGTGCGGTACAGGCGGTGCGCTAGGGAGGTTAAATCACTCCAGCTTTCAAGCATGAGGTCCCTAGCACATATATGGGGTATAAATGCATCGTAATAGAAAAACAAAAGTAATTTAGATTTTGAAAACAAATCAAATTCTCTTTCAAATTTCCCAAGTCTACAGCAATACTTCTGACAAAAAACTCCTGTTGTAAGCTGGGCTCCGACAAAGACATTTACCTTATAGTTTAACAGTTTAAAAGATTCTTGAGTATGGCCGCCAGCATTAACCAAGTCTACCTTGGCAGGTTTTGAGTATAGACGTCAATGTGTGCTTTCACCCATAACCTGTTTTTTGTCTTTTGGATTTGGCGCACCGTGACAATGAGAAGTGACAGGCTGGCGCTGACATCTGCAGTACCGATGATGGACAGCAGTTCCTAAAAATTGCCAGCCGCATCTCTGCCAACCTGACATTCAGCTATCATACATAATTCATCTGTGATCTCCCTGATGTCTTGCAGATGTTGAAGCCATGGCCAAGCTGTGTATCGGCCTGTAGTCATTGTAATTAGGAATTGTTTTCACTGGTTCCTGTAACAGAGAAACAGCTGCTTTTCTGCCCAGTTCCGTGATGGTGCATTTGAAAATGTGCAACAAAATGAGAGATGTCTGAATCCTGGCAGTTTCATGTCATCACGTTAGCAGACTTTCTGTATTTTAAAAGTATATATGAAGCGCCAAAATGTATATGTTGCAGTGTGGCACAGGTACACCTCGCAGGGCACTTTACGTTATCAGCAGCAGCACTGCCAATATTTAGGGCAATCCTTGCTTGAAAATTAAAAAAATATTTCTGACAGCAAGAGGGACGATTTTCCGAAATTTCTCTTCCCACTTTGTGACGTTCCACTGCAGTGTGAGTTTTGTAAATAATTAGCGCAAGGGCACTTGGGATGGGTGTGTCTCAAGTGCCCAGTCCCATGGGAACTGCTGACAGATGAGTATAATGTCAATGTAATGTATGTATGTTTTTTTTTATTTTGAGTATAGAACTGCTTTAAAAATATTAATCTGTAAAGTGGCTTTAATAGACATGAAACCTAGTTTATGCTTATGCAATATGGCTCCAGACTGTCATTGCCTCTTGAACCATTTATAAAGTCTCTCCTTGCTGTTGTATGTCTAGAGTCTGACACCTTTTTCTCTCATAGTAATTACTAACTATTATATGTGGCCTTGTAATCATGTCACCAAGGACCCTTAAATCAAATAGGCTGCAGCCCACTGTGTAGATCTTTGATGCTCCAGCAAAAAGAAATATTTAATTTAGAATTTTGGAGCTGGTGTTTTTGTCTCGGAATCCTTGTTTTAATAGAACTAATACAATCATGCTTGTTTATTATTAAAGAACTTAGATTTTTTTTTAAATCACTAGTCAGTAAGACTTGATTTAAATCATCATCAGGAAGGAGAAAAATAATATTTACCTTAATAATAACAATTTAAATAGACTTATTCAACTTAAACAATAACATTACAGCATATGTGATTTACTTTTCTCAACTCTGTTCATGTTAAAACATTTTTGCTGTGAAGAAGAGGAATGTGACCTCTGCCGAGTCAAATTCAGTTTTGAGAACTGCAAAAGTAAACCAAGCATCTGTGATAATATCTTGTAGGCAGAGAAACTGCCCAATAATCTTACAAAGACAGACAGAAGTTGATGATGATATACGCACATCACCCCAAATTTCCCCTTAAATAGACAAGGGTGAGGGGACTTTAAGGCCAATTCAATATGTAAAAGCAATACATTTATTATACACAGTGCAAAAAATGAAGTAATGACCATTATTATTATTATCATTTATTTATATAGCGCCAACATATTACCCAGTGCTGGAGTGGAGATACAACACTGGATAGTACATACAGGTACAGGTTATGACACAGGAGGAGTAGAGGACCCTGCATGGTCGGGCTTACAATCTAATAGGTTGGGGAATCTTATCAATCAAAAACGATGTTGCGGATGTACGCATCTGTACACATCCTGTTAAACAATTAAAATAGTCCAAATGACACAAATTTCACCCCAACTAGCGTTTCGTTGAAGACTTCTTCAGAGAGTATGATATGTAATTTCATAGGCCAAATTTGAAACTGAGTCAATCAAGCACACACACATACACACTCATACATACACAAATGGCGCTGCATAGAACTTGCCATTGGTTGGGCAATGTCTTAAGGTAGCCATAGGTGAGGCGATTCTCCCTCAATAGATGACATCATCACGCTGCAGCCGCCCCCTCAGCTGATCATATGGCACCCTTTGGATGGGGAATGCTGTCGTTCAAGGTTGTTGATTGGACGAAAATCGCACCTTGTATGGCTACCTTTATTTACCAAGAAGTCTGGTTCAGTTAAATTGGTTGATACTACATTTCTTCAGAGAATATCCTGCGACCTTATGGTACCTAGAATGCAGTATTGGTTTTATGTAATTAACTCTAAAGTCCAACACACATTCGCTTTGAGTGCTTATAACAATAGAATGCCTCAAACACACGTTCCTTTGACACAATACAATGTGCAATAACAAATCACCATCTTTCTGCTTCCTATAGGGGTGACATGAGCTGATTGTGGAAATGTCTTTCTATACTGCTGCTATGTAATTAGGAGAAGATAATATTGTTTTTGTTCTTTCATATAGCTAGTGAGGCGGATTCCGCCTTCTGAGATATTGCAGGGATGGAAGATGCTCCTCCTGTATATCTTTAAGCTTTAGCTTTCTTCCTTACAACATTTTCTTCCACATGCTGGCTTATTTTTTAGAACCATCCTTGTATTATATATAAAATTATTTTACAGTCAGTTTCCTTACCTTTATACTTATCTGCTGTTTAAAAGTGCACCTGTCATCAAATAATAACTAGCTATGTATATGGCAAAGTATGGCAAATGGTAAGCTTACCCTAGATTTCAAATCATTTTAACAGACAGAAAAATCTGCAGCAGGGCATTAAAAATCGTACCACATCATTATGTAGGAACGTCAAAATAGGATTTTAATAGAGAAAAGAACACACACATGCCCTTGTGCATTACAAACCCCAAGCCTTTAGAAATCCAAACTAAAATGTGCATAATGGGAACAAGCCATTCTCCTGCCTTTTACTTTTCTGAGTGTCTAAAATACACTGAGACTATTTTGTTCATAACTAGTCAGCTAAGCTCCTTGGTTCTCTTTGATTTATAGCTGGAATCCAGTTACAACAAGCCGTCTGAACTGGTTTGATGTGTAATAAATCCTGATCATAGACATAGAAATACCAGCAGTATAGAAAAATTTCTCCTGTAGGTTTACTGGAGAAAAGTGACATTACCCAGACTCACAGACGCACAGAATGGATGTGTTTATTACACAGGGTAAAACAACGGGAGCATATTGTACAAAGATTTACCCTTGAAACGGCAACAGTAATTGTTGTGAATTAATCATGGAAAAGAATATACTGTAGATATATAGATATTCATTTAGTGTCTGGATGTAGACATAAAACATGTTTGGCTTAATTTCCACTAAAAGCAAGTTACTTAGATCACTGAACTTTTCCCAGAATCATTACCTGCCTTTGGATTGGAGGTCAAAAAAAAAAAAAGACCTGATAAAAGTTTTAAAATGTAGCAATGCTCCACCTCCCAGTGACATTGTGACGCGGCGGCCACAAGGGGACATGGGAGGTTAGACATCACTTCTGAGGTCTACCTTTTCATGTCCCCATGTTCCTGCAGCAAGCCACATCTGAATCGGGTGACGCGGAGGGGCGGAGCGTCATGGGATTCAGATCTGGATTGGTGGAGGGAGTGAGACCGGAAGAGTCTCACTCCTACATTCTTGAAGCCTGGAGGACCGGACACTCCAGGGATAGTGGGGTGGAAGCAAGCAGGCAGAAAAGGTAAATAGTTCTTTTTAGAGGTTGCTGTCCCTGAATGAAGGCTTGAAGTAGGTAAGTTTTTTATATATGATTATTGGTTCTTTAGAGTAGACATCCATATTTTTCAGGCCATAAGATGCACTTTTTCCCGACAGAAATCTGGAAAAAGTGTCTACGTCTTATGGTCCACAGGCATGACCAGCCGTTTCTTGGCTCTCCGCCAGCGTCTTCCCTATCTTAATCTGTACTGCATTGCTTATAGCAGCAGAGCCCTGCTGATATAACCAATGTAGAGCAGAGAGAGATAGATGAAAGAGCTGACAGCCAGCATTTATCCCATCTACCTCTGTCTGTGTGTGAAGGCTGCACTCGCTCTGCAGCTTGTACAAAACACAGACAGAGTCAGGCACTGCGTTATCGCTTGTTGTGGCTGTGTTCCAATCGTAGGTCTGCATAGTTTCCCCCCTTCTCCCCGACATGTGAGAAAGATGCTGTGATGTGAAGTGGAGTCTTGTGGCTGTGATGTGCCAGCAAAGAGGCATCTCGTGCCTGAAATTTGGTATTGCATAGGAATTTTTTTATTATTTTATTTTGTTTTTTACATCATAACTATATGTAACACTTAAGATTTACCAGTAAGCTTTGGATATAGTAACTTGGATGTTCTGAATTACCTCGGTACTTTAAAGTGATCACTTAATCTAAACTGATTATGCAGCATGTCCTTGCATGGTTGAAGGCAGCAGGAATTGTGAACTTCGGCCTAAATGTACATCCATAACCTGACATGGTTTGCTGGTGAAATAAATGAATGTTCCAGAGGGCGAATGAGAAATGTCAGGTCTGATCCATCTGGAATAAACCTTCATTTTGCTGGCGGTACCTCGAATAAGAGGTTTTTCTCATTGGAGTGAAGGCACTCTTCTCCTGTAAAATCATTGTGATATAAAGTTAGTGGATAGGTTGGAATTTTTGCTTTTTTGGTATTTTAATTCGTACATAATATTTTCTGCCAAACTATAAAGATGTATTAAAATTGAGGTTGTACAAAAGTGGTTAGCATGATAAAGAATTTACAAAATATTATATTTTATATTAAGGTTGGTTTATATTATTTTTAGTTACTTATCCTGCAAATCATACACAAACTCTCACTGGGTGGCTACATTCCCTCTTCCACCTTATCTATGATGGACGCTGTCACAAATGCTAGATGTCAAGCTTATTAAGGCTACATCTACACAGGTGCTCTCCACTGTATTTTTGGGATTTTGTCAGGCAAAAGCCTGAACACCTCATGTCGCATTTGCGCTAATCCATACCTGTTAACTTTAATGTGCAAGAACGGGAAAAATACAGGAAGTGACTTCCCTGACGTCACTTCTGGTATTTGGACCATGGCTTCCAAATATAGGAAGTGATGTCACTGATATCACTTCTGGTATTGGATTTAGTTGTCAGCTGATTTAGGATGGAAAGGGCGTTACTCTCCCTGCCAATATCCCACATTATCAGCAGAAGCGGAAGAATTTAGAAGAAAGTGTAACGCCCTCTCCCTCCTAACTTTTCCCGATTTCCAAAATCCAGTAAAAATCTAGGATTTGGCAAAGAAAGCCATTTAAAATGTGACAAAATCCCAGGCAAAACTGGACAGTTGACAAGTATGCGCTGATCAGCCGTTTACCGGGTGGTTAAAAACAGGTGTTAATCTGCCTTGCATGATGGATAGGTTATTAGTAGTTTGCTGACCAAATAAAACATCAATTAATGCTTCTGGTTTTGCAGGAAGCAACATGGATATTATATGCTAAGCTAGATGGACCATTATTTTTTTAACATGATTGCCACAATATGTGATAATATTTTTATTTGGGGAAATTTCCTTAAAGGGAACTTTGCAGTCTTTTGGAAAAAAAATTGCTGAAACTTGACAAATGAGTTGTTTGCACTGGCGCAGCAACCTGACATTTGTCAAAATTTTCTATGTAAGTTTTTTGACCCGCGTTATACATGCGGCATATTATTATGTACATTATGTATGGGCCAAACCGATGAAAAATAGGGCCTATATTTTAACCACAGAGCACCATGCCACCACAAGTCTGCTCCCTGCTCTTCCCTATACCGATCTGTGGGTTGCGGTCCACTGAAGCTATAAGTTTTGTCTAAGAAAGGTGTTTTAATGTGCCATTAAGAATAAAGGCCCCCCACACATGTACCGAGTGGGGGCCGACAGAGCAGGTCAGATCACCTGTGGAGTGCAGCGTGATGACATCATCACGCTGCTCTCCAGAGCTGACAGCATCGGCGGGCACCCTTCAGCATCGGCTTCAATGAAGACGTCGGTGTCCATTGAAAGTAACCTCATTGGCCAGAGAATATCAGACATGTCTGTTCTGTCCAGATCCCTGTCGCCCCATGTGGGCATCCCTGATTGGCGGCCGATTTTGCCACCGACCGACGGCCACGAGCGTGCATGTCCATTGGTCGGCGGCAAAATCAGCCACCACTCAGTGCATGTATGGCAGCCTTACCATACACCGACATGAAAATTAAGCCTTAATATAATCCTCTTTATGTGGATGGCTATTTTTTTTATACTTTAGTTAGAAATGAACAAATACTGGATGTTTGTTATATGACACATAAGGAATATGCATGCACATTATGGCAGTATAGAGGAATAATATTTTGTCATTCGTTTACACTACGAGCTGCTTAACCACCATGACGGCTTCTAGTTTATGGTTTTCCATAATTCCTGGTTACTGTGTCTGGTTCTTATTTCTTTTTGCAAATCTATGGTATCCTTTCTTTTTTATAGAACTACAATCTCAATACTGTGAAGGGGATAAAGCTGTACTTAGAATGGCAGGTGCGTTTTGATTGTAATGTCAAAGGGAACATTGGGAGCATTGCTTAAAATCCCCCTGTAAACCATCTGCACTTAAGCATCATGTAAACTAAAGAATTGTCTTGTATACCTCACACTAGGCCCCATTTATCAAAATGCCAGGAACAGGAACTGTCTATTGTCCAGATATAAACTAAAACCTTTTACAGAATATTTAACTAACTCTGTTCTTTTTTGAGGCATTTTAATATGAAAGACCCTTGTTATACGACATGATGTTCTGATTTAGTAATTGAACACCTCTCCATCAAGTCCCGTGGAGGTGAAAGGTGGTCTCGTGGGTTAAGACGGGCCACAAGGCAGACATCATAAGAATCATGCATGGGAGCCGTGGTGCAAACTACGTTCCATTGGTTCTCCCATGGGTCCAGTTCAAGAATCTCCTTAGTGATCACCTCATGACGATCTGAAACAAAAAAATTAATTACTTCCATATAATCTGTCTTTTCTTTTAAACAATAACACAAGAGTACAAAAAAGGAGGCACAACCTAGCACAACTGCCATATGATATTAATAAGGGCTTGATTTCACTAGTGTGGTCGGACATAGACGCATGGGTTTTTAAACGTGCAAGCGTATTCATGGCAGAACGCATGCACGGCCACGATCTAGGGCGATCTTTTTTTGATCCTGTGCGTCTGTCAGTCAATAGGGACGCAATTTTTGTCCCTGTCCATGCATTTCCTATGGCCGGCGATCACACGGGATCATAAAAAAGGTATAATCGCTTGTAAAAACGTGGGTGATCGCATGAGCAATCGCATGCAAACGAGGGGGGGGGTAGGGGGGTAGCGCTCGGCTGTGTGCATCCGCATTAGAGCCCGATAAGACCTCTATGGGGTCTTAATTTAGACGACCTGCGGACGCCTGCACTATTTTGCAGTCATTCGCAGGCAGTAGTTTCTCCGACGGCTGCTGGAGTGCACTGAAAGCAGCTCCAGAACCGACAGTGTAAATTTTGCCTAAGTGTATTCAATGCAAAACCAATACCTTAAATTTTGTCAAATAAGTTTTTTTTAAAGATTTTAACAGAATACACAGGTTATATGTAATACAGGCAGACAAACATAACAAAGTAGACCAAATACATCATATACAAGGCATACTCGATAACCCCACCACCAGGGAAACGTAGCCCGGCCTCACCAAGCCCCACCCCCCTGCCTCAGGTACCAAGTACACCCTCTGTCGTTAATAAGCCATAGCCTACCATCTGCCCTCTCCGTAAAGGAGGATAAACATAACATAAAGGGGTACAAGCCCCGAAACCTCGGGAGTTGTGGTCGAGTCTAGCACACACCAAAACAAAGAAAACTGGTGGCCTCCAGCTACAGTTAATACTAACAGACACAAAAGGAGAGACACAAAGGGACACAGGGGAAAGAAAGGGAAGGCAGGGAGGGGAGAGAACAAGGAAAGAACCCCCCACCTATAAGAGCACCCGAAAAGCCGGAGTAGTGCGGAAGTAAAGCCACGGATCCCACGTTTTCTTAAAGATTTCCATCCTGCCACCATCCTCTGCCACCAATCGCTCCAACCGCTCAATAGAGTCTAATTCCGCTAACCATTCCGACACAGTCGGCGGTGTAGTGGAGAGCCAATGCCACGGAATAACAGTACGGGCTGCAATAAGGAAAAATCGCAGAGTGTCCCTCTTAATAGAACGGAACAAGCACGGTAGCATGGAAAGCAGGGCAACAGCCGGGCGATTGGTGACAGACAGAGAATGCATAGTGTTATAAATCTTAAATATACCTTTAATTTTAATCCTTTGCCGTTATTACGATAAATACATGTCCCATAATACTTTCAGAAACAAATAGATGGAAACGCCTAAAAAACCCATGACATACGCACAATCTTTTAAAATTTTCCAACCTAACCTATCACAGTTCTTTCCATTTTATGCCTAATTTCTATCACTTTTGATCAATCAATTCAGTTGAAAACGATTCGATCTGCTTCTGTTTGACTTGAGCAATATAGATTTTTTTGTATGATTTTTTTACTTTGTGGGAAGCTGATAGAAATACAGGAGTATATACAGTAACTGTGTAGGTATGTGAAATGGCAGACATTTTCACATGATAGTTTTTCCCCATGCTTTATTTTTAGGTCAATGATTTACCCATTTAGGAATGTCCCTTCGACCTCTTTACTCATTCCATACACCATAGGGTGTGTGGTGGTATTTTTAAAGCATAAGCCTCCAGTTGAACCCCCACAACACTGGGAAAGGTTGTGAGGAAGAGGGCCCCTTACCTCAGCATCTCTGTCCCATTACGGTATGGCACTGGGCAGGATTAGACCAGGGGGCTTGCTTTTGGGGGGGGGGGGGCATTCAAACCACTACACTTTCAAGCTATGGCAGGCAGAGGATCTGATATAAAGGGAGGCATCTTTTTTATCTTTTCACCTTTCCAGGCATACTATACCCTGCTCCAAGAATGGGTCTGGGGAGGATCTAGAGTACATCCCAGATCGGATTCCCACTTTGAAACATTGAAACAGTGGGTGATGAAAGTCTGAGTACACTATGGAGGGGTAAAAATCATAGAAACCACTTCTTTCCCCAACCGCAACTCTAAGCAATGTCTCTCAAGTTGGGGTCTAGGAGAAATGGTATATTTGATGCAAGATAAAACGTAATTTTTAAGTTGAAGGTCCCTAAATAGTTCACTTGGTGGTAAGGGGGGGGGGGGGTTCTTTATGGGAAGTGAAGGGAGCCAAGCTGTAATCTGTACACAGGTTACAGATTCTACTGAGGCCTTTATGGGGCCACCATTGATAACTAGATGGGCTTTCAAGGCCCGGGGAAAGGAGGGATTAAGGATTAATGTAGCTAATGCCATATTTGGGAACATAAAGTGAGCAGAATATTTTATATCCCAGACTTTTAAGGAGTGTCGTGTAATCCGGGTTGGTAATTTTCCTGAGAGTTGGGAGGATCCAGAGGAGAGTGTCATTTGCCACAGGGAAGCACAGATAGGCTTCCAAACTAATTCAGAGCGGAACATGAAATAAAGCATGATAAGTAGTGATGTCCCGAACTGTTCGCCGGCGAACTATTCGCGGCGAACATCGCATGTTGGTCGCCCCACGTTTATCCGCGAACATATGGCAAGTTCGACCCGCCCCCTATCTTTTTGCATTGGTCAAACTTTGACCCTGTGAGTCACAGTCAGCAGATTATCCAGCCAATCAGCACCCCCCCCCTCACGGACCACCCCCTCCCCCCTATAGCAAGGAGAGACGCCATTTCACATGTTGCTGGAGAGAGTGGAGAGAGTAGAACAGACTGCTGCTGCTGCATAGGGAACCATTAGCTAGGGCAGTGTTCAGTGTCTCTGCAGTCTTCACTGACTATCCAATCCATCCATCCATCCATACATGGGGAATATCCATCTCCCCCAGTGTCCTCCCTACTGACCATCACCACCAGTGTCGGCCATACTGACCATGTCCACCAGTGTCCTCCATACTGACCATAACCACCAGTGTCCTCCATATTGACCATCACCACCAGTGTCCTCCACACTGACCATCACCCACCAGTGTCCCCACACTGACCATCACCACCAGTGTCCTCCACACTGACCATCACCACCAGTGTCGGCCATACTGACCATGTCCACCAGTATCCCCACCCACTGACCATCACCACCATTGTCGTGCCATACGTGACCGTGTCCACCAGTTCCTCCACACTGACCATCACCCCCATTGTCGGCCATACTGAACCATCACCACCATTGGTCCTCCATATTGACCGACACCACCAAGTTGACCAGTGTTCCTCCACACTGACCTAGTCCGACCAGTGTCAGCCATACTGACCATCACCACCAGTGTCCTCCATAATTGGACCATCACACCACAGTGACCAGTGTCCCTCCACTCCTCCACACTGGACCGTCACCACCAGTTGTCCTCCCACTGACCAATCACCAACCAGTTGTCGGCCATTACTGACCAGTCCACCAGTTTGTCGGCCCATACTGGACCATGTCCACCAGTGTTCGGCCACAATACTGCCATCACCACCAGTGTCCTCCAGCTTTATTGACCATCACCCACCAAGTGACCATTGTCCTTGCCACACTGACCATCACCACCGTGTTCCTCCAAAAAACTGAGACCATTACCACCAAGTGGTCGGGCCATACTGACCATCACCACCAGGTCTCCCTCCTTATTGAACCCATCACCACCAGTGACCAGTTGGTGGTCCTCCACACTGACCATCACCACCAGGTGCCCTCCACACTGACCATCACCACTCCAGGTCCAAAGTAATGTGTGGCCAGTCCCCACCCAAAGTAACTTGTGTGAGCCGGTTTCCCCCCCTCCAAGTTATGGTTTGGCAGTCCTCATCCAAAGTAAGTGTTGGACGGTCCCCCCATCCAAAGTAATGGTGGTGAGCTGGTCCCCCATCCAAACGTCTGTGTGGACGGTCCCCCATCCATAAGTAATGGGTGTGCAGTCCCCATCCCAATTAAGGTGTTGACGGTCCCCATCCAAAGTAATGTTGACGTCCCCATCCCAAAGTAATGTGTGACGTCCCCATCCACGTAATGGTACGTCCCATCCAAAGTAATTGTGGCAGTCCCATCCAAAGTATGTTGTTGACAGTCCCCATCCAAAGTAAATGTGTTACAGTCCCCCTCCAAAGTACTGCCGCACATTCTTTGGATGGGGGCTAGCCACACATTCTTTGATCGCAAATGTGGACACGGGCAATGGTGACACGGGCAAAGGTGACACGCAAACGGTTGACACGGGCAAACCAAGGTGACACTGCAAAGGTGACACGCAAGGTGACACGGGCAAACAAAGGTGCAGGGGCAAAGTTGACAGTGGGCACACAAAGGTGACATGGCAAAGGTGACAGGCAAAAGGTGACCGGGCAAAGGTACAACTGTCAAACACAGTGACACAGGCAAAGGTGACCACTGGCAAAGGTACAAGACCGGGCAAACAAAGGTGACACGGGCAAACAAAGGTGACAGGTCAAAGGTGACACTGGCAACAAAGTGACAACGGAAACGGTGACACTGTGGCACGGGCTGCTCTGCAGCTCAAATCCCATGTGACTACAGTGTAGAATTCCTTGGTGTCTGATCTTAATTGCGTGACAAATAACATTTCTTGGGGAGTTTTGCCATGGATCCCGCTCTGTCATGTCCATTGTCCAGGTGTTAGACCCCTTAACAACTTTCCCAAACTATTGTGGCCAGAAAGGGGTTTCCTTTTTTGTTTTTTAAAATTCTCGCCTCCCATTGAAGTCAATGGCGGGTTACTGGTTTGCCGGGTTCGCAAACTTTTGAGGAAGTTCGCGTTCGCCGTTCGCGAACGGCAAAATCCGGGTTCGCGACATCACTAATGATAAGCTGAAAGAGGGGCAATCTGGGAGACCCTATAGTAGTACAATAAACATTGAAGGCCGAGACCTCCTCTCCAAGATTTAGATACCATTCGGAGTACTATGCCACACAAAACCCAGAAACAGCGCTTGTAGAAAGCAATATATGCGGGCAGGGGCTGCAACTGGCAGAACACAAAACATGTATAATGATTTTGGTAAAAGGGACATTTTTAGAGCAGTGATGCAGCCTAGCCAATAAATATGGTACCTCTGCCAGAATTCCAGAATTTGGTTGTCAATGGCGGCATTGTAAAAAAAACTCCCTGATAGGGCTCAGTAATTTTTCAAATGCCTTGGCGGTTTTTAAGCACGCA
Source organism: Ptychadena robeensis (assembly GCA_036250615.1). Classification (NCBI taxonomy): domain Eukaryota; kingdom Metazoa; phylum Chordata; class Amphibia; order Anura; family Ptychadenidae; genus Ptychadena; species Ptychadena robeensis. Next base: position 88,748,447 of record CM070037.1, read on the forward strand.
AATCTAGCCATGTGAATCTCAAGACCAGATAGACAATATATTACCTTAAAAGGAAAACCTTTTGAAAAGTCGGGGTAGTCTTATACGCCGGGTACTGAAAGTTCTGAGCCGGAGAAGTCTGTCTGTCACACATCCACAGCTCCCCCTCATCCCCCCTCCCTCTCTCCCTTCTCGAAGTTTTGAGAGGAAACCGTCATGATCACTAGAGGCTGTGGCCACAGTGGCTGAAACTGGTATTGCAGCTCAAACACATTAACCTCCCTAGCGCTCTTGCAAGGTCCAGATTTCTGTACCAAAAGTGCACCATAGACTCTAATGGAATTTTTTTTGTGTTGTAGGCCTGTAACTTCCAAAAATATGGCCGTACAAGGGTCTAATAGACATCCTTAATATATTAATGTTTGAAACACACAGTTGTTATAAAAAAAAAGTACATTAAAAAAATTATAAAATGTAAAATCTCTTGAGTACTTATTTGGTATGAAAGATTTAAAAACAGTATTTATGTTTGTTAATAATAACATTTTTATTACAATTGGAAATGTGTTTTGTTTTTGTTTTACTTTGAACTGTATTGGATACAGTTACCACTGTATCAAATACAAGCCATTTGGCACCCTCTGAAAGGGTTAACTTCAAAGAGCACATCTTGAAATGACACTGGGGGTTATTTGCCAGATGTGCTTTTTGAAGATAGCCCAATCTGCATATGAACATTCATATGCAAATTGGGCTGGGAGAGGGGTGACATCGGCTGGCTTTCTTCAGTGAAGCCAGCTTAGACCATCAGATCCCCAGGACAGCACAGAACAGTGAGTATGTGCTGCTGCGGGGGGATCTGAGCTTAGCTGGACGGCTCTATCTCATCAACTGCAATACTGACAATAAAGTGCTGGACGCAATGGAGCCGTCAGAAGCGCTAGGGGGGTTAAATAGCCTTCACTTATGATGTATTAAGTAAAATTTTTAGATTGCCAAAATTATTTTAGTTTTTATTGTTAAATGTATACAATTTATATCACTTGGATAACCGCAGGAAAACATTAATACCAAAAAAGTTTGCAGTGGGGGCGATTGGGAATGTAAACTACTAAAATCTCTTAAAGTAGTTGGAGATCTGGGGGTTGAAAGTTAAGCTAGGCACACACGGGTAGATTTGTAAAACGATTCGAGTACAATCAATCAACGTGCGCGGTCACGGTGATTGATTAAACTCGAATCTGCTTACAATCCTTCCTGTGTGTGCTGTCCTTCGAGGGGTTTCAATAGAGCCCCCTCGAAGTACATCGATTGAATGGGTTTCCAACATGTTGGAAAACCACATTCAATCAATCACCAACACTCAACATGAAATGTTTTCATGTTGAGTGCAGGGAAAGGAAAGCCGACATCAACACAGAGAAGTGACAGGCTCAGAGCACAGCTCTGTGTGAAGGGGGGCGGAGTCAGCACTCACTGCAGCCAGCTGTGCAGAGCAGAGAGAAGCCGGCTGGGGATTTCTCTTCAGCTTTCAGAATGATTTACATGCTGGAAGCTGGAGACAACTCTAGCTAGCCGGACTGAACGGTAATCGATGTGCCCATGTGGTGCACATTGATTTCCGTTCAATCGACCACCAATCAATCACAGCGTGGTGACGTCACCACGCTGTGATTGATTGGTGGTCGATTGCACGGGAATCTACCCGTGTGTGGCTAGCTTTAGAGTAGGCTTATAATAGCTATGCAGAAAAGTTTCTAATCAGAGAGCAGAGGCTCTGATAGGATAATCCTAACGTGTATGTCGGCAAACTGTGGTCAAGAAACCGTCATAAGTTGTCATAAAAGTCTTTATTAGGATAGTAGGACTGTTCGTTCATAAAGAAAAAAAACAGCGGGGCCACTCCCACACCAGTAGTGTACCCGCCTCTGTCACGTGGGCACACCCGGCTGTTCGCTGTTTCCCGATCAAAGTGGCATATATAGGGGGAGTATGGTGAGGGAGGTTTGTTGTGGGGTAAGCGACCATCCTTTCCCCCCCCCCACCACGATACCCCTCTCTCCTCAGTTGCTGGCGGACTAACCACCTGTCCCCGTCTCTGTCGGCTTCCTCCCCCAGGGCATCCACGCTTATAACCAGACTCCCTGGACTGCTCCGCCGGTTCCAGGCCTATACAGCACCTTAGGTGAGGGCTCATATTGGGTGGATGGGGGGAAGGGACGAGGTTGGGGAACGTTAAATCTATCCCATATCTCTACCATGTCCCCAGGGGTAGCACCAAGTATTCGGCGGAACAGCTGGGCTGATTATACACTACCCACAGCCCCATCTAAGGTGATCCAGCTTCACCCCTACCCCCTGCAACATCCCTAGGGGAAGGGAACACGTACCGGTGGGTGCACACTGGCCCGATCGACCGGCCGCCCCCAGTCCGGCCCCGTTGCTCCTCTGGCATCTTCTAGCACATGGTGGGAGCCTGACAAGCCGACACTCAACTGTGAGTATTTCGTAACGAAACCTAAACTAATGCATTGTAGAAATATTTACAAATTGAAACTTTCTTAGATCCCCGGCACCACCGAGGACAGAACTAGCCAACATGGGCTAAATATAATTTATGTACAGGAGGAGGAAATATTACTGTATGCCAATAATATATGTATGCCAACAATATATGTATATGTGATTATGACACTAGACAAGCACCTATGTATATAATACCTTTATGATGCTAATATAGTTTGTGTCTACTACAGAGATACCCTCCCTGAGGAAGCCCAAGTGGGCGAAACATGTAGGAGGTTTCTACAATCTGTCCATCTGTCCATCTGTCCAATCTGGAACCAATCATCCATGTGGAACCATTGTATACGATTTTTATTGTGAAAAATTGCTTATGTTTTTTTATATATGAACGAACAGTCCTACTATCCTAATAAAGACTTTTTATGACAATTTATTACGGTTTCTTGACCACAGTTTGCCGACATACCCTGTTAGGATCATCCTATCAGAGCCTCTGCTCTCTGATTAGAAACTTTTCTGCATAGCTTAACCATAAGGGGGGGGGCAGCTTTATAGATATGACATCTACACCCAAAGTACAATTATTTCTGCAATTTAGGCTTATAAAAGGCCATGTGTCCACTGCTGTTTCCCTGAGCTGGCCAAAAAAAGGATGCACCAGCACATTTGCCGGTGGATTTTTCATGACTTGCAGGCAGTTTTTCCATGTCATAAGCATTTGAATTACAATTACCATGTTGAAATCAAATCTGATGTGTGTTTTTTTTCATTTTGTGTGTGTTGGAAGAGGGGTAGTCTTATATGGTGAGTATATCCCAAACTCTATATTTGAACTGGAAAAGTTGGGGTTGTCTTATACACCCAGTCATCTTATACACCAGAAAAAAATACAGTAAACTCATGCCTGTAACCTATGAGCAATATAAAGAGTTATACATTTTGCTTAAATGCTTAAGAACCTGGTCTGAACTCCCAATCAACGCCCTACACTGTAGTCCCTGTAAGGGAAGGGTTATATAGGGTTAAGATCAAATCAAAAATATTTAACAAATTTTTTATATTTTTTTAAATTTTCTTCGTACACATTTCTAGAGGAAAAAAACAGGAAATGAAATGTTTATCTGACTGTGGTTTCTACATTAAGTAACAGACTCCGAGCTGTGCCAGGAGAGAAGACGTTGTTCTTTTCCTAGTAATGTGTAGGCAGATGTATTGAGCCAGGTGTGTTTGTTGAGCTTGTAAAAATCAAAAATAACATTTTAATTGAGCAAAGATTTAAACACTTTATTTTCAGTTATCTAAACTTATCTTTAAATGATTTGCCTAGTTCAGTAATATCAGCATATGGAGGCTCTCTGACTACACAATGACATCTGTCATGCTGTTATATTAAAGGGATAATAAGAGCCTTAAAGAAAATAAAAACCATCAAAAATCCAATCAGCCCTTTAGGGTAGGTTCACATGTACATTTGCAGGGTGTTTCTTCTTTATAATTAGCGAACCGCCTTGGTGTTTGGAAATCTTTGAGCCATATTAGGCTTACACTTCTTAGCCACCATTTGTAAGCATTTTTGGGGCATTGCAGTTGTGTTTTTTAATGTTTTATAGACGCCTCAGGAGCATTTCACTTTCAAATGCCTCTATTAACTTTAATGGGAGTAGTCTGGCAGTAATTTTTTTGGGTGGGTTATTTATTCATCCTTTATGGCAGTGGTTCCCAAACTGGGGGCGCGAAGGTATTGCAAGGGGGGCGCTGGCCCTCATTCTTAACCTGTGTTTCAATGGGGGGGGGGGGGGGGGGGGGGTGGCTCGATAATCACAAAATAGAAAAAAAAGGGACTTTGGGAACCACTGCTTTCTGCAATGTAGTTTTTAACTGCCCAATGGGTCAGGAGCATCTGTTTTACAAGAAAAATGTGTTTGTTGTTAAAAATTACATGGGTTCCTCCCTATTTCTCAACCAGACCTCCTATGTTGGTAAAGAGTCTGGCAGGGTTGGTAAAGGGTCTTGACACTATCTCCAGATCATACCTGATCCCCCTTAGCGCCTTAGACCTTAGAGCCTTTCAAAGTCTAGTATGGGTACCTGCCAAATAAGCATGACCCACCCTCAAGACAAAACCAGACCCACCAGGCAGACCTGGCCAGCAAAGGATAGTGTAGGGCAATGAGGTAGTGCTGGTCCCCCAGCCAAATGCCATACCTCAACAAGGGGTATGGCATGGAATAGTTCAGACTTTCCAGGAACCCTTACCCATTTTCCAAGGGTAAGTAATAAAAGTCCCTACATGAAAAATCAGTGGCACAAAGTTTAAAATTCACTTTAGTTCTGGTATTGCACATACTCCCTGCACTGTCCCGTGGCATAATCCTGTCAACAGTGGAAGTCCAGCCATCAACTGAATGGGAACAGGGATGCACAAGTATTTTTTCTCAGCCCCAGTGTCCTATATACTGTAGTAATGATCTTCGTCCCCCTCCTTCCTTTCCTGCATGGTCTAGTGGGGTGTCTGGCATTGCCTAAGGCAGTGGTTCCCAAACTGTCCTTGCAGGGCCCCTCATTTCTGTTTAGGAACATTTTTGACCAGTGGGTAATGTTTTCCTCCATTAATTCTTGTTTCTGCCTCAAATTTTTTTTTTTTTGCAGTCTTATTTCTGGATTTTAGTTTTATTAAGACTTGGAAACAAGGTTGGCATTAACAGCATTGTTCTATTCATGGTTTTGTCCAGTCAATTAGTAACCAACACACTTTATTCAAATGCACGTTTTATTGTATGCACTGTTTATTAGTTTATGAGACATTCTCAATGTCAGTGAAAGGTTAATTGTGTGGTATACATACATTGGTGTTATTGGAACCTGACTGGGCCATATACTTGTTATTTATGTTATATTTTATAGTTCACTTAAATATTGTTATAACTTTTTTTTTTATATATTAAAAACTAAAAAGGAGGACTCCATGTCATTTAACAAAACAAATACAATACACATATATATATTAGCCTAGGCTCCACTATCCATTAAAACCGCTGCGTTGAATGCAGGTATTTTACCGGAGTGTACGAGCCGCCCATTGATGGCAATGGGACAAAGACAGAGCTGTCTCCACAGCCCATCAGAGCCCCACATCCGCTGGTCCAAGCCTCCATCGCAGTTTGACACAGCCATCCGCGTCCATGAGAACGCAACGGAGACCAGCAGATCCATGCTCATAGGGGATCCTAGGGCTAACACTACCCCTTGCACATGCATCTTCAGAAGTACTCAAACATTTGCAAAATGTGCACCTGGCTCAAAATAAACCTTGAAAAAGCCCTCTGAACGCCTGCGGATGGCATTACATGTGATTATTTTAAGCTCATCTAACTTTTACTTAAAATCCACTGAATGCATTCTACAGCAAGTTGTTGTATCCCAGTGGTGATGATCATATCCAAACATTTCCAACTACTATGTGCTGTAAAGATGTTCACATCTGCAGTGTATAATACAGCAATAGTGTTGAGCTTCGAATATTTGAATTGCGAAAATATTCAGCGAATATTGACTATTCAAGAATTCGCAAAATTTTGCGAATATGGCGCCGGATATTCGCAATTTCAAATATTCGCGATATTCGCCATTGGGATGCTTATGGGCATAGATTGTGAATATATATTTGCCATGCTAAAATAAATAGCACATGTGACCATTCATTCTGAAGGTAATTGTGAGGTGATTATAATATATATATGAACTATAATATAGTTTATAGAATATCGCGAATTCGAATATTGCCTATGCAGCTCATCACTATACAGCAAATCAGTATTGCAGATTTATAATGCAGATATTACCTGGTATTAGTTGACACCAAACATGTCATGTATTTTTGCATGTACAAAAATATGTATTTGGCTGTGTATAATGGGGTGACACATAAAGTTCTCCACACCAGGTGATACCAGACTTGGTGAACTGCAGCCCAAATATTATGTTTAACAATAATGATGCCGGCTATGTGGGCTAGAAAACCGACGCCCCTCCATTTACATGGAGATCTATTGAGTGCTCCCCGCCCCCTTCTCTGTCACAATAACGTGATTGGGATGGTCGCGTAACTCCTGGATTTTCTCTGTGCCCGCATTTCCATGGATATGCAGGGTTCAACAGGGTTGTTTGAAAAACAAACTCTGGATGAGCTGGGCTGAACGCTAGGGAGGTTAAAAAGCAATCTCGTGGGCCAAAAATCATGATACAGAGGGCCAGATTCACCCCCTAGTGTGTAGATGCCTGTATTCATTTAGAATGGGTTCAGTCATTGAGGAACAGAAAATGCCACTTGTGGCAACACGGACCATTCACTATAGGCACCTGACCTAAATCATTTACAATCATTGTTGGCCATATAGATGTAATGGTTATGTGTACACAGATGTTTGGCTATAATGTATATTATTTATATAATTAGGATAGGCTAAGTTTTAATGAAGCTTGTTTAGATCACTATTCAAACACATTTCTGTGCAGTTTCTGGGCCTTATCTCGGCACCTGGCCAGAAGGCATTGGAATCCATGTTAGATGCATATGTGAATATGCTTCTGATTCTCTTTGTAGGTCATAAATGTTTTATCTGTTTGTTAGGCCTATGTTATGTGTCCTAATATATTTCTGAAAGTCAGCTGGTGTCCCACAGATCTTTTATGACTTTGTGAATTGCTGAGCCATTCAGAAGCAGGACATGCAGGGAGCACATACGTTTGTCCATTATTGCTATTGTTTCACAGCATATCTTGAAGCTTTGTTTGTACTTCGTTCATCCAGCAAAATCCTTTTCACAAGGAGCCAGTTCATTCACCAGAAATGTGAAAGCTACAATGGGGAAAAGTGACCTGATTTCATGGAAAGATCAACCTTTTATAATACTGCCACAAGGAGCAAACTGTATGAACTTCTTTCCCAGCAATACATAATTAAAAAGCATGTTAATAAAAAAGACACAAAGAATGAAAGCAGGCGTATTGTTCAGAATAGAAAAGTATACTCTTGGGATAAAAAAAAAACAGAGCACAGATTAAAACATAGAAAGTAAAAAGCCCAGTGACTAGGTTATTTTTCTTCATTACATCCACCACCCTCAGTGATAGCAAAAATAGAGAGGAAAAAGAGAAACATATACAAAATATATTTATATATTACTCTTTCTCCCTCCCTGATCAACTGCTATAAATTGATAGAATTTTTCTTTTTTTCTGCTCCTGCACCTATTTTTTACATTACCAACTATATTGGAAAGTGTCCAGATACAGTTGGCCATGCTTAATCTTTCAAGAAGAAACTACCGGTTCATAGAGATGAATTGTGGTAAAACCTCTTTGATCTATAACATATGGATTGTTAAATTCTTAATTTAAAAGAAGGGGCAGACCAAGAGTCTGTCTGTCATAGGTGTTCCAATTCCTTACTTACCCAGCATCATTAATCGTGATAATTTACTGTACAGTTTCCACTAACAAAAAATTATACTGCCAGGGAGGAAAAAATAAACCTATATGCCACATTTCAGTCAAAACGTGAAAACCTTAGGGACAAGACACTCTGGCTCCCCTCAACTTGTTTACTGCAATGAGAGAAAAGGTGGATGTTCAGACTTCTCTAGGCATTATGTACACTCATTGCATGGAAAAAGCAGAGGGGGCCCAGAGAGTCTTTTGAACAAGATGACAATGGGCCGAATTAAATCTGGCCCATGTCAGATCTGGCCCATGTCTGACCTAGAACCTATATATTCTTAAGGTGGCCATAGACGGATCGATTTTATGTTTGATTCGTGAACGATCGATCGCCGTGTGTGTTTGCTGCGATCGATCACCGTGTGCATTCGATCGGCATGCACGTTTGCTGCAATCAATCTTTAGTGGATGGAATGCTGCCCACCTGGAGAGATCGAAATGTTGGTGAATCCCTGTTTGATCGCCAATGCTTTGAATGGGGACAGAGAGTACCCATCCAATGAATCAGCCAGGGATTGCTTGGACAAAATGGTGTGCATCAATTCACAGAACATTTCTACATCTTGTCACCATGCTGCGATCACATGTGTATTGACTGGTGTATGGCCAGCTCAAGTTTGTAAACTCTATTGGACCACTTCTCTTTATTGTGTCACAGTTCATACTTGTATTCTAGCTTATTTTGACTTTCAACCCTTATTTAATGTACAGCACTGCGGTATATGTTGCCACTTTATAACTAAACATTAGTAAAAATTGTATTTGATTATTTGACCAACACCATAATTGGTTAAAACTGAAGAAATAGGTTGAGCTTGCTAGAAGTTAACATGAAGTCAGACCTTTAGGTTAAAACAAGAATTAACTTTTTGTTCCAGAATACAAAAAAGGATTTAGAAATCTAAAAGAAGCAATAATACATTATCCTAAAATATTAATAATAATATTATAATTTTTTTTACAAATTAATGTATGTTCAACAGCAACATGACTTGGCCAGTATTCTGGCTGTTGGTAAAGGTCTATTGCATCTTTGATTGCTCATTTTAGGTCCAGGCTAACATTGATTTCCCTCCTGAAATGGGGCGTGTAATACATGAAAGGTCTATAGGAAATATAATTGTATATTGAAGTGTTTAATTACCTGAGCCTCTGTTATAAAGCATGGATTGTGAGGGAAAATAGTAATGGCCAGCATTTTATTATGTAACCCTTCTCTAAAGCAGTGTACAAACAGCTACTATCCACACACTAACATGTAATGCTTTTGTGCTATAGATGGGGCAGATTTTATTATTGATAGGGGAACTGGAACACTAGGAGGTGAAATAAGAGTCTGGAAATGAAGTGAGGATATGGTATGGTGAGGATATAGGAATGGTGAAGCTCACCTCAAAAAGGAAGAAGACAGAGAAAAGGTGACATCAAGGGCTTGTCTCGATTTTGTTGATATACCCAATGAAGGTTGTGTTTTGCCCATGTTTAGCTTGCATTAAGCATCACATTTTTGGCTTAAACTTTCATTTTTTTAGGTCATATTCACATCTATTGTGTGGGACAATGCATGTCACTTCATTGAATGAGCATTGGGTTTCATAATGTATTTTGCCATACTTCAACTTGCTTTACAAGTTCCATTCATGTCAATGTCAGGTAATGAAAATACATGTAAATATTGGTGTGTGGACAGGATCCAATTGGTGTTTAAATGCAGTTGTGAACGTAGAAGATAGAATTGAATTGGAGATAGTTACTGCAGTGTTTATGGAGAAACTGGCTTTATTAAACATATATGGAGAAAAGATTTATTGACTTCATGATGGAAATCCTAAACCACTACTGAGGCATCTGATGGGGTTCAGTATTAGTAAATATAAATGTTGTCTCAGCAGTATCTTTACTCTCTTAAACATTAATTACTTAAGCCCCCCATACACCTTTAGATCACTCCTTACAATTTCCTTTAGATCTACCAACAAATATGTAGTATAGTGGCCTCCCGGATAGAATACATAATGATTGGAAGGTTTAGAAAGCTCCTCATATTACATGGTTTTGGTAGAACAAAAGTTGATTGTACAGAAATGGTATGGTAAGATTGTAAGGTGTATGGGGTCCTTAATCATGTTCCCTTCACAAGCCTCTAAAGATATGTTTTCAGCCTTGAAATGAATAACATATTATATTTCATCTAGTGACCATTTGCAGAACTACAGTAAGGTTAACTCCCAAAAGACTAGCAGCAATGGTTGTTACTAGAAATGCTTCACTAAATTCATGTTGGATAGGCCCAGCTTCATGTTAAATGTTATGCATCTTATGAATCATCTCTAGTTGTTACCATAACAGAAGTGGTAGGGGAATTTCAATACTCCCTACTTTTTTACCTCCTACTCCTGCTACTGTATTAGTCTACTATGTTTAATGGCTTTATTCCAGGGCCAAGTATTCCCACCACTAACCTCTGTTCAATCCCATTCCACAATAAACACCTTGCAATCTGACTGAGGACATGCATATTATAGAATCGCATGGGGTCATTTATGCCCAAGGCTGCTTATAGAGCCTGATACGTGAGAGTGAAATGAATTGGCTTTATCCCAAATTAAAGTTTGGTGAACTCCCTTGACTTTAGTGCTGTTCAGATTTTCTTGGATGGCTTTTTTCCTTGTTCTAAGATGTGGCTCTTTGATTCTGATCCTGTGGTGACCACCTCAGCTCACAGCATGTATCACATTTGCAGGAAGTCTTAGCAAATTGTTCCACATCCTTCATCTTCCAGCATGCGAGCCCATTTCATTGTTCATGTGTTCTGCTTCCATAAATACACCACGCTTCTTGTGCTGGGATAACTGCTGTTTACTGTGCTCATGGAATTTCCAGCTGTTTATAAATAAAGCTTTTCCTGTCTGCAGTAATGGACGGATGGGCTGCATCCATCACTTATATTCCTGTGGTTATTTCATGCAACTTTCGTCTATTCTGAACAGTGTATAGGCCACTTCCTTGCCTGTCTACACTGCTTAAAGCCAAAGTCTATTTTAATTGGATTTAATTTTGTTTATTAAAATATAATATAGCAAAACGGTTTCCATGTTTTTGCAATAAAATTTGGGTATTGTTTCCTACTTAGAGCTGCCAATCCTCTTCAGTTTGCTTCAGTCACTTCTTGGCTAAATGCATTGGCTCCAATTTCAGCTGTACATCATTTAATTTGTGGATGGTGACATGGTGGAACCATGGACTGGGCAATGTGTGATCAGGAACCTCCATACCAAAATCACTTGGAATTATTTTACTGAAAACTGCAAATAAAGACTGAAAAAAATGATGGAATCCTGTACACATAATTTTATGAGGATTGTGGCACCTGGGGTTTTCCATCAGCCCTTAGTAACATCTTATGTCCTTGCCCTATCTTTTTTGCAAAGTTGAAATTATGGAATACTATTAAATAATTTATGAGAGTTTCTTGAGACCCAAAGCAAACTTATGTGATCAAATGTAAAATGTGCACAAACTTCATTGCTGCCTCACAAACAATTCTGGATGTTGAGTGATCAGGATCACCATACTCCATTTATTTCAATGTAGCATAGCCTATTTCCACCATTGTCAAATGAGCCAAAATATTACAAAAAGGTGATTATGTTTCTATTCCTGGCCTAGCTATCTGTGAAGACATCCAACAATCATCTGGATCACATGGTTTTCCAAATACGATCTCCACTGGTATCATTTTGATCAAATTTTTAGGCTTGGCTCAGACTCGTCTGTTTTTAAGAATGTTGGGCAACACCTTGTTGAGACTGTCCAACAAGTTCACATTTTATCCAGTGGACCTGTTTACATAAAAAGGCATATCAGTAAATGAAAAGTGGATAGGTGTGAATCAGGTGTGTCACAAGTAAACAGTTTACACAAGTGAATGTTTTACTTTAGGCCTGGTTCACCCCTATCAGCTTTCATTAGTTGGCATGAATTTTAATATGAACAGGACTACTATTGGATATAAGGTGCACTGTAGGGATAAGCTCAACATGTATTGTCCAAAGCATGCTAAAATAGATAGATGTGAACTAACCACTGTCAATGTTCTTACAGAGTAAAGCTGTGCTTTACAGGCATGCACCTGAATCCTGGATCACATCTTATGCCATTCCTTTATAGATATATTCTACATGTTGCATGACACGTATAAAAGTAGTTAGGTTACAACCAGACCTAAAATCTCTATTTTTATTCTTGTCAGCACATGAGACATATCGCCTTCTTACTAGCTGGTTTGCCTTAATGATAGTGATTTTTGCTTTGAAATGTGCAGTTGACAAAACACTATAACGTTTATCCAACTATACCGTTTTTTTGAATGTATAGCCGCATTGTGTGTGTTTATATTTGCTTGGTATTCTGCGGTGTCCTGGGCCATCTCTGCTCTGTTATAAAAGAGACTGTGTCACTTAGAGACTTGGTCTAGGAAAGTAGGTGAAAGGTTGTTCATGTAAACTAACCATGATATGTGTGTGTGGAGCCCCCCTTACATGTGCCTTGTCACAAAGCTCCTTTTCATTCCTAAACACAGCCACAAGAATATTGACTTCCATGCTAATCCTGAGTTACATAAACTCGGCTGCCTAAATGTACTATTGGGATTAACATTTTAAGGAAGCCTATTCATCAAAACTGCTAAAACAGTAAAAACAATATGTGTTCTCATATATAAATCCAGATTCTTATGTGCAGAATGTTTTCATAGTGCTTTGTAACTTGAAATGAATTTCAAGTTTAGATTAGCTAGCTGGTTGTCCATGTGGTTGGTGGGTGATTGAAAGCCATTCACCATCCACCCACACAAATTGACAAATGTGTAAATGGTGGCATAGTTGTGGTTTCAGGGCGGGTACACGTAACCATGAACTCCTATTATTTGCTCCACTTTGATCTGTTAATTTACTAATGAAAGTGTTTAGATGTTTCTGTTACAGAAGTTCAAGAAAGTATTGTTCCTTGTGAAACAAATTCTAAATTGTTCTTGTCCCATGCACACTTCTTGTGTCATGACAAGGAAAGCTAATAGCCCTCATAATAATTGTTTTGGATTACACAATAAAATTTGAAGGGTAGAGGTGGAAATTCAATTAAAGGAGTAGGGCTGATGCCATTCTTAGAGCATGAGTCCACTGCAGATTCTGAGGTCCAGCACAGGGAATCAAGACGCATGCCCTCACATTTGACAGGCGGATTCCCCGCCCTTTTCCCAGACCTGAACCCAATTGATGTATCACAGACTGTCGAAGAGTTGGGGGATGCTTTAGTCCAGGTGTGGGAGTAGATCAGCCTGTAGTGTTTTTTTACCACTTTAATTATGAGTGTGACTCCAAATCCAGACCTCCATGGGTTGATACATTTGATTTCCATTGACAATTTAATTATTTTGCTGTCAGCACAATCAACTATGTAAAGAACAACGTGTTTAATAAGGATATTTCATTCATTCAGATCTAGGAGGTCTTATTTTTGTGTTCCCTTTATTTTTTTGAGCAGTGTATATCAGTATCAGGGGATGTAAGAACATAATTTAGAACATATGGTAAAAGAATTTGAAACTAATTGATACAGGCTGCTGGACATGTAATTAGTACATACAGTTGTGCTCATTTACACACCCTAGCAAAATTGATGATTTCTTAACCATTTTTCAGAGAATATGAATGATAACACAAAAATGGGGGTCTGTTGACCAGCACTCCCCCAGAGACAAGCGTCTCTTTCCCCACCCCCGTGATGAGCACCTCTCATGACTGCCGGACAGCTACCAAAGGCGGACTCACCAGCACTCTGCCAGAGTGTCCAGGGAGACAGAAAGTCTTCTCTCTCTCCGGATAGGCTCGTGCTTTATAGGTGGGACGCGCTGGGGGGAGGGGGTATCTGGATAGCGGAAACCCCCTGATACATGTGCTGACTCCACCCTAGCAGCCACAGCATAATCTATGCTTTCACTGAAAGCTCGGCTTCATAGGTAGGAAAAGAGCAGAGGAGCTAGACCAGTACAGATAGGAATTCATTTCTCTGAAGTCTGTGACATGCAAGAAGTTCAGAAACTGTGCTAGTAAATTCACTCTTTTCAACATTTAAAATTTCTAGCAAGTTAATAGGCACATTGCAAATGAAATACAATTGTTATAAAAGAAAATGCTTATTTATTATTCATTAATGAATGTACATATCTATGTCTATTTTTAAGCTGTGTGTTGGGGTTGCCCCTTAATACCAGCATTAAATAATAAAAGTTTAAATGGAAAAAAAAATCTCATAATGTGGATGTATCTGATAAACTATGTGCGTATTACTTTGATGGATGACATACTTGGGAAAGGATGTTGTCACCATTATATAGTGCTAGCCAGTGTATCACTGTTTGACATTGATGAATTGTAGTTATTAATGCAGAAAGGGCGATGCAGCAAAGGATCCTGGGCAAATTTATGGACCCAGCAGGATGTTGAAGATATTAAAAAGTTTGCTCAGCATAAAGCTGTCAGTGTATCATAGGGCTTGGTGCCAGCAGGAGAACAAAAAGTATGTCTTCCTTACATGTATCTTTTTGTCACTCTAAATCATAGAGCAGTTTTAACACATTTGATATAAATAGCATAAAAATTTTCATTTTTCCTTGACATCTGGGCTAAACCCTAATATTAGGCGGGTAAATTACAGTAGCAGGAAGCATTTGGGAATTCTTAATGGTATTAGCGAAACATTACAGTTTTAGCTGATCCCATATAACAATATATTCCGGGGGTGGGCAAACTAAGGCCCTGGGGCCAGACCTGGCCTGTTTAGCTTTCTTTCTAGCCCTTTGTCACCTTATTGAAAAGATGCTCCCCTCTGCTTGTTCACTTCAATGAGTGAACATTATACCTATAGGTGTTCAAATGTTGCCTTGGGGGATGATACAGTGGTGTGATCAAGTGATGACACTGTGGACACATCCTCATAGGGACAACAGGCAGTCTCTAGGAATTTATTGTGCTCATTGCAATGAATGAGTATTTTTTTAAGTGCTGGAAATGTAAAAAGATAATAATGTCCCTGTCACACATCGCCACATCACACATCATTTTAAGTGATGCCATCGAGGCATGGAATTGGCAACCTATTCCGGGAGGCCATTGCAGGCTCTTAGTCCTATGAAATTTAAGAAGCTAGTGTGGCCCATAAGTCAAAAAGTTTGCCATCCCCTGGTACATTCAATCAGCAGCAGCCCTGTTTTCTATGCCAGCGAGACTGATCCGGGGCTGTTTACGGACTGATTTGGCCTGTTTAGATTTTTAATCCAGCCTAGCAGTATGATTATTGTTATTTGTTGGAAATGGTACAGATCACAATATCCCTGGGATACATCCCTACGGAAATTTTGACACCTATGCTGAGTGGCCATTAGAGACTTTTGGTTCAGCCCCCCTGTCAAATTTAAGAACCCAAAAAAGGTTTTCCATATCAGGTAGATGCCTGAAACCCCACTAGGTGAAGCCATGTGTTGTGTCCTCCCATCTCCAGTGCTTTCATGTGTCTGGGTGCTAGAAACGTAGTGTTTCAAGACGCTGGTATGAATGCCCCCTTATACCCCAGCGTAGCACACTTGCCAGGCTTTTGGTTTGTATGACCCCCCCTTACAGTGTAAGGGCCCTTTCACACTACATTTTTACAGTACTGCATTTTCTCATAGAATGCAGCATATCCAAATATGTTTTTTTTATAACGCCCTGCTGCATGCATTTTTGATGCATTTTTCATTGCTTTGTTCAAAAATGCATGCCTTTAAAAAACACTTGCCCTTTCACACTAAAGGCGCTGTGTTGTGTTTTTTAAATGCGAACTTTAGCAGTAATGCGTTTTCTCATAGAAAAGCAACGTTACCAAATATTTCCTTAAACCAGATGTTGCACCAAACACATACCGTAACACAAAAGACTATTGAACAGTTTAAAGCAAAGTTTGAAGCCAAAATAAAAGTGGCCAAAGCCTATAAGCCGAAGACAGCCCAAGGAAGCACTGGTGAGGAGGCCTGGGAGATACAATAATGACCAGATGGCACTCCCGGAGTTCTTGGCGGGGGCAGCAAACCCACACCTAGGTGGGGTATATATGAACTGTGAAAAAATATATATTACAAAGCCACATTAATAGTATAAAACAGATCATGTTTAGAAGTACAAATCATTTTCTCCCAAATGTATATACTAACCCCCCTTGAGGATTTAACAATGCCTACTTCTTGGTTACTTTTTTTGTTTGGCCCACTTTGTTGTTGAGTTTGACACCCCTGGTGTAATCGATGCAAAACGAATTTCTTCAATTGGATTCCTTTGGTTCTTAAAGACATGTGCATGCTCCAAAATACAGCCAAATACAACATGACACATTGTTTTGGAACGGACCAGAGTCCTGGTAAGTGCCAACAGTGAAAGAAAAGGGGGGGGGGTGATAAGAGTGTGTTGTATCTCCTCCTAAAAGAAATCACTTCTACAAAGACATGGTTTACACCCTGTGGTTTTGGTATTTTGACTCTGTTACCCCCCAATTGTTTCATTAACTGCCAACTGTTGGGAGAAAGAATACAAATGTGTTCAGATCTGGCTCTTCAAGCAATATTGTTGGACAGCAGTGTTATAAATAGATTGGTCTGGTTCTAATGCCTTGGTCAGACATTAATGCCAGTGGTCTGCTAGAAGTCACATTGTAGTCAAATGCAAAACTACTAAATAGCAGTCAAAAAAGAAGAGGAAGGAAAACAATGCCTGTGATTTCCATTTGCAAAACTATTCTAGTTTTTTGGGGTCATCTCATGGGTGACTCTTTAGTACACCCATTGTTAACTTTATTAACACCAAATAGCTGACACTGATTATCCCTAGCCTGTGATTGGTCAGTGCTGGCATTATATAAAACTTACACCAATGTCTAAAGTCCCATAAGCACTAGTAGTCCCCTTCCATGGCAGCAGACTCAGTAGAAGACGTAATATCTTAAAAGGAAGGTTTTCTATTTTGAGAGATACAGACAGATTTTAAGTTCATCATTTATTAATTGAATTTTCAGTTTGAACTATTAAAAAAATTGATTTTTAAAGTCAAATAAATTTGTACAATAAAGCCAATCAGATCGAAAATTCATTATTTATGTTATGTTCATTAGTTATGGGTTTTAATAGGCACATGTTGTTTATGTAAGTTGAAGTGCTCTTTAACTTTTACAATGCATTTCTATCTCCAGTCTAGCTGTATTAAATGCCTACAGAAAATTTTGGCTTTGGCTCTGGGGTTTGTCAGCTGTGGCAATATTCATTCTATATTCTAAAGCAAATTCTACTCCAGGAACATTATTTACTATAATAAAAAGATATGTTTTCATGCACAAGGTATGCCGAAATAGAAAGGATATGCTTATGTCTCATCTCCTCGCCCTCCTATCTGTAGTTCTGTTAGTGTCAGGCTTTAAGTTGAGCCTGACCTTTGTATGCTATTTAGGCATGTCAGAAGGATTTAATAAATTGGGAAATAAGAGTCTTGTACTTTAGAGCAAAGCTTTCTAGTATGAAGGGGATCTGACAGAACCTAGGGCTGAATGCTTAAAGAATGAACAGATTGTACAGGTAGGACAGCGGTTATTATACCTACTTCAAAACAGGATTTTCTTTTTGGCCAGAGTATCTCATTAATCTTTAAAACCTGCTCTGCTATTTCCAGGTTTGGAAAAGTAAAAAAAGAGCAATAATAAAAATCTACTATAGGGATTGAAAAGACCCAAATAGTATAATCCCACTTTGTCTCTCTGCAACATTTAATCAGCCTTCTGTCATACTTTACATCAACTGTAATCAAACTGATTAAAATCACATTCCCTATTCTCATTCACATAATGGTAAAAACTGTTTAGCTGGATTTAAGTGTATTTCAGCAGCACAGCAAAATCATTTCCAGATCATGTTATTCTCTAAAAATAATTGAAAAAATTTTTTTTTAGTTACCAGCTGGCTGGAAGAGTAGCATCTCTGCCATCATTTAGCCCCAAGCAGATATAGGGAAAGTGGTGATAGGGAAAGAGTGTACGGCCTTGACTCCACTATGCGTTAAGGATGCGCTGTGTTAACGGATCAAAAAAACGCAACCTATGTGCTTGGGATGTGTCGGGGATCCATCAGGGATAAGTTTAGGGATGAGTTTGTGATGTATATGTTTTTTTGTGGTTTTTTTTTAACCATGAACGGATTGATCAACGCATCGAACAACACATACTATTGCATTTCAACTGACTCAATAAGTTGGCTTACGTTGCGTTAATGTAAATGCAGTGCTCTGTGTTGATTTTAACGCAATGCAAGCTGACACATCACACTAACGGATGTGTAGACACATCCACTGACTTTCAATGGATGCATCAACATCCCTGCATTTGACGTACAACACATACTGGAGTCAAGGCCAAGATCTGGGGGAGGTCTTAAGCTGGGCATAGACGTGCCGATTCCTGCCCGATCAACCGTGCGCGTTCCCGCATCTGATCGGTATCAGGTCGGCAAGGAATCTGGTGCACCATCTTGCAGGATTGGACTAAAATCAGCCGGCATGTTGGATCGCACAGTGATCCGACATGACGGATAATTTTGATCCGATCCCATTAGTTCGGATGGGGACAGCCGAAGTAATGGGCGGCACACAAAGGGTGCCGGATGGTTCTCGGCACTAGCATGCGTGATGATGTCATCAGGCCCGCTAGGTCGGGTCGGGGATCGATGGGAAATTGTCCTGTCTATACCCAGCTTTAGTGCCTGGCTCACACACAGCTTTAATCAGCAGGAGCTTATAAAAGCAATAGGAGGCTAAATTAAGACTTTTGTGTGGTATTCTCCTTCACTGATTTATTTCCAATTATCAAAATAAATATGCTAGATATTAAAAATGATTTAAACAAATTGGTCAATTAAGTAGTTTTACTCAAAACCTATATAATTAGGAGAGCCTATAAACTAAAAAGAATGACTTTGGGCATTTTATTGATGTTTGGTAACTTTGAGTAACTGTTTTTAAAATATTTATTTTATTTTTTATTAAGGCACAATCTATCAAACAATATAATACCCACATACAATCTTAAAAAATGACTATCCAGTAAATACATACTAATTATATTAACCCTTGTGTAGCACTGGCAAAAAACTTGACCACTGTTTATGTATGAATGAGTAGGAGTCTATTTATTGCAAAGCAAAGATGTAGCTTTTCCAATCTTCAATGGATGGGTTACCAGCAACCCCCTGCGTCACACAATGACAACTTGGGGAAACCCCCCAACTGGACACAAGTTCCTTACATTTAGTTATCTGGGGGGTTTTTTAATTATTATTATTTTTATCATCATCATTATTTATTTATATTGTGCCAACATATTATGCTGCGCTGTACAATAAATAAGGGTTAAGATACCACACAAGATAACACACAGATACAGGTTAAGACACAGGAGAAGAAGAGTACCCTGCCCCATCGGGCTTAAAATCTAATAGGTTAGGGAACAGAGTATATAATTAGTTGGGGGGATACTTTATTATAATTAATTATTTTAAAAAAATATTTTGTTTTCCTTAAATTGTATGGTTCATACAAATCACCAGGGGCCCACAAGACTGCAATACCATAATAATAAGTAATAGTAGAATGTTGTACTGTGTCAGCCGTTAATGAATATAGAGTTTGGAGTTTAAGTGATACCTTTGGTTGGTCATAAGAGAAGCAAGCTTTCGGGATGTTGCAGATGGTATTAGCCTGAAGAAGGGATTCCTGAAAGCTTGCTTCTCTAATGACTTCAGTTAGCCAACCAAAGGTATCATTTAAACTCAAAACTCTCTATAAAAATAAGTAATAACATAGGGGAGGTGAAGGTACATTAAAAAATATATAAATACTAGGTCCATTTGAACTCAGATGTCTCTTCGGTCCCTGACCTTAGCAGTAGAAGCTCTGAGATTGATCTTCTTATTACCTTAGTTTGGAAACCTTGGAACCCATACACACAGGCACATCACGGACATCACTTCCTTAATGTGCCTTTATAGACATGTCAACACGTTTTGAACAGGTTTTTTTTATATGGCGTTAACAGGTCCGTAAAGCTATAATAAAATGTTATAGAGAAGGACCCTTGCTCTCTGCATGAAGGCAGTGGTCTCTTTGCAGTTGGACCTAAGCTAGAGCACATCAAGGCGCATGGGCTTTGCTCATTTTAAACTTAAACAAAAACATCCGAGCAGTGCAGTCCCTAACAAAAGAATGCCAATTCCAGGAATGCCAGCTTCAGTCACATCAAGCTTAGACACTTGTGCAATCCTCCTGACCTGTTCATTCCAGAGCTGAACAAAATTAGGGATTAGAGTCTAATATTATCAGCAGTTGCAGGGATGAGCAATGTGTCTTTAATCCTTTTCAGAGAGGTGAAGCTTCATAATAGTGTTTTTGAGGGTTATCAGAGGGCAGGGAACCTGGCAAATGAAGATGGCTAGTGATATCTTTCTTTTTTTCCGATTGAAAAAAAAGAAAATATAATGTAGTGTGCCTAACTATTGAATATTAATTTCTAGCCATCTCTGCAGTCTCTTTCTGTGATATTTGGTGTAACCCTGCATTATTCACATTACATGCACAGGTGGTTATTGTGTAGTCCTTGTTGTTTATGTGGAACTATATGTTTGTTCTATTTGACTGCTTATGTACATTTACAATAGCTGATAGATTTAACTGTGACTTTGGTCCGTTATTACTGTGGCTAGTATAGTCATGGTGGCAATGGCCATTGCAGTACCTGTGACAATGTCTCATATATATTAATTGTGTAAATGAAAGCATATTAATTGTACCAATAGCTGGCACAGAGACTGTTTCAACGATAATATGTTTATAGCAATAGCTAATAAATAAATCATGGCAATAATATTAAAGATTGACGTAACCCGTGCATATACAGTGCAATGGCTGATATAATAACGCAGTGACCAACATATTAACTGAGGTACATTTTAATAGTAAAGGCACAGAAAACATTCTTACCTTTTCTGCACACTGCTAATAAATCCATTTATTTGATTGAAAACTAAGCGGCATGGCTGCACTGCTTTGTTAATGCTCAAGTGGACTCTGTCCCTTTACCTGAATGGGAGGCCCTGTGTCTCCGTCTTTCTCCCTGATTTGGACACACTGGAAACAAGCTCCTAAATATGCTACATAAATGTACAATACTACCACTATTCCACGTTTAGAAAGGTCCCTGATGAACATCTCAAGTGCTAATCCTTATCTAAAAATGTAGTGTTCATATGACCTGAGATCTTCTAGTTATCTTGAACCTTGAAAAAGCGGTAACCCTGAGCCATACTTGGAGCAGCTTACCTATTCCCAGCAATTCCGCGGCATGTTCCGGCGATGCTGGACAGGGATTATCTGATAGAGATGGTAGAATATTTCTTTGAAAATTAGACCAGTTTGAATTTGTGAGTTAATTGCAAAGCCCCTGAATATGGTATCCGCACTAAACTTACTAGAGATGCAAGGGAGGGTCTAGAGTATACAACAAAGAAGAAAGTATTGCTCTGACACAAAGTAGATTTTGACATTAAGTTCAAAGTCAAGTTAAAATTTCTAAAGTTGAAATTTGACTTTGAACTTTTTTTATGCCAAAAACTACATATGCAATACCTTTTTTCAAATGTTTTCACAAACCTTCACTACATCTCTAGCAATTTTGGTGATGGTAGCATGTTTTGGGCTTTGCAATCAACTCACGTCGTCAGATAGTCAAAAAAGCTTGACCATCTCCAGCATGCATAGGCATTCAAATCTGGGAGCAATGGGAGTGCCAGAGTAGTTAGGGAGGGTGAAGCCGTGCGAAACAGGTAAAATAAAAGCTTGAAGATCAAATGGCTACATTTTGTAGAAGCACTTCCCCAGCTTAGTTGGTCAACTCAATAGCAAAATATATGAGCATGCAAATACAGTACATGCAAATTGTATGTAACCTTAAGCTGGCCATACATGGGCCGATTTCATGTTCAATTCCTTAAGGATCAATCGTTCACAGCGATCATCCGGTGAGCGATTGTTTGGGAATCAAATGCTGCCCATCTGCAGGGATTGAACCCGCTCCAAGAAAATGACGATCGAACAGGGATCTGACATGTTGGTAACTCCCTGTTCGATTACCATAACTTTGGATGGGGACCGAGTGTCCCCATTAAAAGTATCGGCCAGGGATAGATTGCGCAAAGTGGTGGTCATTGATTCGCCGAACTACCAATTCTTTGCGTCACCATGACTCCACCATAGTTGGCTTGCATGGGTATCGCCCCGTATAGGGCCAGCTTGATGATCTCTATTGCCCAGCAGGTCAGAAACTGTGACTCCTTATCTGTTGCTGATATGAGTAAAAGCTTAAAACTCAAAGCATAATGGCAAGCAGCAAACAAATGTGAGCAATGGCACCCCCTCCCCCTTTACTTTACTCTTTTTAAGGAATCACAATAGTGAAAAATCATTTCAAATTTTTTTTATAGTGTAAATTTTATACAAAACACATGAACACAACACACAGAAATAGATGTTATAGCTGACCAAAACAGAGCTGTCTGTGAGAAGTGCTGGATGCTCTGTATGTAACAGGAAGCCTCTCCCATCTGCTGATGTTTTCTTATTATAGGAAAGAAACAACATAGTTTCACATTTGTGAAAATAAACACTCTGCTTACAGCTGAGTTCCAGACAAAAGGCTGAATGCATAGGGAATCTACATTTATATATTTCTACTTCCCAATAAGATGTTATTAGGTACACATTGGTCAGGGTCAGGGCCGGGACAAGGTTCACCAACAACAGAGGCTGAGCTGCCCAAGTGTGCCCCCCCCCCCACATAACCACATAATTTTAATGTAAACAAACATAATCCTGTCAACAGCGCAGAATAAAAACTAGAAAAAGTGAGTGCAAAATTCCAGGTGCAAAATTCCAGGTGCAAAATTCCAGGTGCAAAATTCCAAGTGCAAAATTCTTTTGTCATGTCACCTTTGCCATGTCACTTTTGTCATGTCACCTTTGCCATGTCACTTTTGTCATGTCCCCTTTGCCATGTCCCCTTTGCCATGTCACCTTTGCCATGTCCCCTTTGTCATGTCCCCTTTGCCATGTCACCTTTGCCATGACACTTTTGTGATGTCACCTTTGCCATGACACTTTTGTCATGTCACCTTTGCCATGTCACCTTTGCCATGTCACCTTTGTCATGTCACCTTTGCCATGTCACCTTTGTCATTTCCCCTTTGCCCATGTCACCTACTCTCTTTTTTTACTCTCTTTTTTTTCGATAATAATTTTTAATGAAAATGTGCATAATAAACAAAAACAATCATGTAAAGTCATGTAAAAATCATATTACAATGCACATGTTAGCATCAAGATTTGGTCATCAAGCAGATACAAAAGTAATCATATATCTAC
>CM070037.1:88777484-88815435 GCA_036250615.1 Ptychadena robeensis
GAGGATGATGTGGTCAAAATACTCATTTGCCTAATAATTCTGCACTCCCTGTAGAAGGTTTATGAATAATTGCAATCTGCTGGAGGATCCTGAACCTTGATGTTCATGGGACTCCAGAAGAACTATCAGTTTCAAATACCCATTTTCTGCTTTAATGAATGAAATATCTAGGGGTTTTATACCTTGTCAAATGCATTCAACTATTTGACGCTTTTCGGCAGCAGAGAGATACTTTTTCTTTCCCATGTTGCTTGAAAAAATGGTGATCTGCTTAATAATGTGGGACAATCTTGTTTAGTAGTTTATCCCGGCAAAAAATTATCAAACTAAGTGTCTGAGACTGATTTCAACGGTCAAAAGAGCCCTGAGACACAATACCATCCATGAGTTTAAATGTAAAACAAAGCATTTAATCTTTAGTACATGTAAGTACAATTTGCAATAATTTGTAGTAATATTCTCTTTAACATTCAGTCAATTTATAGATAATAAGCATTTCCCTCCCATTTAACATTTCTTTAATAATCCCACGCCATTTTCTAAAAGGAGAAAAAAAATGATTGGATTTACTTAGGCAGAGGCTGTACTGGGGAGGTTAGCGTGTGTCTTGGGGTGCGTTTCTAAGACATGCCTGAACCGCTCCCATTATCCCCAATGTGTCCGCGGCTAGATGTGCCAGAGCTACTCCCATTGTCCCCAATGGGTCAGGCCTAACAGGTGCAGCCACAAGACAGCTACGGAAAATACTGTGTTTTCTGATCCGTGTGGCAACTGAAATGACTGCATCAATGGACGCGCACGGGTAAACCACACAGAAAATGCATGCTTTTTGCATGTGTTGTCTGGCTGCAGCAGTGGAGCCTCAGCCTAAAATATTTTTGCTTAGATCATTCTCTACTGGTTGCTGTGACTTAACCATTTACAGCACATTTTGCACAAACTTCAATTACCAATTTTTTGTTCTGCTATGCACACAATGAGTACACAAATTCAATATAAAAGGGCTCTGAGCATCTTTTCAGAGTAGTGTTGAAAGTTTACCCCCTCGCAGTGGAATAAAGGCGTTTCTTTCTGACAGATTCCTTTTAAGCAACATAAAAGATCTATTTATTATTATGAAGAATTTTGGCCTTTCTTAGAACATTCTGTCCTCCTCCCTCCCTAATATGATATAACAATCAATGCATACATCTCTTTCATAAACCAAGATTTAAATCTTACTTGTTTGTTTTTGATAGAAGAAACAGTAAAGACTGGTTATAATTGTCATTACTTATTGTCTTCAATTTGTTTCAAATTGGGATGTTTTTTTTTAAATGTATACATTTTACAGCAAAATCACAGCACATATTTTACAATATGGAAACAAGTTATAGCAGTCACTTATACTGAGGCGGACTTTTATCCTCAACATTAAAGTTCTCAATTGCAAAGTGTATTAAAGGATTACTTTGCAGTTTATAGTGGAACCATCCATTCTGTACTAGGACCAAAAATAACATACAATTCTTAAATCGCTGTTGTGATGCAGTGTATAGTTTGGGTAGCCACAAGCCGTGATCCACCAACTGTTAGATAAATAGACAGGTTAGAAAAAAAAGGAAAAAAAAACAAGTGAAAGGAGAGAAAGATGGGCAAGTTGAGGAGGAATACTTATAAGCTGGATAATCAGGGAAAAAAGGGGGTGGAAAGGAGGACAGGTAACAAAATGGGGAGCGAGTCTGAGTCTTCAGAAGAATGGAAATTTTTTTACCAACTGAATGCAGGCATCTTAGAGCAGGTAAGAGCATTTTTTGTTTAAATAAGTGTAAGGTGTTTAAATAGGTTCCAAGAAACCATTGCTTGTAAAAGCTTTTTGTTGGGAACAATCCAAAACTGTTTAGCCAAACGATTGTGTAGGTTTCTCCCACATAATACATGCCCCCCCCCTTTTTATGGATTCAAAATTGTAATATTGACTGCAGTCAGGGGTTGATAAGAAGGATTTAGCACAATTGTGGGCAAAATGAAAAAAAAAATGCCTCAACTGCTGTGCCCCAGGGTAATTCCTTTCCAACACCAATGTCATCAGACCTGGGTTCAGTGGAGACACACTTTACATGGTTATCGTATAAGGGTACAGACTACAGCACCCATTATCAACCATTCTAAAGCTAGCCATACACAGTCGGATTCCATGGGCGATCGATCACCCATCTGATCGATTCCGGCGATCTCAGCGGGAATCGGAGGTCCGATCGAACGGCCAATTAAGTCTGTCCGACCGCTACATACCACCTTGTCCCACGGATTCCTGGACGATTCCGTGTCCGATCGCTTACTTCCCAAATGGCAACTCCCCCTGATGTGTGCTGAATCGGATCAGAAAGACCAACATGTTGGTTCTCTGTCGGATCCGATTCTGGGCCCCTGATCAATCGGACATGTTCGATCGGACAAGGCTGCACGCGATTCCGGCACAATCGTTTGGCGTGCACGCACCCGGAATCGAACGTCCCGGAATCCAATGGGAATCGGACCCGTGTATGGGGGCCTTTACTCTACAAAAAGAAGGATTGAGTCCCATTTATTAAAATGCACTTATAAACTGAGCAAAAATATAAATGCAACACTTTTTGGTTTTGCTCCCATTTTCTCAAAGATCTGAAACATTTTTTACATAAACCAAAAACCCATAATATTATGCACAAATTTGTCTAAATCTGTATTGGTGAGCACGTCTTCCTTGCCGAGATTATCCATTCCACCTCACAGATGTGGCATATCAAGGAACTGATTAGACAGCATGAATATTGCACAGATGTGCCTCAGACTGCCCACAATAAAAGGCCACTCTAAAATGTGCAGTTTAATCACACAGCACAATGCCACAGATGTCGCAACATTTTAGGGAGCGTGCAATTGGCATGCTGACTGCAGGAATGTCTACCAGAGATGTTCCACTTCAAATAAATGTTCCATCTCCAAAGGCATTTTAGAGAATTTAGCAGTACACCCAAACAACCTCACAACCACAGACCATACACCACTTTCCAAGATAGGCCCTATCCCCTCCTGAGGTGGCTAACCTTTTGCAGTGACTTCCTGGCATGGGCTGCTCCTCTGGTAGAGGGCTGTGACATGGTTACAGAGATGGCCCTGGACACTGATACAGTGACTTTGGTTCTGTAAGTACACCTGTAGGATACTTGTTTGTAACATATTCACAATATCTTGGCACCTTATCACCGTATGAGTTGTAATGACCACAACAAATACAGTGTTTATGTTCATTTTGGTCATGTTGATATTGGACAATCTCAATGTATTTACCACTGCTTCCAAGAAGGGCCGTCTGTCCCCTCCTGAGGAGGCCACATCAAGGGGATCCACCTTTTACCGTTGTTTGTCTGTTTATTGATTTGGGGACAGTGGCTCTTACCTGGTATTACTTACTATATTATTTGATCCCTACACAAGTTGATTTATTTGCATTTATATAATGTTGACATGTTATGCAGCACTTTTCA
Organism: Ptychadena robeensis; assembly: GCA_036250615.1. Lineage (NCBI taxonomy): Eukaryota > Metazoa > Chordata > Amphibia > Anura > Ptychadenidae > Ptychadena > Ptychadena robeensis. The sequence goes on from CM070037.1 coordinate 88,780,994, forward strand.
GAGTCTATTGCCATGCCATTAGGTGATTATAAGAGTAGCTTGCCATCTATTATTTCTTCAAATGGTCTATAACATAGTCCAAAGTAGTTTTTTACAAAGCCAATTAACTAACTAAAGTATGTTTTTCAGATGTGAAGTAAAACTTGGAATAACACACTCCATGCAGATAGTATTCAGGATGAACCTTGGACACTAGTATTGTAAGGCAAGGGTACTACCACTGAGCCATAATAGCAAATATAGCCCCCACTACTCTGGAAATATAATGTGTGCTCCTCCTCCTTACTTTTGTACGGTCAGGTACTAAGGTAGAAATATTTCATTCTCAATTGATGTTTCAGATTATTTCATTGGTGTTCAGGCCTTAACCTTGGCCAAACCATATATCAATTGAGAAAGCCTTGTATACAGGGAAAATTAACCATACCCTTTTGGTAGTAGTAAGTCAAAGCACCTAGAGCAATTGAAGATTTGCTGGTGGGTGAACTGTTCGGTTAGCAATACAGAATGAGGGTCATTCCACACTAGCCTGGCTGCGGCATGCCTACCATCAATGCAACCTTTGCGATGCGGTAACACTGGGTTTTGGTGGTAACGTAAATGGTTGTCTTATTGCTAGCGTGTCTGTTTCCAGCCAAAAATCGAGCTGTAGCCCTGTACAATTTATTATGTTTACTATAAGCAGTATATGGTTATGGTCAAGGTGTAGCTAAATTGTTGGTTACACTTGCAAGATTGGATTAGATTAGTTAATGCAATGTTTCAGGAAAAGCATAAAATGGCATTGTATATGCTGTGCACAGTAAAATGAATATCCTAACTAGATACACATTTCTTAAGATGCAGTGTAAACATTCTGCAGTCAGTCAATAACTCTTAACACCTACCTGCCCCGCGGTAACCACCACAAACATACAGCTTTCCCTCTACCGCACCAGCACTGCTTGAATTGCTTCTTAGGGAAAGCAGAGGATAGGGCATTGAGGGACCATCTCTCCAAAAATTTGCATCAGGATTGTAAATTTCCACAGCATCAAGACACTTGCGGGCCTGTCCTTTGTCTGGACCATCACAACCAATTCCACCTGCAAGAACAAGAATCTGGTGAATTAAATGGTACAGTCAGTCTTGCTCAGCGCGTCTTTAGCAATTTCATTGAAGTATACATGTTTAATTTGCTTTCTCTGTTGGTTCCATGGTAGAAAGTGTGTACCTTGTCTGGTACTGATAACATTTGGCCACTACCAGTGAAGTGGATAGTGTTAGACAAACTATTTGGCTTTTTCTAAACTATCTATTGTGATAGAACATTTAACTATATAAAAAAAAACCGGACATTGTAAAGGTGGGCATAATTTTTCAATCTATTCCTGAGCAATCAATCACGGCCACCCTTTCATGGTTGTGAATCCCTGTTCGATTGCCATTACATGGGTACAAAGGGTTGATTGCGCAATGAGGTGCGCATCAGTTCTCCATTCAATCAACTGACACTCGAGTGCAGCGTGGTGACATGATCATGCTGTAATCGAGGGTTCATCAATTGAATAAAAATTACCCAGGGTCTCAAAACTCAAGTTTTCACTATGCTTAAGCTGGTTGGTTTTCTGCACCTTCTGCTGCTTCTGGTTCTATTTTGATATATCACTTGTTTTGTTTTTGATATATTGTAATTTTTTTCTTTTCTTTTTTTCTCTCCTGACATTTGACTTTTGAACCTTGTTATTTCTTTGTAAAAAATGAATACATAAAAAGTTATATAAAAAACATTTATCTTTTGATAATTTAAAAATCAATACATTTTTACCTGAGTTGATTGACCAAAAATTATGGAAATGGAATATAAAATCAATCAATGATCAGTGATGTCATGTTGGTAAATTTCCATAGATAGTTCAAGTATCTCACAGAGTTTTGGATAATTTTGTATCTGATGGTACAATGGAGCTTGAGCACAGGTCTATGCAATGAAATTGACCTGTTTTAAATCGATTATACATTGCGTGGTTGTAGTTTGATGGATGTTAGGCTGGCAGTGGATATTTACACTCACAGGCCACTTTATTAGGCACACCTGTCCAGCTGCTTGTTGACGCTAATTACCGATCAGCCAATCACATGGTGGCAACTTAATACATTTAGGCATGTTGACATGGTCAATGCGAACCGCTGCATTTCAAATAAAGCTTCAGAATGGGGAAGAAAGGTGATTTAAGTAACTTTGAACGTGGCATGGTTGTTGGTGCCAGACAGGCTGGTATGAGTATTTCAGAAACTGCTGATCTTTTGCGATTGCCACGCACAAATATCTTTAGGGATTACAGAGAATGGTCTGAAAAATGGAAAACATCCAGTGAGCAGCAGTTCTGTGGGAGCAAATGCCTTGTTGAGGGGTCAGAGGAGAATGGCCAGAGTGGTTTGAGCTAAGAACAAGAAACTGAGGCTACAATTCGCACAGGCTTACATAAATTGGACAATAGAGGACTGGAAAAATGTTGCCTGGTCTGAATGCAACATTCGGATGGTAGGGTTAGAAATCGGCATCAACAAAATGAAAGCATGGATCCATTCTGCCTTATTTTAATGGTTCAGGCTGGTGGTGGTGGTGAAATGGTGTGGGGGACATTTTCTTGGCACACTTTGGCCCCCTAAGTAGTAATTGATCATCGTTGCAATGCCACAGCCTACCTGAGTATTGTTGCTGACCATGCCCATCCCTTTATGACCACAGTGTACCCATCTTCTGATGGCGACTTCCAGCAGGATAATATACCATGTCATATAGCTCGAATCATCTCAGACTGGTTTCTTGAACATGACAATGAGTTCACTGTACTCAAATGGCATCCACAGTCACCAGATCTCAATCGATAGAGCACCTTTGGGATGTGGTGGAACAGGAGATTCGCATCATGGATGTGCATCCAACTAATCTAATGCAACTGCGTTATGCTATCATGTCAATATGGACCAATGTCTCTGAGGAATGTTTCCAGTACTTTGTTGAATCTATGCCACAAAGCAGGAAGGCACTTCTGAAGGCAAAAGGGACTGCCGGTCCCCATGCAAAGCATTGGCTGAGTTCGATGACGCAGCAGTGCTGCGCCTCAAGCTCCTTTGATATTGGGCTCAGGGCCATGATGATAGATAAACTTGATGGCTAACGTTCATTCCCAACGTTTTATTTAGCATTTAGCACAATGTCTAATGTTGCAGAAAAGCAGGTCAAATACACCAAGACTAGGGATGGAAGCGTTAGGCTGAGTTTCCACTTATGCGGAAGCCTGCGGTGCGGCTGCCGCCGCTAAGGACCGCCGCCGCTGAGAACCGCATCTCATGCGGTTCTTAGCGGCGGCCATTCATCCCTATGGCCGCGGTCAGTGCTGGGCGGCCGCGGAATCGGGCGGACGGCCGCCTAAAAACTCGGTCGACCGAGTTTTTAGGCGGACGGCCGCGCGATTCCGCGGACAGGGGACCAGCGCCATTGAGATGAATGGGGGCGGCTGCAGCCGCGCCGCGGGCTTCCGCTTCTAGTGGAAACAAGCCCTTAGATGATGCTGTCTGTCCATCAAACAGCAAATGAGGTGGGCTCTATCTGATGTGTTGCAACAACTAATGCACATTTTTAACAGCAGAAAACATACTTTATAAATCTAAAAAAAGTGCAAGATTGAAGATAAGCTCTATTTGAAAATATTTTTTCATGTTGTTTGGGTATAGATCTGTGTTAGTTTTTTTAGTGCAAAGTCCCCATCCAATCTTTTTCCCCAGGCCAATGTACAGATTCACAGCTTGTGCTAAAAATACTGCCATTGTTTCATCAGAGAGAGAGAGCCAATTCACAGGGACTTGGAAGGGCCCCAGAAGCAGAGGCTGTATCCCAGGGCAAGCATCTTAATGGAATGTTCGTCATAAAGAAAACCATTGAACCCCAGTTCTTAGTGGAGGCTCCAATTACTCCTCTGATAGGAACAACATTCTCTGAGATTTCTAAAGGCCTTTTAGACTTAGAATTACACAAAACTAAGAGGTGAAATGTAGATTCTGATGTCATTGTTGTTGAATCAACATAATTCCTCTTTTGTCTTCAATTTCCTAATCCTCAGAAGACCAGAATTTATTAAGAAATCCTCTGAGATAGAGCAGAATGGATGAAAGAATCTGTGTTTGTACCCTCTATAATTCCTTCCTACTTAGCTGGAAAAGCACTTGCCAAAAAAATCTGTTTTTAGTTTTCTTCTCTTTTATCAAACTTTGGTACTCAAATAGACTCAATTAAACCACCATTGTCTTAATTATGCAAAAATCAACTTTGCGTTGTAATGTGAGGTATTTTTATAGAAATCTTTTGGGAAAACGGAACTGATATTCATTTAGTACTGTAATGATTTTCAGAAAAGGCATCGGACATTTTCTACAAATAACTACTGAAAGACAATTCATAGTTTTCTGAGCTGAGGCTTTCACACACAGTACAGCATTGTCTGTTATAGGTCTGTTTTTTAAGCAACTAATTTAATGACAGAACTTACAAAGACACTTGTCCCAGTGTTAAGGAGTGCCAATAATGTCCTGCTCAAAGCACTGATCTTAATACCAATACCTTTAGATGTATTGAAATGCCACTTGCCAGCCTCATGACCTGGATTGGCAAATAGTTCCAGTATTTTTTCAAAATTTTGAAAAGATTTTATCAACTCCATGCAGATTTCCATGACTTTATAATAGGATTTCGATCAAGATCATATAGGTAATATCAAATTCTAATTATATAGTGAATTCTTGTACACAGTACTGTACAATTTAGTTTGTTAAGCTAGGTATACACAGCTCAATTTTTCTGTGTGCATGCTCTAAGGTATGATCGGATACAAATAAATGGAAATACTAAGAAAACCAGATACTTAAATGATCGACTGAAATTTACTAACATGTCTGTTCACGCCTCGGTCGATTTTTTGTTAAATTTTGGATCACTTTTATGTCGATTGATTCAGCAGAAAAAATATTAATTTCAAACAAAGAAAAATAATAAATAGTTGCGTACAACCTTCAGCAGTGATTACACAGCTACAGTGATATCAGTGGCCAGAAGGGCCCTCAGTGGGTGTATGGGGCCTGAGCAAGGATTGCAGAGTAAAATGGGGTCAGTATGAGGGGTGGGTGTTTAAGTTGTGTAAGGTGTGCAGCTCTCAAAATGGAGAAGTGTGGCCCCCTGTAACAGACAAATAAGAACAAGGACAGAGGTGCACAACCTAGTACAACAAAGTAAGGTGGTGTAAATGGTTACAAATTATGTGGTGGAAAAGAATGAAACAAAACAACAGACAACATACTCACATTAAGAGAGGTTTACAAGGATTGATCTCTCAGGGCCATGTGCTTTCCAGGAAGACCTTACTTCCTGGTTGGGAATGAGATCACTTCCTGCTTACAGATGCTGGGGGGCTCAACAGGAACAATGGGATGCGTTTCGAGCGGAGGCTCTTTTGGTTGAACAATGGGGTGCGGTCTTAAAAGAGCCTCAGCTCGAAAAGCATCCCATTGTTCCTGTTGTGCCCCCTTAGCATCTGTAAGCAGGAAGTGATCTCACCCCCAACCAGGAAGTGAGGTCTTGGCCCTGAGAGATCAATCCTTGTAAACCTCTCTTAATGTGAGTATCTTGTCTGTTGTTTTGTTTCATTCTTTTCTATTCCATATTATTTAACCATTTACAGCACCTTACTTTGTTATACTAGGTTGTGCGCCTCTGTCCTTGTTCTTATTCATTTCAAACAGACTGAACGGAACAGAAAAATTTAACCACATATGCTCACCTTAACAAGTCCTCATTTTATATGGCTGATGTTTACACCATTTTTAGTTTTTAGTGTCAGATTTAGTTTGTGTTTCTATTTTGTTGGACACCCGTAAAGATGTTAAAATGGGGATTTGAAGCTGTACAGAAATGTCATGGTGTGGCCAGCTTTCGAGGTAATGTAAACTCATATTTCATCATTAAAAGAAATGTCAACTCTAAGGTCTGCTGACTGATCCCTCCCCTCTGGCAGACTGGTAAAACAAATCTCTTGTATTTATCTCCCGTTCCGGCAGAAACTCATGTTAAATTCAGCTCCATTAAGGCTTCTCTTGGCACGCCGTCCTTGACGATGCTCTTGACTCGTTGGCTCAGCCATGCGTGACACACAGACTGTGCGCTTCGCTTGGTGTTAATGGCAATAGAGATGTAAAGGTGTCTTGACTGCAATATATACAATCTGATCTGTATCTTCAAGCTGGTATAAAGAGGGACGTATATAGCACATCATTAAAGTAGCAGCCCCTAGAGACTGAACACAAATTTGGTTTTTGTAAATAATTTACAAGAGAACTGACATGAAAATTATTAAATAACTAATAGTGCTTGTTTGTCATAAAACCACTAGAGCTCAAGGGGGACAGTTATAAGATGTGCAGCTTATTTTTTGTTTTCAAAGTGATACCAGTATTGTTATTGTAAGGAATTTTTTTAAGCGCTACAGTAACTGAGATAGCTGAACAAATATGTATGTCTTTCTTTTTGTATGAAAGCAGTTGAATGAATTCAACTCTATATATGTATATGTATTGAATACTGTGAAATGTAAAAAAAATAGCTGAATGTATAACTGTGGCTCATTAATATGCGTGGACGTATTATACAAAATTAAGAACGAAACAAATGACTTGACATCTTATAATGGAAAATCAGGTCTCTTATATTGCCCATATTTGTCATAGGTCATTGCATCTCAACCTTTCCACTGTTGCTCATATTCAGGAGAACAGCATGTCAATTACTAATAGAATTGGATTTCATAAGTGCACATTTTTTTTAAAGTGGTCATTTTCATCTATATACCTATGTCCTTTTATTTTCTCCCACGCTTACCTATTACAAAAATTTCCCCGTTCACGACAGCCACACTAAAGCGATATTTTGAATACTTCATAGGAGCCAGCTGTGTCCACTTATCATTGATGGGGTCATACTGCAACAGCCGATTGCTCAAACGATCAGGCTCATCGTCAGGGTAGTCAGTCTATAAGCACAACAAAACAGATTTTTATTAAGAGACTTTCTGGCCCAGCTCACATCTAAGTGCTGTGGTATGCAGGGCATAGCCAAGTATTTTTTGCATGTGCAAAGTAGTGGCCCCCCAATGCATGTCCACAGAAGTGGATTGCAGTGTGTAGATGTTCTGTGCCCTATCACAACCCAGTGTATTACAATTTGCATGCCAAACTCCATATATATAAACCTAGTCTTAAATTTTTTTTTGTCTTGGTATACACCAATGTTTGACCTAATAGTGTTTAAATTCATTGTTCCGGTGGTTGACTCACTGTGTCTGCTGGACATATATTCTAAGCAGCAATTACTCTTTCAGTAAAATAATAGTTTCTTCAGTTAGTGTTGAACTTTCCTTTTTTCGTGCATTTGCCCACTTGTTGAAATTAGCTTCATATTAAGCACACTGTCATTCTGACTCTTATTCACACCCTCAATGTTGCAGCCTTTTGTTCTACTAGATCAGGGGTGGGCAAAGTTTCTGACTGGTGGGCCACATTGGCTTCTTAGATTTGATAAAGGGGCAGGACCCAGAGCTGGTAATGGTAGACCCCCTATAGGTGTGCCACTTCCATGCATCACCGGCATCACTAATGATCCAGGCGACCAGAGATAATTCCTGGAGACTTCCTGTTGTCACATGAGGATGCACACAGCGTAATCAAATGATCACCATGCATTGTCCCAAAGCAACATTTGGATACCTCTAGACATAATGTGCATTTGTTGCAGGGAACAAGCAAAGGGGAGAATTTTTTTCATAAAGGTGACAAAGGGCCAGAAAAGAAAGCTAAACGGGCCAGATCCGGCCCCCAAGCCTTAATTTGCCCACCCCTGTACTAGATGCTACAGTCTACATTAAGTGGAACAACAGACGGCTTGCATAATGGTGAATTGATATCAAATCTACATGTTTTAATGTGAGATAAAACACTTTGTAGAGTGGCAAATTTTAAATCCTATTCTTTTGCCTCCTTCATCAGGACAGGGCAGCTTTTGGTGATGTTGCAGTTGTGATGGTGGCATGCCTATGGTTACAGCATTATTCCATTGTAATCTTTTTAAATATGCAAATACTGACTTCAAGCTCAGAAGTCATTGTCTTTATCTTTTATCCTAACAAATGTTGAACCAATCCAATGAAGATTTAAGATAGACTACACTATAGGATAGAAACACCCGGAAGCTTTCCAAGAACAATAATGCTAAAAAAGAACAAGTATGCTTAAGCTCCACTACGTTTTGCCAAAACAGGGCAAAAGGAGCCCCTAAAAATTGCGCACCCATTAGAAATGAATGGGTACCAAAAACACAACCACTACAACTTTTTGTGTTTATGCAAAACATAGTGGAGTTCTGGCAGAAGGTTACTAACAAATGCAGTTCTGTCAAATGAGCAGAAAGACACAGTATAGTTATATTATATTTGACTGAACTCAGGTTGTCCTGACAATGCACATTCAAAACTGCTTGTTCAGCTTGGTGGGGTTGAAGTTGGAACTAATGATACTTTAGTATTTGGCACTTAGTCTGAAAATCCTTCTGATATATATCACTTTGTAAGCCATCATAAAGAAAGGCAGTGAACGGTTTGTATTGAAACATACAAATCCTGAGAAAGAAATCAAATCATTTGCAAATATTGCATAATGTATGCTGGTTATCTGATCCATTTCATTATAATCTTTAAGGTTAAATAGTTAAAATAATGAATGTGAACTCTTGCTTGTCAAAAGATTTGTAATGAAATCACAACCGTTTCTGTTCTAAATACACTTCAGGTAAATCAAAATAAAATGTAATCAAGGCTGCCATGCCCGTGAGATAGATCAGCCTTCAAGCTTAGCATGATGACATCATCGTGCTAAGCCCATTATCAAAGGAGCTCGGAGCCATCCGGCTCAGACGATGCTTTGCATGGGGACCCGTGGCCCCATCCAAAGCAATGGACCTCGACTGTAATTTACGGTCATGTCCGATAACCCTATCTTTGAGCGGGATTGATCCCGCTCGAAGACCGGGGTGACCACATCAGATGGCCACGAGCATGCATGGCTTGAAGTAAGCTCTCTCAACGGCCATCTTTTGAGCGGCTATTGTCAGGTGTATGGGCACCTTAACAGTTAACAGCCCCAGTAGAACAGTCTGTGTCCTGGCTCCAGAGAACCTTTGCCTTCTTTGTGCAAGCAATGATCTCTTTGCGGAGATCCTTAAGCTCTGCATTCAGCCATGCATGAGAGTCCAGCTTTGACTGGAAGGGTAATCACATAGGCGCTGTGAGTTTGCTTGTTAATTCACACAGACGTTGGCTGCTGCATGTCATGTCTAGTTGGTGTTTACCATGAATTTGGAGTAATATGCCACTATTGAATTAGATATGACTGTTCCCATGGTCTTCTTGACTAATGTCAGATGTCAAGAACACCCCCTGCCTGGACTAGTCTGTCAAAGCCTGGCCACTTTGGCAAATCTGATTGGGTAGGGAATGGGGGGCACATGCTCATCATGCAAATGCCATAAAACCATAATATTTTACACCTCAAAAAATGCTGAAAAGACCCACTTGTCTCAGGGGGCTCTTAAAGGGCATTCATTAAACACTGTGTTTTTTAGATGCCCATGTGAATCTATGATGACTGGATTGAAAGTCGAAAGTCCAGTCCAGAGTAATTTGTAGATGAGCCCTCTCTCCCCTGGTGTGAAGAACACCTCCTGCAGCTCTCCTGGAGCAGCCTCCTTGTCACATCCGGACAGGGCGAAACTGTAAGTATGCGCTGCTGGAGCTCTGATCTCCGCTGGAGGTCCCCATCTCATCCAGTGCAGTACTCACAGGACAGCGCTGGACGAGATGGTACAGTCAGGAACGCCAGGGGGGGTAATGTAAAAAGGAGTCACAGTTTGGATAGGTTTAAAAAGTATTGTTTAAGAAAAGCTGCAGATTTAAAATATTTAACTTTTTTGACTATTATATGAATTATTTAACATGTTAGAGCATTTTAGTAATTGGGTTTACTTTAACAATCACAATGTTGGATTAACCTGCTTTTTATTTGCGTGGACTTTTATCATATTAGAACATGGCCCACAGTAAAGATTTTGCAGCCCATTTATTTTCTACAATCCTTAAATGAAATGTTAGGATCTTCCAGCCAAACTATGCATTTGCATCTGCCAGCTCTCATTGTCATTATAATTTGCATTTGTCAGTTACCTTTTGCAAGGGATCTACAGAAAATTTTCATTTCTGCACAATGCAAATCATCTTGGCGTCTTCCAAACAAAACATGCTCTAATGCAGGAGGCCGCAATGAGAGAATAGGGCTGCTAACTGGATCTGGTGAGCTATCCTTTGCTGTTGCCATGTGTTTTGAGTGCTGGCTGACAAATGCAAAATGTCTTATATTAATGCTAGCCTCGCTTCATCAATAAACACCCACTTACTGAAGATCTGAGGAATTCTTTGAAGATTTTTCCTGCTTCTTGTAATCATGTCACTGCGATAACATGCATTAAAAGTTCACTCAAGTCAAACGCAAATGTTTGCATTTACTCTGACGCAGAGAAGGGACCTAGTTGCTGATAGGCCAAGATGTTCATCCTGACATTTGCTGTTGGGGTATCCTAGTTTTTTCATTTACGATTTGCTTATTTTGTTATTACTTGCATTCTTGCTTCTATGCCGTTTAATGTGGGGATCACTTGATTTCAAGTTCTATCTCCTGAAACAAAAATTCTGGTGAATGAGACACCAGAATTTTAGCCTTGCTTATAATTAGCCTTGCAGCAGATGCAGCAAATGCAGCAGAAAATCTACAGGCAGTTTTCCCGCTGGAGCGCCCCCTATTGATGCAACAGAGGAAAGACATGGAAAATCAATGCCCGAACAGCTTTGGATGCTGTTTTTCCGCGTCTTATAGACACCTCCATTGATTCCATTGACCGCCCAGAATACGTGTGGACACTGTCTCATCATTAGAATGGGAAGTGTCCTCTCGGTGTACACAGTGGATACAAGCCCTTATTATCATTATTTTAACCAGCGTTATGGGCTTTTCGTACCATTTTTTATGGCATGAAAAGCCGTTTCTCTGGCAATCGAGCACACTGTACTCTGCCGTGATTGCCAGCCCTCTACACACCGCCAATAAGACAACAGCGGTGTGTGGGGAGAAAAGCGGCGCCCCTCCATTAGCATGAAGGTCTATGGCGCTTCCCTCCCCCGCCCCCTTCGGCATCACTGATGACGCTGAAGACACGGGCCCGGAAAGGCTCTGTGTGCCTGTAGCTCTGTAGAAATGAAATGCCACAGGCGCAGTTTGTTTCACGATTAAACTGCGCCCGTACTGGCTCCGGGCGTAACGCTAGGGAGGTTAGAAATGAGACTCAAACTGTGTAGCTACTGTGCTTGATTGGCTCAGTATCAGTCTGCATGTAGGCTAATGTCAAAATGTTATCACCTCTTTGACCATCTGTACCCTAATTTAGGAAAAAAACATGAAAGGTAGCCATATACATATCTATTTTTCCGTTCTATCGATCACAAATCAAATACTGCCCACCTGGTTGCGATCAACCAGACAAAATTGAAATAGAAGAAGAAATTGATTGAAAGGCAATCGGACATGTACAGTTGCAAGAAAAAGTATGTGAACCGTTTGAGAATATTTTGCAGGGATTGGTCATAAAATGTGCTCTGATCTTCATCTATGTCCAACCAATAGAAAAACACAGTCTGCATAAAATAACACTACACAAACATATGTTTTCATGTTTTTATTGAACATAACATGTAAACATTCACATTACAGGGTGGAAAAAGTATGTGAACCTTTGGACTTAATAACTGGTTGACCTTTCTTTGGCAGCAATAACCTCAACTAAATGTTTTCTGTAGTTGCAGATCAGACCTGCACAATGATCTGGAGAAATTTTGGACCACTCCTCTTTTTAAAACTGTTTCAGTGTAGCAATATTCCTGGGATGTCTGGTGTGAATCGCTCTCTGAAGGTCATGCCACAGCATTTCAATCGGGTTGAGGTCAGGGCTACATTCTCATACACATGGTCTTATGTTTTCCTGCAAAATGTCTTGATAAACTGACAACAATCCGTCCAGGCCCAGAGGCAGCAAAGCAGCCCCAAACCATGATGCTCCCTCTGCCATGTTTTACAGTGAGAATGAGGTTTTGATGTTGGTGTGCTTTGCCTTTTTTAACAACTAAAAATATTTTGCCAGTAGTGCTGTGGAACATCAAGGTGCTCTTTTGCAAACTTCAAACGTGCTGCAAAATGTTTCGGGGACATCAATGGCTTCCTCCATGGTGTCTTCTTATGTACTCCATTCTTGTTTAATGGTTTCCTTATTGTAGATGTGTCAACAAAAATGTTAGCATGTGTCAGAGATTTCTGTAAGTCTTTAGCTGGCACTATAGGATTCTTCTTTACCTCGTTAAGCATTCTGCGCTGTGCTCTTGCAGTCATCTTTACAGGACACCACCCTCCCCCAGGGTAGAGTAGCAACAGTGCTAAACATGTAAATGTGCATGTGCAACAGACCTGCACTGTGAATGCTTACATGTTATGATCAATAAAACCATGAAAACATATCATGGTTGTGTAGTATTAGTTTAAGCAGACTGTGTTTTTCTATTGGTGTGACTTAAATAAAGATCAGAGCACATTTTATGATCAACTCATGCAAAACTCCACGTAATCCCAAAGAGTTCACATACTTTTTCTTGCAACTGTATGTTTCAATGGTTCAATTATGTGACAGTTTTCCAGGTGGAACATGCACACAATGATCGGTTCAGAATCGATCACTGTTGATAACATGGGGGTATAGGACTATAAAGATATAAAAAGATAACTGTATCCAATACAATTCAAAGTAAAACAAAACACATTTCCAATTGTAATAAAAATGTTATTATAAACAAAACAAAAATATGAATACACACTGTTTTGAAATCATCCATACCAAATAAGTATTTAACAGAATTTAACATTCAGATGATACCTTTTATTCATTTTTTTAAAGTAATTTTTTAACATAATTGTGTGTTCTACTAGACATCCTAAATAACATAATTTGGAAGTTACAGCACCACAACATTAAGAAATTCCATTAGAGTCTATGGTGCGCTTTTGGTACAGAAATCTGGACCTTGCAAGAGCGCTAAGGTACTGAAGGGTGGCATTTTTTTTAGATATACTGAACTTATTTGACATTTGTGCTTCTGTGTACATTAAGGGTGAAGTGCCCTAATGAACCAGAGGATCCGGCACTTGTGTTCTTGCTAGATATAGCTTGAACCAATGATTTGACCACTTCAGGTTCTCCCTATGTTTGCAAATAATTAGTAGAGGAAGGCCAAGACAGGTGAAATATGGACCATAATTGTCTGACGGTTACAGTTTCATGTGTGCTGCACTTGAATTGGTTCTTAAAGTCCCTTCTGATACCGGTGGACAGCTTCTATCTGTCGCATGTGGACTTCACTGTGCCTGCAGATATGCAGTTTTCAGTATTTAAGGAATTCCCTTTAACCTAAACTCTCCATGCTGAGCCAGATGGCCACTTGCCCCAAGGGCCAATCCAACTGGCTGATTTCTACTTCCCTCTGGCATACATAGTGAGTTGTGTTTGTCATTTTCTAGCCTCGGCACTCTATAAATAACTCCATCTATTTCTTGACAACTTGTCATGGTATCATGAATCGTTAACCATGTCAGTTCTGGAAGGAAGATTTTCCGCGTGCTGTGGATTGCCTTGTGTTCAGACTGGGGCATGCAGATAATTAGCTGTGTGCCTGCTCAGCGATTCTGTCTTATCCCCTTACTCCCACATCTTCTTCTTTATGAGATTCGATTCAGAAAAAAAAGAAAATCAGCAAGTGCCAGAAAACTGAGCGTGAAATGGGTACCTTATTTTTCATCTCAGTGTTGCTACAGATCAGTATAAACAAGAATAACTGCAATAATCATGGCTTAGTATCTCATGACAGCAGAGTTCCAAAAGAGGCAATTTCACAGCAAATAAAAATCTGATTAAGAGAATGGTTAGGAGATATCTGAAAAAAGAAAGTACAATGGTATTTTATTTTTCAAGACAAGCATGGGAACCTTCTTACTCTTTATTAAAGGCATATACAGCAAGAATAGCGGCAACTGCAGCATTTTACATTTAAGACCAAAAAACATACCAATTTTGTCTGCCGTGTCCCACCCATGTATGTACTTCGACAGCTTAGGGATTTTAGAGGCATTCAACATAACACAACTATGCGTATAAATGGTTTATTCTGAGGTTTATCAGAAAAAAGAAATACTTCATCATCTCATAATATATCACAAACAATATGTTCAAATATTTTAAAAAAGTATATACTCTACGTGTTTCGCTTATCGCTTCTTCAGGAGTAATATATATACTGTACATGTAGACAATCTGCGAGAATCTGTGAACAATAGACACATGTAAATAAGGGCAATCAACATAAGAAACCAAAGTAGAAGGTAAGTGTATTTACCTTAAATAAACAATATGGTAAGTGTGAACTTGGGGGGTTCACAGTCACCACACCAAACTTCTGTTCAATCAACAAGGCTTTATTTTGGCCCAAAATAACAGTTTGGCTTAGCTTCAGCCATTCAAAAACATTAGTCCTTTATCAAAAGCAGCAAAGGCAAGAAAGTGACGATAATGCTCACGTGGGGAGAGGGTTTCCCAAAACCACCAGTCATTCACTCTCAGAGTGAAGCAGTTCAGCCTTGTCTGTTCTTCAGACAGTGTCCATTACTCTTCCACCTTGATTAGGACAGGTGACCTGGTTATAAGACTGCTGTGCAGCCAACATACACCCACAGGTGCTGAGTGGGGTGAATAGGAGGCCCTCCCAACCATCCTGCCTATTCACAGTCCAGGCCCTGTAAGCAATCTAACAAAGTTGCAGTCCACAGACTGCCATTCAAATCCTGGACTGACCATCCAGCACCCTAGGGGTTACCTAAAGGGGGACACAGACCAAATAGGGCGATACATATACCTCATTCAGCACCCATCCCTGGCGTCCTGTACATAAGATAAAGTCCAATCACGGGGCCTGTCTGCATCTCCTCCATCCATCGCATGAATGTGTCAGGTGTATTCTTATTACCCTTCACAGATATGTGATACCATTACATGTAGATACTACCCCCCGTGCTTGGATACACCTGACACATTTAGGCATTTCTTATGTTGATTACCCTTATTTACATGTGTCTATTGTTCATAGATTCTTGCAGATTGTCTACATGTACAGTATATATATTACTCCTAAAGAAGCGATAAGCGAAACCCGTCGAGTATATACTTTATAAATATTTAAACATATTTTTTTTAGATATATTATGAGATGATGAAGTATTTCTGTTTTCTGATAAACCTCAGAATAAACCATTTATATGCATAGTTGTGTTATGTTGAATGCCTCTAAATTCCCAAAGCTGTCAAAGTACCTATGTACTTTTGGGTAGGACACGGCAGAAAAAAATTGGTATGTTTTTGGTCTTATTATAGTTGGGATGTGGCATTATTTTTAGGGCAATCGAGAGCCAACTTTATTGTATGCAGGCATCTTACATTTACTGCGCTTACTCATAAGGTCCTTAAATGTTAGCAAAGTATGTGTGATACACATTAAGGGCAATTTTCCTACATAACCTCAATTAAAAACTCACAATATGAGCAATAAACATTAGGTTCTCCATTCATTCTTTTGTATCAAGACAGGGACACATGAAGCCTTAGTGAACTCCCTGCTCAAGAGAGTTAAGGCAAAACTGAAAAATAATGGTGGCCACACAAAATGTTGACACTTTGGGCACATTTTGGACATATGTCACTTAAGGGTGTGCTCACTTTTGTTGCTAGAGGTTAAAATATTAGAGGCCCTTTCAGACTACACTAGCTGCAATTGCACCACTGTTGTTTACCGGAAATGGACCTGCACGTGAACATGTCCATTTCCAAAAACTGAACTGAAATTCAATAGATGCATCTATACATGCACTGTAAATATATGTTGCTTTGCTGAAATGCAACACAACGCCCAATGTGACGCAGCCCAACACATGCCAAAGGGATGCTGCTCCCAGTGTCTCAAAAACGCATCCCTTGCGCATCCTAAGGCTGAGTCTACAGTACAGCGCCCTTGCAACTGCAGGGGGCGTTATGGTAACAGCGGTGTGTGCGTGCCCCCGCTGTTTTGTCGATGTTTAGGATGCGGTATTGATGTGCAGGCAATACCACATCCTATTCCTATCTATTGGCAAACACGCCCATTGGGCGCGGTTTGCACTCGTCACACACATTTGGTAAACAATGGGCGCGGCACGTGTCCTCAGTGCAGCAGCGGAATGCCCCCGAATCCCCAATTCGGGGGCGTTGTGAATCCGCACTAGCTGCACTGCCTTATAGAATCTGCACACTGAATACATTGTATCAAAGTGTCATGCCATGAACTAAGATAAAAAAACTATTTACCACAACAATTTTTGTGAGATACTGTCAATATAATTTTTTTTTATTTTTGCTTTCTAAAATCTGAACTACATACATGAAAGCTGTTTTACCTGCCATAGTATTTTTTTTTCTGTTCAGTCCATAGTTTTTTTTCCTCATTTTGGCTTATTTTGTTAACATATAAGTCTGTTGGCTTGTGCATGCCATGTGGAGTAAACATATTTAAAGCATATGTAAACTTAATTGCTCAAATCTCAATTTGTTAATTTAAAAATCACTGTAAATCTGCAGCGGTTATTAAATAATTCATATCATAAATGTCATTTTACCGTCACTTTCTGTTATAGGATGACAACAGTCTGCACCTGTCTATCAAACGAGTTGTCACTATGTCAGATTGGTTTCATACATATGTAGACAAAGATTGAGATGCAACAAAAATGAAAAATCTCAGATACCTCCACACTTTTTTCCCTTTACAATAAACTCAAACACATATCTTCCTATTTCTGTAGATTTCCATAGACTGTCCAGATGTAATTTATAGGCCCCATCCCTGCTGTATACAGGAAACAGAGAGACGGCAGTGTTTTCACATGCTCTGTACAATATAATACAACTGCCATCCTGTAGGATATAACATCTTCAACATAAACAGAATGTTGATGACAAATGTGCACACTCTTTATAAATCAGGACATATAAATCTCACATTCAAATAAAAGCAGTGTGCAATGATGTCATATGACATTCCTTCACATTCTGTAGCATAGCACGGACTTATAAACAGAAGGTTTGCTTTAAAGTGTGTTTGTCATTTTGACAGACTGTATATTAAAGTGCAACAAAGACGAGGACGGGCATTACATTGTCATTTTCAACTAACTAAACCACCTAAACTAATAAAAAAGGCTCACACTAATAATACCATAATATGTGTTTAAAATTTACTTTAGAAGTTTTAAAGGCAATTGTGTGCATTTGGTATGAAGAGGAAGAGTGTGTGCGTTTTTAATGCATGCAATATTACAGTACTGTGTTTTCTCCTAGAAAACCACACTGCATGCATGCATTTTTGATGCCTATGTCTATGCCTGTTTTAACTAGGTATCCATGGTAGGGTATATTCTGAGACTCCACTACATTCTGCTGAAAACATGGCAAAACGTAGTGGCTGGATCTTTTTTACGTATCCCATTTATTTTAAATGTGTAGTACCCACAATGTGCACACATCTCTTTGCAGAAGGTTAGAATTTGTTAGAACTGTTGGCTTTTTCACTTATTGCAAACACTGCATGGCAAGGAGCACACTGTGAGCAAATGCTGCACACTGAGCGCAAACAAAGCATACTGAGAGCAAATTGTGCACGCTGCGGGCAAATTCTTATGTTGCACGCAGAATACAAATGGTGCACATTGAATACAAATGGTGCCCACTGTGAGCAAATACCACTCACTGAGAGCAAATGCTGCACAATTATTGCAAATACCGCACACTACCAATCAGAATGTAGTGTGCGGTATTTGCATTCAAATGCAGAATGTGAGCTGCTGACATTTTGAACATCCCCCCCTAGTTTCAGCTAGTTTGTACTACTTTGGAGGGCTTTTTCTTGTGCAATTCACACATGCGTTTGAAAATTGCATATAGTGTGAAAGGGCCCAAAGCCAGGGTGCGCCTGTGGGCGGGGAACATAAACACCCCCATGTTTAACCTATGGGGCAAAAACTGTCAGTGGAATGTCACATGTAGTGTTATCCACAGTAAAAGCATGGTAGGAACCATGTGGCCTGTATCCACTAAGGGATCCGCCGCTCCTGGCTGACTGAACATTCCTTTTTTTCCTAGATAGGTAACCTCCTGGGAGGTATTCCGGAGTCAGCTGGTGAAATAAGTATTGCTTTTCACTGCACATTCTAGAGCAATACATTTTTTTTGAAGAGTTCCCCAAACCCTTCTTTATATCTCCAGCACGTTTCACCATAATACTTTATCTGGGAGCCCTGCAATTCACTTACAAATTCAGCAAGGCAAAAATAATTTGACCATTTCTACTAATTACAGCACACTAACATATTACATTTGAATTAACTGTACATAACCAGGAGAGGGGAGGTAGTGTCATATTCAAATACTCAGGGGGCCAAAATAAAAGACTTGGACAACCTTGATATTTACTGGAAAATAATGTCTACAATTGTGAGAGCTTTTCCTTCTCATCAGACAACGACTAACACAGCAACTCTATGGGGTCAGTGAGAAGTAGTACTGGTATTAACAAACTGATGTATTAATTCTTGTATGAGCTGAATTTGTGTTTATTTAATTTACTTAGCAATATTTTTTTAGATAATTGTGTGTTTCAAACTTAATTATAGTCAGGATGACTACCATACCCTTGTTTGGACATATTTCAGAAAGTTACAGGCCTACAACATAAAATAAAATTAATGCAAGACCTATGTACGCTTCTGGAACAGAAATCTGGATCTCCGTGGACTGCTAGGGTGGTAAAGTTTTTTTTAAGTTTTTTGGTACAGAAAACCGGACTGCATCGGACTGCTAGGGGGATTAATTCTTATTTCTTGCCATTCTGGAACAGTGTTGGGATGGTTCAGGAGGTTTAGGGAGTGGCAGGGCCGGGAGGGGGTGGCCCATAAAAAAGATTTGCTATGAGGCCCATCTAGCTATGGTAGAAACATATGGTGAGAAAGAGCTCTAAGGCTAAGTGACCACTAGTATCATACATTTAATGCAGTTTCTATTAATTATCAATGGAAGAGTACACATTGAAGCTTTATTATAGCTTTGCTTACTTTTAATGCAGCTTGCTTTATTTTCTATTGTTAGTGCACCCTAACACATCCATTGAAAATGCATACAATGCATCCTTAATGACATGGACAGCTTTAGGACACATTTTAAACCTATTAGCATTTAATTTGAAATATGACTGTACATTTCCTTTTGTCATCTGCTCTTGGTCCAACCTCTCTATTTAAGAACCCATTGTGGCCCATGAATCAGAATGTTTGCCCACCACTGGTCTAGGTCTGTTGTAAGCTACTTACCCCAACCCCACAGATCATGGGTAGTTTCAGGGGAGCCTGTGCAGCAGGCAGCATGGCAGAGGAATGTCTCCCCTGTCTGGCAGATGCCTTCTGCATTCACAGAGGCCATGTGGATGTGCTCAGGACAGTAGAGTCCAGGGGCCCTTGCATTTAGTGCAGGAGTAGTTTCCATTCTAAACCCTTATCATTGTCTCATACAATGCAGGACCAGTGGTCAGTGGCCAGAATCTGAGATCTGAGGTTGCTGTGGGTATCAGTATGCATTTGGCAGTACATACAGCTTGATGTACAAGGCCATTACAAGTTAAGCATGTGTCTTTACTGCTTCTATCTTGTTAAGTTTTCAACCAATCGACCTGTAAGGAAAACTGACTTTAGAGGACAAGTAGTGAAGAAAGCCTTAGTGGGCTAGTTTTACAATAGGTATTAGTATTCATTACAGCCCTCCAAATAAAGTTAGTATTCAATGCATGCAGTGCATTTTAGTTGGGAGAATAACATTTACAGCTGTTTAAACTTTTTAAACTTATTAAATAAGTAATTTTTTTTTCCTACCAACCTGTGGAGTCCAGCCACCCATGACATAGAGCTTGTTGTTGAGGGTCACTACTGCATGGCATGCCAAAGGAAGCGGCAACGGCGACACACATCTCCAACTTTCATTCTCTGCCTTGTACTTGTCCACACAGTTGGTGACAATGTATCTGTTTTTGTGCTTCATTTGTCCTCCGATTAAATAAAGGTCGTTGTGAACACTTTCAAGGGCATACAATTCTCTGTACTCTGCACTGCACAGCTTCTCCCAGCAGTAATTTCCTCGGTTGTGATACCTGAGCATGTCAAACATAGATATTTTTTTGAACAGATAAATAAAACTCAGACCTAGATCAGACCTTGTAAAATTCTGATAGTATACAGGACTTTTATATCACTAGAAGACAGCAGGCGTTCAACTGCAGACCCTAGATATCAGTCAATGAATTCTGCATGGTCTCAGAACTATCTCACTTGGCACTTGACACATGGGAATAAAAATCTATTTGCCAGTTCACACATTTTGAAGCACTAGGCCAATTAGAAGAAAAACATCTGCATTTATGCCTGCCATACACATGTCGATTAGCGGCCGATTTTCCCGCCGACCAACGGCGCACGCCTGACGGTCAGCGGAAAAATCGCCCCCTTCCCCCCCGGCAATATCGGCCGCCAATCGGCGTGTGCCCACATGGGGCGACAGATCCCTGTCACCCCACAGCACGGCCGGCCAGAGAACGGACATGTCGGATGTTCTCTGGCCGATGCCAGCCGATGCCATTAACTTCAATGAAGACCGTCTTTATTGCAGATAATTGCCGGCACACAAAGGGTGCCCGGACGATTAAAGCAGCCCCAGAATGCACCTGTCTGTGGGTGTATGGCAGGCATTAGAGATGGTAACTTTGTGTGCTATGTGACCATTGTGTTCCTTTGACCATTTCCTAATGGTAGACAGAATGCCAACACAAAAGATCTGGCATATTCATCAAGCATAATACCAAGCATCCCTCTTAAAGTTAAACAGCAAAAAGAGGAAAAAATATTAACATTTCTTTAACTTTTATTATAAGCTACTTCTATTACTAAAATATTAATTGCTGTATAAATAACACATAAAAAATGTCATCAGTGTCTTTTTCAGATATTTGAAGGAAGATTTACAAGGTTATTGCTCCATGGTTGGTGTGTTAATGAGAAATGCAGAGACAGAGACAATATCTGATGCTTGTATATTCAGGAAACAGATTATACTTAGTGTGACCTAGTGTAATGCATGCATGCGATGGGCAACAAGCGGCGGAACACGGCGGCACGTTCCCAGTCTGCTCCGTGGAACCGGGGGAGCAGCATTCCCGCGATGTTTGCCGGCAACCACGGGCGCACGTGCGGCCGCAGGAGCGGAGGCCGTCTCACCGCCGCCACCTGAGGTAGTGCCCAGAGAGAGCCCGCCACCGCAGGGACAGGGAGTGTCCCCACCACACTCTCCATACCCGCCCGGGACCCCACAGCAGAGCCCTCAGCAGGGCCTAGAGGCTTTCCAGGCCGGATGCCTAGCCACACCGGTGCGCAGACATGGAGGTGAGCAGACGTCTCCCCCGCAAGGGGCCTTCTCCCCCTCCTCTCCATGCTCACCTGCCCTGATGAAGGAAGAGTCCCAAAGTGAGGGTGCACCCAGGGAAGCCATAGATGACTGGGATCTGAGGGCGCATATTTAGGCCATCCCTACTATGAAAGATATTATTATTATTATTATTATCATTTATTTATATAGCGCCAACATATTACGCAGCGCTGTACAATACATTAGAGGGGAGATACAACACACAATAACACACAGGTACAGGTAATGACACAGGGGGAATAGAGGACATATGGTGGCCTTGCTGAGACAGACGGAAGCCTCAATTTATCAAAAGCTGGAAACTCTCCAGAGCGAGACGACCGGGCTGGGCCACAGAGTAGAGGACATTGAGACCGTACAGAAATCAATGGTGGCCTCCCTGTCAGCGGTCACGAACCAACTTAATGCCCAAGCGGACGCAATTGATGCTCTACGCTGGCAGCTGGATGATTATGAGAATCGCCACAGGAGATCCAATATACGAATCAGAGATCTCCCAGAGGAGATTCGCCCAGCTGACCTGAACCCAGTCTTGCAGGACTTGTTCCGTTACATCTTGGGTCCAGACTCCCCTTCCAGAATTGCAATTGACAGGGCTCACCGCGGTCAGGGCCCCTTCTCCCGGATCAACGCAAACCCAGAGATGTGGTGTGTGCCTTGCACCATTTCCCAATCAAGAACACCATTATGCAGAAGATGCGTGGACAGCGGGAAATCCAGTTCCACGGTAGCAATGTCTCCCTGTTTGCTGACCTGTCAAAATGCACCCTGACAGCCCGTAAAGCCCTGTGACCCTGCTGACTGTCCTACAACAGCGCCATATCACCTACCGCTGGGGATATCCCTTCCGCCTAATGGCCGAAAGAGATGGAAGGATGGTGGTCTTCGATAACCTTGAGGACCTGCCCCGCTTTCTGGTGATCCTCCAGCTACCCCCGATGGCGATTCCAGAATGGCAAGCAGTGAATTGTGTTCAAGTGCCGGATCCACAGGACCAGTGGCAGGAGGCCCCCAGAGGAGGACGCTGCTGCAAACCGCGTCAACAGCGACAACCGGTCCACCCCGATGCGGACCGCCGCGAGGCACGCATGTCCATCTGTGGTGCTGGATACTAAAACGGATCCAGATGTCCGATTCTTGTTTCTCAAGGGGACCCTGTTGGGGCAGGTGGTAACCCTAGCCAACATCTACGCCCCAAATATGGGACAGCTCTCCTTCCTTGACAGGGTCTTCGGTGCACTGTTGGATTTTAGTGAGGGTGGGTGTGGAGGGGACTTTAATGTACCCCCCGATCCAGGGGTGGACCCCTCGTCTGGCGTAAGCCCCTTCTCTAGAGCAGCGCTCCATAGGTTTCAGCGCTGCTCTAGAGCCCCTACAGTCTCTGCGGGTTGTAGACTGCTGACGCACCCTACACCCCAGGGACAGGGATTATAGTTTCCATTCCAGGGTGCATAACTCTTATTCCAGCATAGACCTGCTTTATTGCAGCCAGGCACACATAGACGCACTAACCCAAGCCTCGATAGGCACTATTACTATTTCGGACCACGCCCCCAATTACGGTTGGTTTGCAGCTGACAGCACCTCTGCCGCGGCAACGAATTTGGAGGCTTAATCAGAACCTGTTGGACGATCGGATGCCTTCCGCCGAGATCCAACAGGCGCTTTCTGACTATTTTGCGGAAAATGCCAAAGACGAGGTGCACCCCGGGTCAGTCTGGGAATGCCACAAGGTGGTAGTACAGGGCAAACTCATAGAGCTTGGGGCCCGCCTAAAAAAAGCTAGGGAACAGATGCTCACGGATCTGATTGCTTCCATACAGCAATTGGAAACCCGGAATAAGCGAACACAGGACTCCAAACTGGCTGCGGAGTTGGTTGACCTTCGGTCCCAACTACACGATTTGCTGGACACAAAAATAAAACTTAAGGTGCGTTACCTTGCTCAATGGTTTTACGAATTTGCTGGTAAATGCCACACTATGTTGGCACGTGCCCTTCGGGCAAGGGCACGTTTGCATTATGTGCACAAATTGCATGACGAAAGTGGTACTCAGATCCTGCACCCCTCCAAGATAGCAGAGGCATTTCGGTCCTTTTATAAATAGCTTTATAATGTACGCGGGGTCGAGTCACCGGCGGCCTTGGAAAGGCGCCGACAGTCCATAGCTACCTATCTAGAGGAATCGGGGATGCCGAGGCAGCTCAGGCCTTGCAAGGTGACATACCTCCCTTAAGGTAGCCATACACAGGTCGGTTTTTTTGGTCGATCGTTTGGCAATCAGAGTACATTGATGGACCCAAATAGCCCTATGCAGCAGCCTTTCCCATCGATGGATTTTGTGGAATCGGCCATTTTGGAAATCGGCTCATGTCCAAATCAGCCACAAATCGAATTCCCAAGGTGATCTATTCCCGATCCGATCAATTGCCGATTCCTGATCGCCTGGAAAGATTGAATCAGCAATAGATTTTTGCATTTGATCACTGACAAATTGACCTGTGTATGGCTACCTTTAGAGCTAGAAGGGATACTCAAGTCCATGCCAAAGGGGAAAAGTCCTGGCCCAGATGGCTTGACTGCAAGGTACTACTTTAAATACTTCCCTTCCCTGGGCCCACATGACCTCCTACTTTAACTTTCTAAAGACAGGGGATGCACCCCTTAGAGATGTGCTGCGAGCCCACATTACTGTTATTCCTAAGGAAGGAAAGGATCACACCCAATGTGCCAGCTTACAGGCTCATATCCCTCCTCAATGTGGATATAAAAATCCTAGCGAAAGCTTTAGCGAACTGGCTTCAACCTTTTATCCCAGACATGGTCGGGTTTGTTATGGGTAGGGAAGCTTGGGACAACTCAATTCGGGCCCTTCACATCGCACACTGGATGCAGGCGGGTTCCAGTCTACTCCTGTCTATGGATGCCGAGAAGGCCTTTGACAGGGTGGACTGGACCTTCATGTGGTCTGTGCTGAGGGGGGTGGGCATCGGGGAGGGTATGCTGCAGTGGATTTCTGCCCTATACCGAGATCCCTCTACGCAGGTTAGGGTGAATGGCTGCCTATCTACCGAGTCCTCGGTGAGAAATGGTACACGGCAGGGTTGTCCACTCTCCCCCACTCTGTTAGTACTGACTCTTGAACCCCTGCCGTTCGCCGGAGTCAGGATGTCCAGGGGGCGGTGATCGGTTCAACACACCGCAAACTTTCCGCATTTGCGGACGACATTCTCTTTTATATTAGAAATCCAGCGGTCTCTCTCCCTAACCTTATGAAGGAGTTCGCCCTCTTTGGGTCATTGTCCATCTTTAAAATCAACTGGGGCAAATCAGAGATTCTCCCAATAAAGGTAGACCCAGACTTCGTGTGGCAGCTGAATAAACTAAAATACCTAGGGGTTTGGCTCACTCCAACCCATGAATGCTTATTTGAAGCTAATTTTAACCCGCTACTAGCCTCCATTTCCAAGGATCTCTCCTCTTGGGATAAACCAGTTTTCCCCTGGTTTAGTAGAGTGAACATTCTGCCCCAGATTCTGTTTCCCCTCCAGATTGGTGTCCCACCTCAGTTCCTGCAACAACTCCAAAGAGTATTAAGACGGGTCATTTGGCAAGCCAGGCCACCCCGTCTGGCCTTCAAGATGTTGATGAGACGCAAAAAGGACGGCGGACTGGGTTTGCCAGACCTTAAAAAATACCATTTAGCGGCTACCCTGCTGCGGAAAGTTAACTGGCATACCAGCCATGCCGACAAAGCTTGGATTGGCTTAGAATGTACCCTGGCGGGGAGACACCTGGCCCACTCTATATGGCTACCCAGAGACGACAAAGATGGGGAAATGTGTACCCTTCAGTCCCTCAGGGACACCTTTGGTGTCTTCCCAGCGGACGAATTGCGCTATCGCCAGGTCCGTTCCTTCATGTGAAACATCAAACCCAGGCTCTGGCCCGTCTCTCAACTCACTCCTTTTGAGGACCTCTGTTTGGACTAGGACAATAAAGCTCACATGTTGTCGCAACTCTTTGCCCTACTCCTGGGGCTGACCCACCCTGACCCTCCCAGATTTATTGGAATGGAAGCAGGAACTAGAGGTCTCCCTCATGGAGGCTCAGAGGGTTCGTATCCTCGACTTGGCCCACACCTCCTCCATTAACACGAATATTCAGGAATCCAACTACAAATTGCTCTCGAGATGGTACAGGGTGCCGGCCTTCCTGGCAGCCATATATGCCACGGTTCCTGACGATTGCTGGAGAGGGTGTTGTGTCCAGGGGTCTTTCATCCACATCTGGTGGACGTGTCCTAAGATCGCTCCTTTTTGGGATAAGATCTATGAGGTGTTGGGCAAGGTGACGGGGTTGGCTTTGGACAAGGATCCCCTTTTCTTGCTGTTCCAGCATGGCCAGATACAAGCGCTCGGTGGTCCCCCACCTCCTGAATGCAGCAAAGGTCCTCATCCCGAATCTTGGGTTCCGGCAGTGTCCGATTGGTTGCGCGAGATTTCCAGGGTCCGGGATATGGAGCAAATGACACTTAGGTCGCAAGATAGGGAACAGAAATTTCTAGACACCTGGCAAAGTTGGGATTTCTTCACTGAGTCTGATGAGCCCTAGTGGCAGTCTGAGATGCATATACAACCTAAGTCCTCCCTTGCCTGCCCTTCCTTGCAGCGCACAGGGGTTAGATACGTTTTTGGTGGGCCAGGTTTTTCCCGCCCCTCCTCTACACCCTCTGGGCTCTCACTTGGTCGGTGTACTTTGTTTGCACAAGGTCTATCTTCCTACACAGCCGGACGGTCCTCACCGGCTGTCCCTCATCCTACTATCCCTGGTCCATGTATCCTATCCCAGTGCCCCCCCCCTCCCCCTTTAGTGCCCTCTTGGTTGGCTTAGTTGTTATTGTCTAGTGTCCAGTCCCCTTAGGTGGGACATTCTGTTTTGTAACTGTCTATTTGTAAAATATTGTGTATTTTTTTTTTTTACTTCTTGTCTGTAAATTCTTTCAATAAATACAAATTTAACAAAAAAAATTTAGAAATCCTGGCTTTGGATATACTTTAAGTATTCTGTAATATATCTGTAATATAAACCATCAGAAATGAGTGACTGACCTGCAGAATTCAACATGCCTTTCTTTTTGCCTAGCCAGTCTGCTAGCTGTGGCCTCCCCAGCCAAAATTATATCATTGTTTTCTGTGACTACTCCAGTAGAGATCAGGCCCAAAGCTTCTCCTTGTTTTGGTGAGGGAACATAACAGATCTTCCCTGTTGCTGGAGCAAAGCAGAAGCTGGCATCCCCATAGTTTCCATACTTTGACCTGATGCCCATGGCATTGTTGCCTAAACACAGAAGTAGGCTTGTAGTTTCCATTCCATAGCGAAGACTAAGAGAAATCTGGGAGGATTTTTCAATGTTTTCTAAGGCTTGTTCAACTATGTCGTAGCACCGAGAGTTGCATAGGAGCACTGTATTCCTTTTTCTGGCTTCTCGTAGAAAGGTTGGGTTGACCAGAAGTAATCGAACTTGTTTCAAGAGATCTTCAAGGTGCTGAGATCGTACCTCTTTGTCGTGGTTCACCCATCGCAGAACAAGATCCAAGATAGTCTCCTCTCGAGAAACGTTAAGGTCATCAGACACGATCATAGTCATCAACTGATGAAAGTCAACTTCCAGTATCTCATCATGTAGGCCTACTTCACTAAAGTGCTGGTATAAATATTTCTTGGACCTTGTCTCCAAGTCATCTGCACTAATCTGGGTAGCAAAGTAATAAATCCCAATGCAGTTTGAAGCATCCATGTGGTCCATCATGTAGTTCTGACACATCCTGAAAATGTCATCCATCTGCATGAAGTAGGCGGCAGTAGCCACCCCTTGGACAGTGAGATTGTTTATATAGAGCTGCGAAGTATACATGTATTCTAAGATAATGGAGACACTTCCAGAAGTAATATCATGAAGGGTAACCTCCATCTGGTTACATTCCATTAAGCCACAGGTGAACATCGCTCTAAAATAAGGACTGAAGGAAGCCAAGATGACCCGATGACATGGAAATCTGTGTCCCTCTGCCACCAGCACAATGTCGATAAGCTCGGAGGCTTCGCGCATCCTGTTGATATGTTCAAGGAGGTTATTGCCATGTTGCTGCTTTCTTCTATTTTCTAATTCCATGATGGATAGATGCCTTTTTTTAGGCTACTGATATTGCACCTTTTCTGAATGTTTTAAATCCTTTTTAAAAATCTTGTTATACTTTTGTTTCCGATAACAAGCTGAAAAAAACACAAACATTTGTAAACAAGCAAATCCATCTTTTTCTTTTTATCTCTCTTACTTCTAAAGCTAGCCATACACGTTCGGATTCCATGGCCGCTCGATCACCTATCCGATCGATTCCGGCGATTCTGCCGGGAATCGCAGGTGTGATCGATCGGCCAAATAAGAGTATCCGATCGCTGCATACCACCTTGTCCAACGGATTCCGGGACGATTCCGTGTCCGATTGTCCACCTCACAAATGGCAACTCCCCCTGATCTGTGCAGAATCGGATTAAAAAGACCAACATGTTGGTTCTCTGTCGGATCCGATTCTGGGCCTCTGATCAATCGGACGTGATCGATCGGACAAGGTGGGCTGCACGCGATTCCGGCACGATCGTTTCGCGTGCACGCGCCCGGAATCGATCGTGCCGGAATCCGGCCGGAATCCGACCCGTGTATGGGGGCCTTAACTCTAGCTGGTGTATTTTAGGGAATATAAAATAGGGGAAATTCAAAGCTTATATACAACAATAATAGACATAGAGTTTTGCCTCAAAACATGTGGTTAAACTGTATAACTATTGTCATGGTCCTTCAGATTTTTTTAATCTCATCCTTGGAGACTGCAAGGCCCTTTCAGGTCTACAAGCTTCCATTTCACTCCAATTCTAGTTCTAGTACCATATTCTGCATGTTTAAGCCAAAGGGATCCAGTATCTTTTTCATTACCTAGAACACCTGCTAGTGGAACTATGGTCACTGCTGTTATTGGCTGACAATTACTGGTTTAAGGTCCCCACACACATAGCTAGTGGGGACCGACAGATGAGCTGTGGAGAGCAATGTGATGATGACGTTATCACACTGCTCTCCATCGCTCAGATAATCAGCGGGCACCCTTTGTGTGCAGGCCGTTAGTTTAGACAGGGATGCGTTCTCTTCGATTTTGCCGCGAGCACACATGCACATGGGATCTGCAGCCGGCGATGCTCCTCCCCTCCTGTATCAATGCGACTAGCTGCCTGTGCATAAGGAGATTTGGGAAGGTAGACATCACTGGAGCTGTAATCCCAGATTTGCCATATTATTGGCACTTTAGGTGAGAAAGTAGATAGGGAGGTGATAGGTCCGCTTTAAGCAGTAATATGCAGTGCTACAACCATGTCCCAAAGTATAAGCTCTTAGTAGATAAGTACTTTTATATTTGCTATTTTCCATTTCAACCTGGTTTTATCTTTTGAACATTACAAGTCCTTTTACATAGCATTAATATGAAAACAGGCTCATAAACCTTTTCTTTCTTTTAAAAACAATTTTCCACACTTAACTAAGTCCCAGGAGTCTTGATTATTTTCTCCTCTTGTTTCTGCTTTTCTAAAGTGCATCCGGGCAGATCCTGCAGAAATGTTTTTCTCTCTTCTTTCATGTCATCAGCGCTATAATGCAGATTGTACGACTCATAAGTTCAGTTTAATGAACCCTCTGGGTCTTCTACTGTTCCCTGGGATCAAAGTTTGTATAGCAATGAGGAGAGCTGAGTTAAAGCATACCTTAATAATAAACGGGCATAAATATACCTTAGGTCTGCATGAAAAAGTCTTGGGATTTGGATAAGGGAGTTTTTGTTATGGTGGAATTCTTGCCTCCATATAGGATATATATACAACCTTACTAATGTTTAGTCTCAGTATAAGGCTGGCTCACTTGAGAACCAAATCATCATATAGTGAGCACCATACCTTTGCAAAATGGAAAAAAAATCATGTCATGCATTCCAGCACTAACTGCAATTGTGGTGCCTCACTGTTAGGCAGAGTAAGTAAATGCTAGCACTGGTGGTAGAGCAAAAGAGGGGTATTTATCTCAGAAAGAGGTTGTCTGATAAACTACCAAGCCAATGTTGAGGGTTGTTAACCTTCCTAGCGTTTCTGACGGCAGTACCTCGTCCTGCACTTGCTAATGCACTATCGCAGCTGACGAGAGGGAGCCGTCCAGCTCAGATCCTCCAGCTGCTCACTCTGCTCTGAGTGCTGTCTGTGTGTGCGATGTTATGCAAGCAGGCTGTGACACCTCTCTTCAAGCCTAATCTGCAAATGAATGTCCCGATTCGCATATGTCGCGCGGGACATTCATGTGCAAATTGGGACATTCATATGCAAATCGGAATATCAGTGGAACAACTGGAATATCAGTGGAACAACTGGAATATCAGTGGAACAACTGGAATATCACCCCCATTGTCATTGCAGATGTGGTCTTGGAAGTTAACCCTTTCAGAGAATGCCATTGCATTGGATACAGTGATAACTGTATCCAATACAATTCAAAACAAAAACAAAATAAAAATTTTATTATGAACAAACATAAATACTGTTTTGAAATCAATAAATACTGTTTTGAAATCTTTCATACCAAATAATTTTTTGATGTACTTTTTTTTATAATAATTAAGTGTTTCAAACATTATTATAGTCAGGATGTCTATTAGACCCTTGTACGGACAGATTTTTGGAAGTTACAAGCCTACAACACAAAAAATTCCATTAAAGTCTATGGTGCGCTTCTGGTACAGAAATCTGGACCTCAGCAGTGCGCTAGGGAGGTTAATAGCTCTCATATATACTAGGGATTGTCAATGTTCACCCTAATACATGCTGGGAGTAAAACATAGCAAACAAAGAACAAAACAAAGCAGTAGCCACTTTGTTTATGATACTAACTGCCCATTTCCACATTTTTCTAAATTCCTTCAAGGTGTTCCACATATATATTTTCAAATGACGGCAACTAAGGTTTATTTTTGCATGAACTTACACCAGTTATAGATACCATTTGTTTGCTATGTACAATCAATGCAAGGGTTTATGAAAACTGCATGTTTTCATTGCGATGTTTCCCTACCGCCAATGAGGTGGTAATGCAAGCAAAACCACAAGCAAACAGTGGCCAACTGAAAAAACAACACCTCATTCTAAAGGCACCACACACCAGGGGGCAATCAGGAATCACACTAATCATATCTATACAATTTGCCCCAATTCATACTTTTTTGGGGAACCACTTGTTTGTTGCTCCTTCAACTTTGGTTAACGCGGTCACTTGTAGGGCTAGCATTAGCGCATTTGTCAGTGATTTCAAACCACTGGTCGACCAGCTGCGCAACGAATGCAACCACTTTGAAAACGACCAGGCTTAAGCTGGCCATACAAAGAAGATTTTCACATTCAATCACTTAAGCCCCCCATACAACTTTAGATCACTCCATACAAATTCCTTTAAGCCCCCCATAGACAGGCCGATTCCCGGCCATAGTTGCAGCCGACCAACCAGCGTGCTCGCTCCCGCCGAGCACATAAAGGTTGGTTGGCCGCAACTATAAGGGAGCCCACCTTGAGGATCCGACCAAAAGAGCCGGCAGGTTTGATCGCACACGGATCCGTCCGTCATGCTGGTTCTTTTTCTGCCCAGAATCGCGTGTGTTAGTGGAACACACAGGATTCCTGTCCGTTCTGTAGCCGACTCCTCACAGCGTGGTGACGTCACCACGCTGTGAGGAGTCTGCTAAAAGTCAGCCAAAGATCTGGACGTCTATGGCTGGCTTAAGATCTACCTACAACAATGTAGTATAGAGTCCTCCTTGATAGAATACATAGTGATTGGAAGGTTTAGAAAGGTCCTTATATTACATGGTTTTGGTAGAAGAAAAGTTGATTGTACAGATTGGATTCCTAATTTTTTTCCAAAGAAATCCATTTAGAAGTAATCCAGCTTATTGTTTGTACATCGGTTAGTGGGTGGTAGTACAATTCATTTTCAAAGGAAAGTCAAAATTTTAAGTGCACAAGTCTAAAGCCTGCAGGCTTTAGATTTTCAGTATTGGATGGCCGTTTTGTAAAGCAAAGACAATTAAAAAATAATGAACTCCAGGTAAACAGCTAGATACACAAATGAAAAAATAAAGCCACCTATACACGATTTAGTAGCCTCTGGCCTGTTTCAGCTTCTGTCTACTTGTATTTAATATAGTGGTACTCTAGGCCCTCTGTCAGACGGTGGACCATTCCTGCAAAGGCCATACAATTATGGATGATTCTAGTAAATTGTTGTGCATAAGCAGTTATTCCTTTATAACAGAAAGTCCATGAATAGGGACCTTTATGGCAAGATGAGCAGGCATTTTTTTATTAAAAGCTGTGTATTACAATACAGATTTTGAAGTTTTATTAACATATATTTTGTAATTTGGAGCACATCTTCTTTTTCACTAATTTAAGAACAGGGATGGAAAAGAAATACCTTAAAAGAATCATTTTTAAGGCTTCAGTGACCTCTCTACATTGCCTCCCTAGGCACTGGCCCATGGGTACTTGATGTAATTCCTGTCCTGATGAAACTTGTAGATGGACTGCTCTGTTGGCACTTAAATATCACACCATCTCAAACAATCTTAAATTTTTTCATGATTTGGCAAGCACTCAGCACTTTTCAGGCTCAGAAGTCATCTAATTTTGTCTCTTTGTTATTGAAGTAACAGAGATTAGTTAATAAAATATGATAGGGCTGTACCCCGGGCGGAATGGTTAAATCACCATAACTACATCTCTAATTATGTTCCAGAGCTCGAGTTGAGTCTTAATTGCAGGCCAATTAAATACAGTCTCTTCAAGCGAAGTCTCAGTTAGTGATGTCTGCAAAAAAAGCCTGTTGGGGACATTTCACCTTTTTCCAAGGCTTCTATGGGATTCACATCGTTTCCCCTTTATTTTGAGGAAGCTGAAGGACAAAAGGTTTTGTCTGGGTTTGTGCTTGACAAATTAAAGACATTGATACAAGCTTCCCAGAGTAGTGGGAGTTAATACAAACTGAATTTAAAAACTTTGGCAGGTATTTTTTTATTCTACATAGCAGGTATGCATAAAGTATTTATCATATTTTGCAGACTATAAGATGCACCCCATATACAACTGTATATAGAGGCAGGGCTTTTTTTCTGGCGGAACACACCGGAACGGCGTTCCGCCACCTATTTTTCTCCCCCCTTCTCCTCCTCTCCGATGTTAGTGTGACAGATTCTGTGTTCTGTCAGATAATGCTTCCTGTAGCTCCTCCCGCAGATATGTCCTCCCAGCCAATAAAAACGCAGGAAAGGACACACCCTCTCTCCTCTCCAGTGCTGTAGAAACTAAGCTAAATTAATTTGTGTGACAGTGTAACTTTGAACATTCATAGCACGAAAACCATTAATAGTATAATCAAAAAACTTTTAGGGTCAGTAATGCTCCCTTACTACTACATACACCCTGAGTTTCACTTGTCTAGCTACATTACTTAAGTTACATTTCAGCTAAAATACAGCCATCAAATATTGCTTACCTATGAGCATAAAGCACTACTCTGCTGCATACATGCTTTCGCTTATCCTATTTTGAACACATAGATCTTTGAAACCCTGCATGGTAGAACCTTGACATTTTGAGGGTTACCAGTTAACCCCTGAGACTACATCCATGCAAATTTTCAGGTCCCTGAGCGCAATTTTTCCTACTAAAAAGCCCCCTATCAAATATTGCTTGGATGTAGTCTCATTTTTTAGATTGCCAATTTTTTTGAGTTTTTATTGTTAAACGCAAACAATTTATGTCACTGGGATAACCGCAGGGAATTATTAATAGCTATAAAAGGTTGCAGATAGTGTTGTCAAATTGTAAATTACTAATCCAAAAAAGGGTGTTGGAGCATCTGGGGGTTGAAAGTCAGGGAGTAGGCATATGTAAAGCCCTTGTTCCATGTCCACTAAAATCCCTGTGTTGAACACAGAGATTTTGTTGCAATGCCAAACAGCGATGGGGCAAGGAGGGGGGGGGGGGTTCCACTTCCATCGGGACCCCCTTCTCTAAGGGTATTGCTTGGCGGGAGGTCCTGACGGAGCACATTCACTTACCATAGTGGAGTATGTTGAACCTCTGCATCAGCAAATGTCTAAACACAGCATCCGCCAAGCAGGTAAAATCTATGTGCTCTACAGCCCGTTATAGCCCTGGTCCAGGGGCTGGTGAAGGCTTGATGAGTTCCACCACCTTTTCCCTGAGAAAAAAAGCCCTGTATAGAGCTGTGTGCTTTTTTGACCACCTGTGGCTGACACATACACCGTGGGTGGTCAGCTCTGAAGGAAGTGATTGCTAAGCAATGACTTACCTGCAGTCTGTCTGGCAATGCAACTGGACGAGCAGGAGTTTCAAGGGGTGGAGGGAGGGAAGCAGAGTCACAGGGAAGAACCAGCTTTGCAATCCCCATGGTTGGTGAATCAAGCCTGGAGCTACCACCAACCGGCCAAGGAGGCAGAGAAG